>OX375878.1:111869986-112189986 GCA_947359465.1 Metellina segmentata | reverse complement strand
ATTACGAGATTCCTCATCCATTAAGATCTGGTCAGTTTTCTATAAATGGTGAGATACCTTCCATCAATATATGGTCAGTTTTCTTCAAATTACAAGATATCTCACCCATTTGATCAGTTTTGACCTATTCCAATAAATGACGAAATAGACATGGAGGTGAGCTAAAACCGTAAATAGCATTTGAAAGGTACTTGCATGCGTTGCATTCTTGTTCCACATTGCACTGACATCCATAAAGATCTGATCAGATTTCTTCCAATAATGAAATACCTTATTTATTAATATCTGGTCAGTTTTCTACAAATTACGAGATTCCTCATCCATTAAGATCTGGTCAGTTTTCTATAAATGGTGAGATACCTTCCATCAATATATGGTCAGTTTTCTTCAAATTACAAGATATCTCACCCATTTGATCAGTTTTGACCTATTCCAATAAATGACGAAATAGACATGGAGGTGAGCTGAAACCGTAAATAGCATTTGAAAGGTACTTGCATGCGTTGCATTCTTGTTCCACATTGCACTGACATACATAAAGATCTGATCAGATTTCTTCCAATAATGAAATACCTTATTTATTAATATCTGGTCAGTTTTCTACAAATTACGAGATTCCTCATCCATTAAGATCTGGTCAGTTTTCTATAAATGGCGAGATACCTTCCATCAATATATGGTCAGTTTTCTTCAAATTACAAGATATCTCACCCATTTGGTCAGTTTTGACCTATTCCAATAAATGACGAAATAGACATGGAGGTGAGCTGAAACCGTAATTAGCATTTGAAAGGTACTTGCATGCGTTGCATTCTTGTTCAACATCGCACTGGCATCCATAAAGATCTGATCAGATTTCTTCCAATAATGAAATACCTTATTTATTAATATCTGGTCAGTTTTCTACAAATTACGAGATTCCTCATCCATTAAGATCTGGTCAGTTTTCTATAAATGGTGAGATACCTTCCATCAATATATGGTCAGTTTTCTTCAAATTACAAGATATCTCACCCATTTGATCAGTTTTGACCTATTCCAATAAATGACGAAATAGACATGGAGGTGAGCTAAAACCGTAAATAGCATTTGAAAAGTACTTGCATGCGTTGCATTCTTGTTCCACATTGCACTGACATCCATAAAGATCTGATCAGATTTCTTCCAATAATGAAATACCTTATTTATTAATATCTGGTCAGTTTTCTACAAATTACGAGATTCCTCATCCATTAAGATCTGGTCAGTTTTCTATAAATGGTGAGATACCTTCCATCAATATATGGTCAGTTTTCTTCAAATTACAAGATATCTCACCCATTTGATCAGTTTTGACCTATTCCAATAAATGACGAAATAGACATGGAGGTGAGCTAAAACCGTAAATAGCATTTGAAAAGTACTTGCATGCGTTGCATTCTTGTTCCACATTGCACTGACATCCATAAAGATCTGATCAGATTTCTTCCAATAATGAAATACCTTATTTATTAATATCTGGTCAGTTTTCTACAAATTACGAGATTCCTCATCCATTAAGATCTGGTCAGTTTTCTATAAATGGTGAGATACCTTCCATCAATATATGGTCAGTTTTCTTCAAATTACAAGATATCTCACCCATTTGATCAGTTTTGACCTATTCCAATAAATGACGAAATAGACATGGAGGTGAGCTGAAACCGTAAATAGCATTTGAAAGGTACTTGCATGCGTTGCATTCTTGTTCCACATTGCACTGACATACATAAAGATCTGATCAGATTTCTTCCAATAATGAAATACCTTATTTATTAATATCTGGTCAGTTTTCTACAAATTACGAGATTCCTCATCCATTAAGATCTGGTCAGTTTTCTATAAATGGCGAGATACCTTCCATCAATATATGGTCAGTTTTCTTCAAATTACAAGATATCTCACCCATTTGGTCAGTTTTGACCTATTCCAATAAATGACGAAATAGACATGGAGGTGAGCTGAAACCGTAATTAGCATTTGAAAGGTACTTGCATGCGTTGCATTCTTGTTCAACATCGCACTGGCATCCATAAAGATCTGATCAGATTTCTTCCAATAATGAAATACCTTATTTATTAATATCTGGTCAGTTTTCTACAAATTACGAGATTCCTCATCCATTAAGATCTGGTCAGTTTTCTATAAATGGCGAGATACCTTCCATCAATATATGGTCAGTTTTCTTCAAATTACAAGATATCTCACCCATTTGGTCAGTTTTGACCTATTCCAATAAATGACGAAATAGACATGGAGGTGAGCTAAAACCGTAAATAGCATTTGAAAGGTACTTGCATGCGTTGCATTCTTGTTCAACATCGCACTGGCATCCATAAAGATCTGATCAGATTTCTTCTAAGAATGAAATACCTTATTCATTAATATCTGTTCAGTTTTCTACAAATGACGAGATTCCTCATCCATTAAGATCTGGTCAGTTTTCCTCAAATGACGAGTTACCACCCATCTGGTCCATTTTGACCTATTCTAATGATTGACGAAATAGACATGGAGGAGTGCTAAATCCAGAAATTGCATTTCATGGGTACTTGCATGCATTGCATTCGTGTTCCGCATTGCCCTGACATCAACCTTCTAAGAAAAGGGGCGGAGCATGTAGGTGGAGTCACTGTCATAAGATCTCTGAAGTGTACATCACGTGGGTTTGGGAATCGACTAAAAACCATAAGTTATTCAAAAGTAATAAAATTAGTAAATAAAGTAATTAATTTGAAATTCCATTGCAAATATGCAGCACTCATGTACAGCATTCCACAGACATTGATTCCCTAATTAACTGTGTAGAGTAAGTACTTGCAGCTCCAAGTATTTTCCCCTTGGGTGACTATTGGTCGGTGAGTAGGGGTTAGTATTGTATGACGAATTTCGTTGTTGGACAAGTTATTACTGGTTAATGAGATTATAAGCGTAATTAAAACCACCAGTTTGCTCTTCGATAGCCAATCGACCCAAGTATTTTCACAAAACCACGTGATCAACACTTTCCGCGATCTTAATACAAACTCTGCCAACATTCTGCTTCATGAAAATGTTAATTTAGTAGAAAGTCTCAAATCAGGACGTCCAAAATCCGTAAGTTTTTTTAAAATCTTCTCACTTCTTTATATCTTTCCGACAATTTTTAATGAAGAAGGAGTTAAACCTTTAATCTAAAAATAAAAACAACAATGCAAAATAACGGACTTGCTTAGAGGAAATACAACACACAAAAATTAGAAGATTTGTAAGTAAAATTTGTTGCATTGTATTGACAAGTTTTTTTACTTTTTTTTAATTATTCCTATTTATATATATGCTATTTTACTATTGCAATTCGCTCGGGGAGGGGTAGATTAAGGTTTTTTGACAAAAAATTGCAAATGCTTAGCTATCTCTCAGGGTGGGTTAGAATGGACGAAGCTCCCCAGTGAACTACTTCTCCAGTATATATATTCTTTCATATTGTCAAACTGATGGACTATGCATTTTAACATATGCAATATATCAATGAGAATTAAGTTTACATTTCTGATATATCAGATCAAAGGAGGGTCTGAGAATCAAAATATAAAAAAGAGCCAATTTTTTATTATCTTAAAAAATAATATAGATATTTCTGAATAAAATGATACCTAATTTTTTTCTACCATCAACCAGAACCGGAAACATTAAACTTCTTATAAACATGACAGTTGCAAATCAAACTAGTCTTCATTATTTTAAACGTACTTTTTCTCATTTTGTGTTAAATGGGATTTCAATAGTAAAAATCGATGTAACTTAAAAACTACTTGTCTTAAATGAACGCAATTTTCTACATCTACTTATTCAAATATATTTCTTTAAGTTGTCTTCAGCAGTTGTGTTTAGATATATAACTATTTTTTTTCTTTAATTTTTCAAACTTTGTAAACTATGTGTTTTATGTAGTTTTTGAACAAAATATATTAAAATTTTTTTTCTAATTGTTTTAACCTAAAATCACGAAGACAATTTTCAGTATGAACTTTTAGAAGTTAATTAATGCAAAAATAAAGTGATTTGTTATAAAATACTTTAAGATGTATCAATTTTGCCCAACGTCAAAATTTTGACCTTTTAAAATTTTTATAAAATAAAATTTTAAGCTTTGAAAACATAAAATAGTTGTTATAATAGCAAAATACAGTGTAGACCTACAAAAAAAAGTTTTGAACAAATACTTTAAAATTGAAGATTTTAGTATTTTGGGTCCCCTACCCCCTTAAATAATATATCTGCATATGAAACAACGCATCATATGTAACTACTAAAATAAATCACATGTAGAAATCCAAGTATCCTATAATTCATTAATATTTATCAGTACGATTTAATTTCGACGAATAACTAAATATTAGTAGACTGAATTTAAATTCAAGGTCAACGTTAAATGTCACCAAAGCTGGCTTGTGTCTATTGGTCGAGCTTACACGAAATGCGATAAACTGTTGAAAAACAAAAATGCATCATTCCTCCTTTAACTTTTGTATATCAGGCCTGAGATGAGTACACGCTAAAAAGTATCAGTTCACGCAAACTAACGATCAAAGAAATTCTATAAAAATATATAGTAGATGTTTCTAGAAATATACAGAAGTGTTTGTGCACGTAAGACACTATCACGCTATATGTTGAGTCGTGTTCAATAAAATATCGAACTTGGATCAACTGTGTACAAGCATGTTTTAGTATATATTGGTCTGATACAAAAGTTCGTCTTGTTTTTTTGACAAAAATTGAAGAAATGTTATTTTATTTACTAAAAATTACATTTAAAATCAATATTTTATGTTCTGTTTGATGACCTTTCCCCGTCTTCCTGTAGCTGCATAATTCTGTGCTCAGAAGTTCTGAGTTTTTGGTTAAATAATCCAGGTGATGACACTTTCTGAAACATTTATAGCACGTGGAATCAACGGAACACTCGCCTTGCGCGACCCATATCTTCTTTTAGGTTTGCGAAGCATTCTTGTTTTATCGGAAATAAAAAAACATCTGTCGAAAATCCTCTTGTTTTCTGCATTTTTAATGCTTAACAAAATTTAAACAAACACACAACACAGTTCGTTTCCCAAATACTCACCGAAATTTCTTCTTTCAAACAACGTTGAAGCTTTACTAGTGTAGAGTAGATAACTTTCGGTTTTGCGATACAATGTCATCAAACGCCAAAAACGGGACGAACTTTTGCATAAGCCCAATATAATGGTTTAGTTATAGATTAAAATATAGATTGGCATTAAGGTTTGACTATGGATAGTTTGCATTGAAAATCGTTCTCCTTGCCAAGAGCAGACGATTCGCTATCTCTCTCGCATCTCAAGTTTGTAATGCGCATGCGCGAAGCATTACGAACCGAGCGCGTAAAAATATTCTTACTTCTTAAAGGTGTCTTCACACCAACGGCGACATAGACAAAAAATATGTCTCCTTTGTTATTGCGCATGCGTATTACAAACAAATGAAGTTTCTCCCGGCTTGTCGCTGTCGTTGCGATTTCAAGTCTTGCAGGAAGTTCAACTTTTGTCTCTGTCGCCATGCCGACAGCATATCATTATAAAGCCTAATCCGATTTCGTTTCATGTTTTACACCCACTGCTTTCTTTCATCGTCAGCCAGAAGCTTTAAAATCAATTGTCTTCACTGTAAAAGGAGTTTTATTAAACGTGGACGATCTGTTAGCCATATTGCAGAATCAGAAGCGGAAATAAATGTTTTGCTTTCGAAAAAGAAGATTATGAGCATGCGCAAATAAATTGCTGTCGCTTAGTGGTATGAAGACTCTTTTAACAGAAACAGACAGGCGAAAAAATTTTATTGAGTTTTTATTGGTCTTGTCAATTAACTATTATGTTGTAATTCTTGGAATATGAATTGTACACCAACGAACACCACAAATGGTGACTACCGGACAATTTAAACAAGAAATGATTGTTCTTCAAAAACATCCAGTTTGACAGCAGGTAAAAGACTCAAATCTACATGGTAACATGATTTCGGAATTCTCTTACTCTTTTGTTTCGGACAGCGCGTGTCCTTGAACTTACGCTAACGTTCATCAACAACTCACCTGGGTTCGCAACTTCGACATCAGATTTTGATCTTCATTTGAATTCCATCATGACGGAGACAAGTTCATATTCGATCAAAATACCTACGTATAATTTTGGAGATCCTACTTTGTGCTTCATCGTGTCCGAAAGTACCTTCGACCGAACCGTTCACCGAAAGTAGAACAAAGTACAATTACATTGTTTCGCTTTTACCACTAGAAGTGGCCTCAATTATCAGAGACGTAATAATACATCCGAGCAAAGACGATCCTTACCTCCATATGCAAACGGGGGAAAATGACAATTACTTCAGAATGGTTAAAAGCTTTCAAATGCTTCAGACGAAAAAAGATTTGATATTGACTATTGGTATATTCTTCAAGTCATACATTATGCTGTACAATAGTCGTTTTTATCATTAATACGACTTTCTTTCAGATCAACAAGAGGCAGATTCTAGAGATCGCGAATGGGAAGATTTCTATTGAAACATGTGGATAGGTAGGTAGTTGAGTTACCATCGCACAGTTGACAAACACAGCAAACTATTGGCGACGGTCCGGGATGATCCATACGGAAAAGTCCGAGGACGACACTTTGTCATTTTGAACCACGTTCTAATGACGAGTCAACACCTGAGCTGGCACCGAACTCTCGTAATTTCCACACCATGGCACGTGAGGAGGACATTTGAGGCCACGACAGTTTTTTCATGCACTAGCAACCATGTACACGGCTATCTTGGGTTGAATCAAGTTTTGAAGTCTCACCACTCAGGTTAATAATATGCTACTTTTCCAACACGGCCACCACGATTCCAGATCTGATCCCGGAATGTTGCCAATAGCTCATTGCGTTGCTTCAATGTTACATGAGTTCAACTATTTACCTACCTACAACAACAGGGATAACGCAAAAGTACTCCTTTAAATAGAAAAAAGTTTGATGTTATCACAGTTTTTAACGGAGCTTTAAGGCTTGAATGAAAAAATAATATTAAGACAATTATACCACATGATCTATATATATATTTCTCTTACGTGGCACGCAAAAAAGACGTTATTTGTTACCGCGTTTTGGCAACTTTGTGCGATTGTTTGTTTACTAGGAGCCTCGCGCCTCCTTTGAATCTATAGCGTTATCGGATGAAATTTTATTGAAAAAAATGAATTTTAGACGAGCTGTTGCGGTTTGTAATAGAAATCTAAGAAAGCGGAGGATCTTTTCAGGACTATTTAAAAAACGGTCCTTTTCAAGGCTAACAATTATGGTACAACAAGACGCATGCACTACAGCTTTCGACAACAAACTCAGTCAAAAAGTGTATGTGTGGCTCGAGTACTGGGGAAATGTACACACAAACCACATGCTGGGTATTCAATTTCCAAAGCAGCGCTCACATTGCGAGTAAAAATTTGCTCAAAGTTTTCATTTAAATTCTAATTCCAGAGGTACTGTATATATCTTTTATGTAATACAACAAATTTAGATTTGAAAAATATTTTTTTGGAATATATTTTGTAATTAATCCCTTCTGCTAGGACACGTGTCTTCATTGATGCGAGCGAAGCGAGTATAGGTTCGCGCAGCGAACCAATGAGAATTGCGAAGCAATCCTCCGGGGGTTGGCGTGCGTTAGCGAGCAGGGGGAGGGCCCCCTAGTTCAGTATAATTTACTTCTGACTCGTGTGTTGACCCAAAGAGTCTCTTATAAATCGTTGTCAAAAAAATGGTTTAATCTCAAGTAAATATAATTTTCTGATACTTTTAAAATAATGATCGGCTCTGATCCAACAGGTATAAGGTTTTTATTTTTATTTCTGACCTATATATATTCCCAATCCTTAACAATATATGAGTTGTTCAGAATTACAGAGGATCAAGTTCATTTTAGAACTTTTGGGGGTACATCGAGTTAACGTTTCTTCTCGTCTATACTTTTCATTTTCACCGGGCTTTTCTTTTGCCGCGCGTTTCTCGGGAACTAAAATAACTAGGGATTTGATTCAAAAATGCACTAAAAAGATTCAACTTAAGAGAATTCGGATGTGAATTTTCAAAGTTTGACCTGAAATTGGACTTGATCATCTCTAGTTCTGAACGCCTCATACAAATAAATACTGAAATATTAAAGATATACATCAGACAGATCGCGAAAACATTTTCTTGAAAAATTGATGATTTTGCTTCTTAAGATTCATTTACATTCTTCATATATGTAGATCTTATATTTGGTTTTAAAAATATTTAGACAATATTTTTAAGTACTGTATACATGCAAAGTGAAAATATTTAAAAGAAGTTAAATAAAGAGGATTTTTCGATGGACATATAAACAAATTATCGGATAAGAAAAAGCAATTATGGTTAACATCTTATTTTATTTACTACCGTTTTGACAATGTTTTGCGTTAATTTTTACTATAAGCGCTGAAATCACAGTTGTTCGTTATGACAAGTTACGTCACACTTACGAAAGAGGTCACAAAAGCACTAGCGCTCTCTATATTTAAGCTTTCCTGAAAAATCTTATAGGCTTTTTAATTTTTATTAGTTTTAAGATATCAATATATCCTGGAAATTTCTAGTAGAAACATTCACATCCGCAAATATTTAATCCTGCAAGTGGGCTTCGACAGGATATCTCGTCCATCAAGATCTGGCCAATTTCACAAAGGAAAACAATCTCGTCATCAATATACTGGCAATTTACTTATCTCTTATATCAAAATCTGGTAAAATTTGCTAATGACGAGATAATTTGTCGAGACCAGGCGGACTATCATTGACTAATTGGGAGTAAAAAAAATGGCATAACAGTGATTCAAAATACCATTACAGCTCCTTTAATAGCTTTTATGAAATTAAAATGCAATAAAAACCAACGAGATGTTGAGAAAAACGCCAAAATAACTGAATAAATAAACTAATATTAAAGGAACTTTTAAATGCATTAAAGCCATCCACTGGACGTATGTTCTGTGTCATGGCAAAAGGGGTCAAGTCAAAATGGCTACTTCTCAGAACTTTAATTCGAAAACTTCTGCCACACCAATATTAAGGAAACGAAGAGATGCAATTAATTGCAATTAAAATTTGCAGATTCATTTAGCTTTGATTTTAAACATGTTATTTTCTAAATTATAATGATGCGCTTGACTGCTTTGAACGCATCAAAAGTCAGATTTAACCCCTTTTGCCGCATATAAGATAGTCTCCAAATACGGGTTCTCCGAGTATACCATTAACGATTAGAATCACTTGATGCAGCAATTACCAAAATGATGTGCGTTTGTGGACTTAACGCAACGTCTTAAGACGGATTCTGTCTCCAAGCAAATGCCCATAGCCTATCTGAAACTCATCTACACGTTAGAGTATTACAGGAATGTTTGAGAATTGGCCATAAGCACCAAATGCGTGGTAGCTCGGATAATCCCTTGCGCAAGCAATTAAACAGTTTTGGATCTGCTTGCTCGGGAGATTTAGCGTTAATAACGCCATTACATGAAACACGGAGGTAATCCGAGGATTCGTGGGGACTTGTGTAGGTGCTTAAAGTAGAATTGCTGTGTAGTCCCAAATATAATAAACTGCAGGCAAAATTGAATTGTTGTGCTTCGGTAGATTTTGTAATTGATAAAAGTGAGAAATTGAGCAACACTTACCTAGCACGCGCCATAAAATATTTTCATATGCGATTGGCCTTTGACTCATTAGTATCGTGTGCTGTCAGAAAAGGAAAATTTGTAAAAAAGTACAAAAAGAAACTAAATTAGTTAAATGACCAAGAGTGATCGAATGTATAGTGGTGAAACAATTACGTTAATAAATTACTCCTTAAGATGATCACCTAGGAAAGATTACAGAAGAAAAAAAACATACGTCAAAAGAGCAGAGAGACGATTTGTTTAATTTATATTCTTTTATTGTGCGAAAAAAAGAATGTTGAGATACATCCTGGGTTATGGATAAGATGTGTCTATATACTCTCACTCTTTTTAGACATGTTGAGGTGGCCATCGATTTCCTTCTAAATTCGCTCCAAACTATTTGACCGTGATTCTGACAGTTTAGAGGATACTTCTTCCCTGTTTGTTGCTTCAGAGGAGATGAAGATGCGTGCAATGGCATTTTTACTGCTTTGGTTTCTAAACAGTTTCCGGCCCATATGTCCGGAAACTGTTTACAAACCTACACTGAGTTCTACACCTACACTGAGTTCGCTGACTTTTTAATGTCATTTTGGTGTGGTTATATGCCAGTTGTGCAGACCCAAAGTGGTGAGGATGTGTAGGAAACTCACATCCATCATATCAAATGAGCCGCGGTAGCTCAGTTAGTAGAGCGTCGGGCTCGCATCAGAAAGGTTGTGGGTTCTGTCCTCTGCGGAGCCTGCAATTCTGATGATTGCGAGATCGGCGCTTCGACCTGGCTAAAGACCGTCGTGTTCACCAATGGTGACTGGGGCACGTTAAATAGGTCGTGGTCACAAAGTCCCCCATGTTCCCATACCAAATCAATACCTCTGGGGGTTCCCTGATCAGGGGGTTATCGGCCTCTGATTGGGATCTAAATTACGATATGTGTGAGTGAATGGATGTATGTATGAAAGGGGCCTTCCTGTAAAACGGATGTGTCATGTATGTCGAGCAAAGTCGGACTTCCTCCCAATGGGGCTCAATAACATGGAAGGCGCACCCCCTTGCCTCTTGGCGTCTTCGACGGGCCTAGCACTCCTCTGGTCTGCCAGTGTAGGCATGAGAAACAACAAACAACAGCATCATATCAAATCTGCAGAATGCCACGGAAAGCTATGTACAACAGCATAATTAGTATTCTCCATTAGTGCTGTGTTTAATGTTTATTAGTATGAAATGTATGAATAAGTCGATATTCCTTCAAAAATATCTATTTGACCATCATGGTTGTTGTCTCGATGAAGTATCTCTTCATTAGCAAAACTGAAAAGATCCATATGGACCGCAATAGTATCTCATCATTTGCAAAACTGACCAGATCTTGATGGACGAGATACCTCGTCATTAGAAGAAAACTGATTAAACTTGGTCTTATCAACGTTAAAACTCGGCAGTATATTGATGACGAAATATCTTGTCATTATTTAATAAGATACTACTTTGATATAGCAGATATATCTCGTCGAAAGCACATGCTGGGGTGAATATTTGTGGGTGTGCATGTTTGTACTGGTAATTTCCTGGGTGTGTTAATATCAGGTAAATAATAAAACATCTAAAAGTCTATGAGAGGGTTTTTCAGGGAAGATAATCGGATTATAGGAAGATACGATACCTCGTCTATCAAGATCTGTCTATCAATTTCACAAATAACGCCCTATCACGTCATCAATATACTGTCGATATTTTTATTATAACGCGATCAAGATCATGGAAGTCATGCATCATGAATTGCCTTGTGTTGCTACATTTTGACTTAAATTCAACTACCACACTTTAAATTGAAGTTTTAAAGCGTGCATAGCGAGTGTAAGAATGAATATTCCAAGAAGGATAGAATTTGTATCGAATATTAAGTTGGTCCGACTCCTCTATTAACTCTCCAGGAGGTTTATATAGATATATCGCATTAGATAGATATGTTATTCAAGATATATCGTCCATGAATATCTAACAAAATTTTCTGATGACGAAAAGAGACTATTTTTTTAATGATTACTAGATCTGATATGTTCATTCTGTTTTCCAATTACTATATATCTCAAATATAGTCATCAAAGATCTATCCACTTTTACTAATGACGAGGTACCTAGTTGAAATAACCTCCAGGAGGGATGATTGAATAACATAAAATATTCTCAAAATGCTTAAACAATGTTCGACTCATAGATAAGTGAAGGGTGTTGATGATAACCATAATAGAGTAAATTTATTGATTTTATGTGTAAAGAAGATTTATGTTTAAAAAATACATTAACAAATTACATGTTTAAAATATACATTATTTCGTAAGTATCAGACAGGACAAAGGTAAGCATCGTGTGATGTCGTGTGAATTTTTATTTTTGAGTGTTCTTTATTCGCTTGTTGTATGTATACAGTTATCTGCTTCACAGTATCTTTCTTTTAATATTTCTATTTAAAAAAATTCCGTCTTTTTCAGTTTTATTCACTTTGTGATTAGTAGATAGCGAGTCACGTGGTAGCGAGTCTTGTGGTTCAACGGGCTAACGAATTTGGAGCACGCGCATACGATAAACACAATTAAATTTTTTACTTAATTTTGAGAGTACGCGCTGGAAAGTTTGCAATGTTTTCAGAAGAACCGGCAAATTCGGTCGCCGTTTCCACAGCAACAGTCGAATAGGAAAATCTAAAAAAGTACTATTACAACACGGATCAGCTAAAACATTTAAAATTATGTTGAGATTTTCTCTGTCAAATAAATAACATATTGTTAAAATTCAATTTCCTTTTTTATGTAGAAATAAGATGTTTTGTTCTTGAAATTTTTAAAAACATTTTGTTTTTATTTACCGTATATATCCGTGTATAAGCCGATAATTTTTGGAACGTTTTCTAAAGCTAAAATACGGGCGTCGGCTTATATACGGATACGTTAATCTCACAAAAAAAGTAGGTAATTTTCCGTTACTCGGGCGTATGCGTTAGATATCGCAATGGTAAGGGAAGGGAACCTTCATTTAAAGTCGTACTAGAGGTTCGGATCTCCCTAGTCTATTAAAAAAAAAATTCGGTCTTTTTAAGGTTTATTCGCCTTTTGATTGGTAGATAGCGAGTCTTGTGGTTCAACGGGCTAATGAATTTGAAGCACGCGCAGACGATAAACAGTTATATATTTTTTAATTAATTCATTCATAAAATTTGAGAGCAGGCGCTAGAGAGTTTAGAATGTTTTCAGAAGAACTGGCAAATTTGGTGGCAGTTTACATAGCAACAGTCGAGTATGAAAATATTAAGAAGTACTGTTACAACACATAACACGGAGAAGCTAAAACATTTAAAATTATGATGAGATTTCCTCTGAATTTTAACAACATGTGGTGCTAAAATATTTCCTTTTTTTATGTGGAAATGAGATGTTTTGTTCTTGACATTTTTTAAGACAATTTGTTTTTATTTTCACTATAATTTCCGTGTATGAGCCGATAATTTTTGGAACGTTTTCTAAAGCTAAAGTACTTGGGTCGGCTTACATACGGATCCGCTAATCTCGCTAACAAAGTAGGCAATTTTCCGTTACTCGGGCGCATGCGATAAATATCGCTATGGGAAGGGAAGGGAATCTTCAATTAACGTCGTACTAGAGGTTCAGTATCAATCCAGTAGCGATCCATATGGATGGGGATGGATTGTGAAGCAATCCCCTCCCCCTCATTGTTGAAAAGTATAGATCGCAAAGCGAACTAAATATGATTGCGTAGCAATCATCGGGGGTCGACGAGCGATAGCATGCAGGGGGCGGAGCCCCCTATTGGGGATAAATATAAATATGATACAAATGTAAATAAAAATAGCTAATGAAAATAACGTGATAGATAGTGATAGAAAATACTAACCAAAAATTTTGATTTTCGAAACAAAAGCAAATTGAAAATGGAAATAAAGGTTCAAAAATAAATCAAGAAAAACAAGTTAGACTCATGGTAAGTTTTTGTTACACGATGGCTTTTCAATAAATACTGCCATATTAGAGAGATATTTTGTTATTATTAAAATAACTCACATATTTTTAACTCTACGAGTGGTTTCGACGAGGTATCTCGTCCATAAAGATCTTTTCATTTTTACAAAGACAAATATGAACAGTTACCACGAGAGAGATAGTCATCAAGATATTGCTGATAATTTTACCATGTCGCTATCAAGGTCTGGTCAGTATTCTCCTAATGACGAGATATCTCGTCAATTAAGATCTGGTTACTTTTACAAATAGATATGTGACCAGTTACCACATGATGGATATTCATCAATATTTTGTTGATTTTTTTACCATCCCGCGATCAAGATGTGGTCAATATTCTCCTAATGCCGCAATATCTAGCCAATCAAGATCTGTTACCTCGTGATGGACGGTCATCAAGATATTGATGATAACTTTACTATACCGTGATCACGAGGGGGTTAGTATTCTTCTTAAGACAAGTTGTCTCGTTCATTAAGATCTTGTCAGTTTTCTCCAAATGACATTATGTCTGGTCTGGGCAACTACCAGGACGTAAACAAACAAAATAAAAAGTTTGGATGTGCAAATTTGTAAAATGCTGTAAAAGCATATTTTGGTTTTTGAATTTAGAAATCGACTAAAGTAAGGGAGCCCCGGTAGCTCGATTGGCACAGTAGCGGATTAGCAACCGAAAAGTAGTATGTTTGAAACTCGGTCCAACCAAAGACAGTTGTGTAAATGGTAACTGGTGCCTTTCCTCATTGGCGTGTCGTGGATGTTTGGAGGGTGGAGTGCCATCTCATCTGACCGTGGTTGAAAATGACGAGTGTTGTTCTCAAATTTTACCATTAGGTATTGATCTCGGATCGTCGCCAATAGCCTGTTGTATTTCTTTATTGTTCCTACCTATTAATTTAAGCACGTCTATTTAAAAACCTTACACGTATGTATTTTAATTAACACCACACTGGAGCAACTCACACCGGGCTATTGGCGACTATCCGGATCTATTCTAAAAGGATCCAAGGACACCACCACGCAATGTCGAACCGCGGTCAGATGACGAGGTCACACATGAGCTAGTACCCACTCTCCAAACTTCCACACCACGCCATCGTGATGACGTTTGAGGCCAAGACAGATTTAGCTTTCACCAGCCTTCTTTGCACACGACTGTCTTTGGTTGGATTCGACGTCATCTGATCGTGGTTCAAAATTACGAGGTGTTGTCCTCGGATCTTTTCCTTAAGGGACTGATCCCGGACCGTCGTCAATAGCCCATTGTGTTGCTCTAGTACGATGTTAACTAAAATTACAATTACCATTACCATTGGGTGGATTCGAACTCGCAACCCACCGGTTGCTATTCTGGTACTTTTCCAACCGGGTTTCCAATGCTCGTCAATTTAATAATATTGTAGTTGCAGTTTGTGAAAAAAGCAATAGAATGAAACTTCGTTGAGTCGCAACATCGAAACTCGTCCACTTATAACACTGACAGGGAACCGCGAACATTATTATAACATCTGCTAACATCAATAGTAATATCGTTGGTGATAACAAGATTCATATTTTCCTTCAATCCAAACATTCTGCTCGACCCGATGGGAAATCACACTGACCACGCAACCAAAAAAGAGATGGATTATTTCCTTCCGCTGCAGATGAGCAAATAAATGAATGCCTGACTCGAAGACGGGGTTATCAAAAAATAGATGACCATCGTAATTCGATCCGGCCATACTACAGCGCTGTATGAATATATAATATGTCGCTGATATAGCAATCCACACGGCTGTTATGTGACATAAAGTAAAAATGTTCTCTGAACGTTCTGCAGAAATAAACTTCTTTTTTTTATTGATAAAAAATTAAAAAGTTTGTAATTCAATTTTATAAATGCACAGAAAGTAGTTATAACGAAACACTGCGTAGATTTGAAAATAAATTAATTTCTTAAGATTCACTCTAATTTCAATTATTTAATAATAGCTATATATTTTAATATGTAGCTAAATATTTTATTAAAACATAAATGTTATCTCTAGTATTTTAGTGTTTAATAATGAAAATGTATGTAGAGGAGCATTTTATGTAGCTTAGTTGACATTTATAACAAGAGAGGTAATGTAATAATTTTTTGCATTTCGATATGGAGCTTACACATAATTTGTTCTATCACGATTTTGTTAAGATTACCTTCTTGGGTAAAACAGTTGTATCATGGCAATAGAACCTTATATAATTGGATATTCCTCCTATGTTTCAGAATATTTATTATTACGTCATTGCCGACCAACCGGTATAGTGGTTAAGGTGTTAGCCTCTGGATCGGAAGGTCCCCGGTTCGAATCCGGGTTCGGGCACGGATGTTTGTAAGCGTATACCAGCTAAGGTGTTGCTTCGTCATCTGAACATGGTGCAAAATTACGAAGTAATTGTTAGGAGCAATGATGGTCCTCCCACTGGGTGCTCCTTCACAAGTGGCCATCACTTCCGGCCTTGTAGTGGCCAATGACTTCGGTCAAATGTGCCCGCCATTAGAAAAAAAAATTATTACGTCATTTAAAAAAAATCGGAAAATTAGCTTCCAAAATTAACAGGGGAGTATTACAAAATTATCAGTTCAAATTTTAAGTGGTATAAAATGTAAAAAATATATATAATGAGCAGATAGATGCATTCCCGCAGACGCCATCTTCATGGGCTAATGCAGTGTGTCAATATCGACCCCCCAGAGATTTCCAGCTCTTAGTCGTACGATAAAACAGATTTACCGCTCGACCTTTCTTGCATATCCCCACTACTGTTTCGATTTTTAAGACATATTTACGATTCAAGCATCGCCAAGTGATGTGATCAGAAACGACAGTTATAATAACACATAAACGCACCTTCCATAACGTAGATAGGTATTGTAATTAAGGTCGCACTGGAGCAATACAACGGGCTATTATTTACGGTCCTGGATCAACCCCCGAAGGAGGATATCCGAGGACAGCACCACTTATTTTGGATCCACTTTCAGATGACGATGTCAACCTGAGCTTGCACTCCGTTCTCAAAACTTCCACACCCCACTCCACCGAGGCCACAGTAGATTTAACACGCACCAGCCGCCTCTTTGTGCACGACGGTCTTTGGTTTGATTCGAAATCTCAACCCTTCGATTGCTAATCGGTTTCTCGGTCCAACCTTGCTACTGCGTTCCGTAGACGGTCCTGAATCACACAAGGGGGAGATCCGAGGACTGCACCACTTCATTTTGAACCACGGTCGAACGACAATCTCACACTTGAGTCTGGCTACCCACTCTCCAAACGTCCACACCAAGCCAACGTGAGGACATTTAAGGCCGCTACCGATTTAACGTGCATTAGACCCTTTATACACGACGGTCTTTTGTTGGATTTGAACTCGCAATTCTCCGTTTGCTAATCCCAACTCTGCCAACCTGTCCTAAATGTCACATTAGGATAATTATTCAATCCCAATCCCATAAATAAAATGTAACAAAATTTATTTTTAACAGACGCGTTTGGTAAAAGTACACCATATCCATCGTTGGAAGTATGTCAAGAGAATCCTCACTTGTTCATTCTCTTGTTGTTCCTTTCACTTGGTTAAACTAAGCTAATTAGCTATTTCTTTCAAAACAACTTCGTTATTAATCTCCAATTATTTAAATATAGGAATCCTTGCATCGAATACAATACCCTTACGAGTTGGATGATACTTTTTCCACAGAGAGAACCATTCAAAACCTGCTTCTTTATCAGCATCGAGTTTAATTAGCTTTTAAAAGTTTGGGATTTTAATTAATCCTCCGCTGAATGCATGTATTCCGTTGATGATTGTAAAATTTCCAGAAATCATGTTTCAAGTGGGCCATAACGAGTGGAATAAACTAAACTGTATAAACAACACTCAAGAAACAAAAACAATCTCCGTGAAATTAGTCTCTAGAGTGGAAGCAAGATAGGGAAGGCAGGTTTGGACTTGTATATTCAGTCCGTGCGTTTTCTCGCCTGTTGAAGCTCATTTCTGATAATAGGGGTAAAAAACTGAGCTCAATTAATTAGGTTTAGAATCTTTCTTTTCAATCGAGTTTCCTGGAGGTTTTTTCACCAGTCTTATCTCTGGTGCACGATAGGCGAGGCGTGAGGGCTTCAAAATGTATTTTTTTCAAGACTTCCATAAAATTGGTTGCCAGTTCCCTTAATCGAATGTTTCTTCGTTGTTGAGACTACTTGGAGCAATTTGGATTTTATCTTGGAATGTGTGTTCACGCCATTTTTAAAGTATGAAGGGGTTTTCTATTAATTTAGATAAATTACGTTCGTGTCTTGCTTAAGGTTGTGTTGAATTTTTATTCTGGTTCTTCTAAGTATTGTTTTCAAATGGGACCATTACAAAGCTTTGTTCGCCAAGTTCACTTAGAATTTTTATTTTTGTGCGAGATGAAATTTGACACTTTAGTTTTTGAATTCTGGTTTCAGACTTGAAAAAATAAGCTATATGTGAAACTGAAATAAAATATTTTATTAAATTTGTAAGGACTTTAGTCAGAAAAAGTACAGTTTTAATGGTTATCTGCATTTACTCCTGTGTATTGTAAAAAGTTTATTTCTTTTTCTTATAAAAAAATTCTTATATAATTTTAAAAAACATCTTTTTCATTTTAACTACCACAAAATTAACTCATATTGTATTTTTCAACAGTTGTGTAAAGCTTATAATTAAGATTCAAACAATTTACATACTATTTCATTCATAAATTATAAAGTATCACAGTAGAACTCCAATTATCCGGACTTCAGTTATCCAGACTCGTTATCTAGATCACTTTGAGAAAAAACAAATCAGCAAAATCTGTATTTTAAAAGTTTTTTATCCTTGAATGATAAAAACTAAGAAGACTAAGTGTCAGTTGAGGACATAAAGGAAACATCATAGTGAAAATTCCTGGATGTTCCGAATACAGTGTATATGACGTAGGCAAGTGGCTGGTATGATTCTTCAGGCCCTGAATTCTCTCCAAGGCTCTCAGGCCCTGAATTCTCCAAATATTCAGTGACAATGAACTAATTCAAAGTGTGAGAGAAGAATTCATTATGACCCGTATGATGATAACGACATTTTGTTCAAGCAGACGCGGGACCTTCAGCTAGTAAGGCGTTTGAGTGCCTTTACACAGGGGGGGGGAAGCTAAGATGGATGGAGCGGCAACCTGATTGCTACCATCCAAAGCTACTTATTGTCAAGCGCAAGTGAGATTTGACTATTCATAAACGAGTAAAAACAGAGAAACTACGGATTTTCGGCGGTGTGTTCAAGCAATAATACATTCAATTATAGTATGATCCAAATGTAAATAAAATTGTTTTCATAGTCATCAACTTACATTACATACTAAAGCAAAATTCGTTTTTTTAACTAAGAAATAACTTTTTTTCGTGAATTATTCAATTATCCAGATATTAAATTATCTGGATGGGGTCTGGTTCCAACTCATTCGGATAATTGGAGTTCTACTGTATATAGAACTAAAGAAACAAAATTTATCTAATCTCAGCACACTTTCCTGAAATAATACATATATATGTAACTTTCATACTTTACAAATTTTATATGCAGACGTTCAACTGTTTGTATGAAACTAAACTCAAATAAAAATATGGTTCCGTTAGATGTGGTAACAAAACCTTTAGCAAGCCGTTTGACCAGTCTTCACAGGTTAACAAGTGAAGAGACTGGTCAAGGGATTTCGACGAGATATATCTCAAGCATCAAGATCTGTTCAATATTGCTAATGAAGATATATCTCGTCCTACAGAACCTAAACCACCCTAAAAGACAAACGTTTTGCCAATCTACATTGAGTTCGAAACCAGCTCCAGCCAAAGACCTTCGTTTAAACTGGTGCACGTTAAATCTGTCATGGACTCAAACGTCCTCACGTTTTCGTGGTGTGGAAGTTTGGAGAATGTGGTACCATCTCAGATATGACCTCGACTTCTGAGCGTGGTTGAAAATTACGAGGTGTGGTCCTAGGATCTCTCCTAGGATCGGACCTGGACAGTCGCCAACGTTGCATACCTCCTGTGCGACGTTAATTCAACAACACAACCCACAATAAATGAAAAAAATATGTCTCTGAAGTCTGTTTTTTCCTTATTCCTTATGACTGATAGTGTTTTAATTAAATATATATCACCTCGTATAACACATTAACAATTTTAAAATAAAAATAGCTTTCATTTGCTGGCAAATCATCAATATAATTTACCTTGCATGCCTCTAAGATAGACTGGCCACCATAGCAAGAATACACTATATTAGTGAAATGTTATATTAGTGAAATACTGAAAGGAAAATATTTTCTTTTGGGAGGGTGTGTCTTGTCTGGGACCTTATCTAAACAGATCAAAATAGGGCGTAACTCAGACAAGAGAAAAGGTGTTGCTAGACTAGATAAAGGACAGTAAATATCAAAAATGAAATGACGTTGAATAATTCTGAAAGAATAGATTCCCGGGAAGGACTGAAGGGAGATAGGACGTGAAAGGAATGTAACTGTAGTGGTGTATTGGAAAAAGTATTTGGGCGAACCCTTTTGTACAGTGACGCTTTTGATGTTCCGCTATCAAAACGGGTCATAGTAACCCAGTTGGTAAAAAAGCGGATTAGCAACACCGGAGAGTTGCCAGTTCAATCCAAAGACTGGTACAAGTTGAATCTGTCATGGCTGCTAATGTCCTTACGTTGTGAAGTTTAAAGAGTGAGGTGGCAGCTCAGGTATTGATGACGTCATCTGACCGATGGTATAAATTTAATAGATGTTGTCCTCGCATCTATCCTTTCCAGTTCCTTGATCCGTCAGAAAGCAATGGAAATTCATTGTGGTCGTTTATTGATAAACAATCCAGGTTCAACTAAAAATGACAAACAATATGATAGTACTTTCGTTACTATATGATCTTTTTAACAGATTTAATTTGAAATTGGATGGTTTGCTTTGGGGGTTTTATGGCGCTATGGCTATATTTGGCCATGCTGCGCAAGACTTAAGGCATACAATATCGAGTTATAGAACGATGAAAGTTTTACATACACAGAAGAGAGAAATACACCTAGGGAGGAATGTACATAATCGAACATGCGCCGACTACAACTCGATGATTGCTTGCGCAGTGGGCATACCCACTGAGCGAAGACTGATCCAGTTTGATGATGAGTCCCTTCAAGACACTACTACAGTAAGTCGACCTACCACATTAGCCGTCCTTCCACTGAAACCACTCTTAATGCGTTCAAGTTCAAATTATATCCTTGAAATTTCTATTGGTGACGCGGTGACAACGTATTCGTACTGCAAAGCATGTCCCGGAATGCGTACAGGGCGCACGTTCTACTACACACTACTGCTAGCTACATTTAGCATGACAGAAAACACCTCTCATATGAAGGGGTCAGTGCTAAAATTATGACGGATTGAAAGGGAGTGGTTCTCACCTACGTGATAAGGTAGTTTCTAGATTGTGATGGTTAACTGTTTCCGACCTTAGAAAAGTATCGGTTCGTCATACTTTCTATCACCAGATTAACACTCTCTTCAAGCATCCACAATCCGTCATCAAACATATCATCAAGGCACAAGAAAATTCAATTTCTTTCTCTTCGAAGCTCCTCCCATGGCAACACTCAGAGCGTATTCTTTAAAATTTTGACTCTCATGTTTACTCATCCCACACTGAATAGTTTGTTGAGCTATCCCGTTTACCTACTTACATGACAGCCTCCACCAGAAAAATGACTGCTTCCATTTCCGGCACACGAAAAAAGACAATTAAGCTTCCACAGCTTCAAGCTATCCACAGCTGCCACCAAAGAAAATATTGAGCTGTTGCAAAAGTTCGTGCCGTTTTTTGCGCTAGATGGCATTGCATGACAAAATCGGCGTTGTCTACTTCACACGTGTAAAGTTTTAGTGTTGTTTGAAAGAATTTCAGTGAATTCTTGAAAAATACTGCGTATTTGTTTCAGTTTTTTAAATTTTGTCAAGCAATAAAAAGTGCAGTAAAAGGAACATTTTAGATATATTATGTTTTTTTATTTTCGAAAAGTCTAGAATACTTAGCAGACTTAAAAGAAGATACGTGTCATGCAGGGTGAGGGTGCCATTGACAATTTCCCGTACCGTAATTGGTTTAGGGATCAGTTTTTCAACCATAAACCACAGAACGTGCGAACCTGGATTATTCAGTTACCAGAAAGATGGAGAAAGGTCATCGAACAGAATGGCACATACTACATTGATTCAATGTAATTTTAGGAGAAAACAGAACACACTCGTCAAGTATCCATCAATTATTCTTCAATTTTTGTCACAAAAAAAAAACGAGACGCACTTTTGCATTTATTCAATATTACCTTCCAAGTATTAGAAGTTTCAATTTGCTTCTTCTCGAACCTCCTCCCATTACCAACTCTTATTGGTACTTTAACGGATGCCAGTAAGTCCCACTCGTTCCACACTGAGTTGTTTTCTGATATTTCCCTTTTACTTATTTGATGCCATTATATGGCAGCCTCTTCAAGAAAAAATTCCCTCTTCCAACAAATAGAATGACCAAAGATACCCCACCTTTAGTCGCGCATTGGTCTTTCCCCGCATGTGCATGCTTTATCCGTTGTATCATTCCGTACTTTTCAAATAGAGAGGAATGTCAGAGTGCAGCTGACCTTTAAAGTGTCCTCTAGCCCTTCCCTCCGTTTAGTCACATTCTTGTGAAATTCCTGGAAGTAATGGTATCTGAAAGAGAAGTTCGGTCAAAGGACAGCGGCGTGCCTACTGACTAGTCCAAAATTGGTAAGGGAGTACGTATTCATTTCTCCTCGTTTTTGTGGTACGGGATGGCTGTTGGTAGAGCCTAAAAATGAAAAAGTCTTCGATTGTTGCGAAAGCTTTGCAGTTTTTTGATGAATTAGATGGTGATTTAAGTGGTGATTGAAGTATTTTTGAAGAAGACATATTAACGCACGTTAGTGAGAATGAAGATGAAATCATTGACGAAAAAGATGTTACCAGTGCCGATGAAGATGTCACAAGTGACGACAAGGATTTGGAGGATTGGTGAATGAAGAAATTTTTCTAGGAAAAGATAAAACTGAGTGGAAGAAAAACTGCACTAGACTAAATATTTGTTGCAGTAAGCATAACTTTGTGTCACATTTGACGGGACTCTAATATCATCTTAGAAGCATGGAGATTGTACTGTTCAGAGACTGTTATGAACAAAATAGTTGATTGTACAAACTGTAACATAAAAATTCAACCTAAGAAGCTCGATAGGGAAAGGTACTGTAAACGTAGTACTAAACATGAACTGATGGCAGTACTAAGCTTGCTGTACATTTCGGGTGTAATGAACTCATAACATCTTCTTTCATGACATCAACATATTTCTCTTGTTTCGTATGTGCCTAAGAAAACTAAATGTTTGCTCCTTATTTCATCAATGCATCATGATAATACCACTGCAGACACACCAGAAAAGAAATCTGATGCCCTCAACTTATGCAGTGTCACTAAAGGAAGCGTAGATGTAGTTGACGAAATGAAGAGCTCCTATTCAATAGCAAGGAATTGTAGGTGATGGCTCTTTACAGTTATTTTCTCTATATGAATATAGCAGGAATTAACTCCCAAATAATTTATCAATCAAACACCGGAGATAAATTTGCCTGTCCAAAATATCTAAAACAGTTAGGACTGGATTTGCTAAAAGAGCACATGAATGAAAGAAAAAACAATCAGTGTTTACCAAATGCTCTGAAAAGAAAAAAACAATTCATTTCGTGGAGAATAAAATAAAACTAGGGGGCCTGCCCCCTGCTCGGTAACGCTCGCCAACCCCCGGAGGATTGCTTCGCAATCCTCATTGTGTCGCTGCGCGAACCTATGCTCGCTTCGCTCGCCTCAATGAAGACATGTGTCCTAGCAGAAGGGATTGTTTACAAAATATGTTACCAAAAAAATGTTTTTCAAATCTAAATTTGCTGTATTACAGAAAAAATATATACAGTATCTCTAAAATCAGAATTCAAATGAAAACTTTGTGCAAATTTTGACTCGAAATGTGAGCGTTGCTTTGGAAATTGAATACCCAGCATGTTGTTTGTGTGTACATTTTCCCAGCACTCAAACGACCCACACTTTTTCATTGAGTTTGTTGCCGAAAGTTGTAGTGCAAGCGTCTTGTTGAACTATAATTGTTGGCCCTGAAAAGGACCGTTTTTTAAATGGCCATGAAAAGATCCTCCGCTTTCTTTGATTTCTATTATGAACTAACTGCAACAGCTCATTAAAATTTCTTTTTTTTTTTTTTCAATAAAATTTCATCCGATAACGCTATAAATTCAATCGATGCGCGAGACTTCGGGATAAACAAACAATCGTACAGTGTTGCCAAAACGCGATAACAAATAATGTCTTTTTTGCGTGCCACGTAAGAGAATTACATATATAGATAACCTGAACTGGTAAAATCGGACGTTGTTATCGCTACTCGAACACAAAAAAAATCGAAAAACACAAATTTTTACTGTATAAACTTTACATAAAAAGGTATTTATTTGCTATACATTATTTTCTAATAATTTTAAATAAATATTTCAGAATTTACACATTTGCCACTTGACTGCCGTCACGATTTATGCTTAAAAATAGCGTTTAAAAATACGTTTTATTGATAAGTATCCATAAAAAAGTGTTTGATTATTCCAAAAACAGTTACTATCTGATATAAAAAAACTGTTCGATTGAAAAGACCGCCGTGTCTACTCATGTTACAAAAAGTAGCGTGACTAACAGTGGGATAGTTCACGATAAGACATTGCATCATAAAACCACAACAAACCATCCAAAAAAGGTTTTTTCAAATATTAGAAATTTCAATTTGTTTCTCTTCAAAGCTCCTCCATAAGTGAACTCCAGCACATATTTTAATGCTTTGACCAATGCCAGTATGTCATGTTTTTTCATCCAACTGGCATCATTGTATGACATTCTCCTCCAGAAAAGGATTCCTTCTTTATAAGACACAGGAGAAACACTCTTCAAGTATCCATAGCTTTCACCAGAAGAATGATCAACTTTCCAAGTTTTCGAAGATCCAATTTGCTTATCTTCGAAGCTTCTCTCCCACTGTACTAACCCTCAGGGTACTCTTTTGTTCTTTGGACAGCGAGTCACATTTGTACCACAGTGGAATCGTTCTTTGATCTCTCCCTTTTACCTCCTTGGTGTTTTATGACAGCCTCTCCACAAGAAAAAGATTCCCTGTTTTTCGCACACAAAAAGAACATTTCCTTCAAGCACCCACAGCTTCCACCAGAAACCAATGGCACGCAGCTTGTTCTTTATTGGACTTTGAATGAAAAACCACAGCCATCCACTATAAATATCTCTTGTCAAATACCAGAAATTAAAATTTTCTTCTCTTCGATGCTTCTCCCTAAGTCAACCCCAGTGCACTTTTCAACGCTTTGACCAATGCCATCTCAACAAGTCCATTCATCCCAGTGAATCATTCTGACTTTTTTATCCCTCTCTTTTGTCTAGATTGCACCATTGTGTGACAACATGTCCATTGATATTTCACACACATGTGAATAAGTGGTGGTAACAAAAATTCGACCAAAATAGTACGTACGTTGACCTCTAGAACTAAGTGTTTGACAACAGATTTTAATTTTACAAATTAAAATAACCAACCCTTTTAGTCATAAATGTATTAAAGTTTGAGAATGTCTTAAATATACCACTTTCTGCATTATTGACGTCAATATTTTCTGATCAAAATATGAATATCGCTACCTTTACAAAACACATTATTAAGTCTGTCTCTCAGCTACCTAAAAGCTTTAAAACTATTTTTTCACTAACACTGTCTACATCACACTACCATAAATGTCAATATTTCATTAAAATTCATGTATATCCGATTCACAGCAACACTTACACCCGATAAGAGAGGCGTGTTCAAACAGTCTGGAACCTTTCTTGACATTTTGGAACATATCAATACTTGTATTCCTTTCCTTAACTTCCTGCCTCAAATTCAAAGCTTCAACGGGAAACTAATATACAGGACTTCTTCAATCATCTCTGACAGGTGGTAGATCCTTAAGGTAGATTGTTAAGTATGGCTAAGTATAACTTCCTGCCTCAAATTCAAAGCTTCAACGGGAAACTAATATACAGGACTTCTTCAATCATCTCTGACAGGTGGTAGATCCTTAAGGTAGATTGTTAAGTATGGCTAAGTATAACTTCCTGCCTCAAATTCAAAGCTTCAACGGGAAACTAATATACAGGACTTCTTCAATCATCTCTGACAGGTGGTAGATCCTTAAGGTAGATTGTTAAGTATGGCTAAGTATAACTTCCTGCCTCAAATTCAAAGCTTCAACGGGAAACTAATATACAGGACTTCTTCAATCATCTCTGACAGGTGGTAGATCCTTAAGGTAGATTGTTAAGTATGGCTAAGTATAACTTCCTGCCTCAAATTCAAAGCTTCAACGGGAAGCTAATATACAGGACTTCTTCAATCATCTCTGACAGGTGGTAGATCCTTAAGGTAGATTGTTAAGTATGGCTAAGTATAACTTCCTGCCTCAAATTCAAAGCTTCAACGGGAAGCTAATATACAGGACTTCTTCAATCATCTCTGACAGGTGGTAGATCCTTAAGGTAGATTGTTAAGTATGGCTAAGTATAACTTCCTGCCTCAAATTCAAAGCTTCAACGGGAAACTAATATACAGGACTTCTTCAATCATCTCTGACAGGTGGTAGATCCTTAAGGTAGATTGTTAAGTATGGCAAAAGCATTTAATTTCATTCATGTCTTATATTCCCGTAAAAGCATTAATAAAGCTTCAACGGGAAACTAATATACAGGACTTCTTCAATCATCTCTGACAGGTGGTAGATCCTTAAGGTAGATTGTTAAGTATGGCTAAGTATAACTTCCTGCCTCAAATTCAAAGCTTCAACGGGAAGCTAATATACAGGACTTCTTCAATCATCTCTGACAGGTGGTAGATCCTTAAGGTAGATTGTTAAGTATGGCTAAGTATAACTTCCTGCCTCAAATTCAAAGCTTCAACGGGAAGCTAATATACAGGACTTCTTCAATCATCTCTGACAGGTGGTAGATCCTTAAGGTAGATTGTTAAGTATGGCTAAGTATAACTTCCTGCCTCAAATTCAAAGCTTCAACGGGAAACTAATATACAGGACTTCTTCAATCATCTCTGACAGGTGGTAGATCCTTAAGGTAGATTGTTAAGTATGGCAAAAGCATTTAATTTCATTCATGTCTTATATTCCCGTAAAAGCATTAATAAAGCTTCAACGGGAAACTAATATACAGGACTTCTTCAATCATCTCTGACAGGTGGTAGATCCTTAAGGTAGATTGTTAAGTATGGCTAAGTATAACTTCCTGCCTCAAATTCAAAGCTTCAACGGGAAACTAATATACAGGACTTCTTCAATCATCTCTGACAGGTGGTAGATCCTTAAGGTAGATTGTTAAGTATGGCAAAAGCATTTAATTTCATTCATGTCTTATATTGGTCTGCACAACTTCCTGCCTCAAATTCAAAGCTTCAACGGGAAACTAATATACAGGACTTCTTCAATCATCTCCGACAGGTGGTAGATCCTGCTTTAATCCCCATAGACACGTTTTACATTTAGTTGTAGCACCTCACGAACGCACATGTCCCGCTTAACCTTACTTTATTTATGAAAACATGCATACAGTTTACATAGTACGAACTTTGTTTGGCTATGATACTAGTGCAGAATGCATTCATTGTAGTAAATGTAATTGAATCACAAAAAGTGATTAAATGACAGTCACTAAAAGCATCAAAAATGAATAATAAAGAAGGTAAAAACAAGATGGTAAAGCTATGTGTGGTTAGTAGCAATTTTGGAACCACACATTTTTATTTGCTGTTATGAACATAAAATCCATCATCATCACGACAAAAATAAAAAATAAAGGTGTCTTCTGATAAGCTATCCGATCATTTTTATTTCCTTCCACCAAAATAGCTATAGACCAGATTTACCATCTTGACATCTACTTTTTAACCCTCCTGGTGGTTCACTCGGAGAGGTATCTAGCCATTAGCAAAACAGATCAAACCTTGATAAACTGGATGTCTTGTCATTAGATAATTGACCAGGTCTCTATACTGTCATGTTAGTTTAATGATAGTAATGATGTAGGTTAATGATAGTAATGATAGTCAGGATGCAGTTTAATTATAGTAATGATAAGTCAGGATGCAGTTTAATGATAGTAAGGATGCAGTTCATTGATAGTAAGGATGCAGTTTAATGACAGTAAGGATGCAGTTTATTGATAGTAAGGATGCAATTTATTATAGCTGTAATGATAGTTTAACCTTCCAGCGGTCAAGCCCTCCACACCAACATGAAAGGTAGCGGGTATTTCTTAGATACACTACTTTAAAATGGAATTTTATTTAAAAAGAAAGGCTATTCAAATGTGTATATTAATTCTTTATTTAATATACAAACTTTGATAAACTGGATGTCTTGTCATTAGAAAATTGACCAGGTCTCTATACTGTCATGTTAGTTTAATGATAGTAATGATGTAGGTTAATGATAGTAATGATAGTCAGGATGCAGTTTAATTATAGTAATAATAAGTCAGGATGCAGTTTAATGATAGTAAGGATGCAGTTCATTGATAGTAAGGATGCAGTTTAATGACAGTAAGGATGCAGTTTATTGATAGTAAGGATGCAATTTATTATAGCTGTAATGATAGTTTAACCTTCCAGCGGTCAAGCCCTCCACACCAACATGAAAGGTAGCGGGTATTTCTTAGATACACTACTTTAAAATGGAATTTTATTTAAAAAGAAAGGCTATTCAAATGTGTATATTAATTCTTTGTTTAATATACACTCATTGGCATAAAAATTTGCGCACCAAGAAAAAGTCGTCAAAATGAAACAAAATTTTACACATGTAAGTACTACTTTGATATAAGTAAGTGATTAGAAAATCAAAGAAAAAGGATCATTTATTGCAGAAAAAAGTATAAATTAACGGAAGGTTTAGTACTCTGTTGGACCCCCTGTAGCGCGAATGCACGATGCGATACGAGCGGGCATTGAGGCATACAAGTTCCGTATGATGTCCTGAGACATCTCGTTCCACAGTTGCTGTAAACGCGCCTCTAGTTCGACCAAACTCTTAGGGTGTCCAACTTGTCGTTCCAAATGATCCTAGATTTTCTCGATTGGTGACAAATCTGGGGATCAAGCAGGCCAGGGAAGGGTGGTAATGTGGCGGAGGCAGTCTTGTGACATCCTTGCTGTGTGTGGCCGAGGTGTGAAAAATGGCTCCTAGGAGCCCTGCCATGAGCGGCATCACATGTGGCTGAAGAATGTCATGGACGTACCGCTGGGCTGTCATTGTACCATGGATCAATATTAGGGGTAACCGTGTATCGTAAGCAATGGCACCCCATACCATCACACCAGCTGTGGGAGCGATGTGTCGCTGAAAAGCGAAGGCAGGATTGAGGCGCTCACCACGGGGCCTAAAAGTGATTCTTATGACTGAGAGTAATTCTAAGTGAGTGGGAGAAATAATCAAAAGCTTTATAGTATTTGTAGCGCTATTTGGTCTAAAAATATGTAACTAAAATCAACTCAAGTGTATCTCTCACATACTCGCGACCGCTGGAAGGTTAATAATAGTAATGATATAGTTCATAATAGTTGTAATGATATGTTCAAGGGTAGTAATGATGTATTTTATAATAGTTGTAATGATAGTAATGATGTAGTTTATAATAGTTACAATGATAGTAATGATGTAGTTTATAATAGTTGTAATGATAGTAATGATGTAGTTTATAATAGTTACAATGATAGTAATGATGTAGTTTATAATAGTTGTAATGATAGTAATGATGTAGTTTATAATAGTTACAATGATAGTAATGATGTAGTTTATAATAGTTGTAATGATAGTAATGATGTAGTTTATAATAGTTACAATGATAGTAATGATGTAGTTTATAATAGTTGTAATGATAGTAATGATGTAGTTTATAATAGTTACAATGATAGTAATGATGTAGTTTATAATAGTTGTAATGATAGTAAATGATGTAGTTTATAATAGGTGTAATGATAGTAATGATGTACTTTATAATAGTTGTAATGATAGTAATGATGTACTTTATAATAGTTGTAATGATAGTAATGATGTACTTTATAATAGTTGTAATGATAGTAATGATGTACTTTATAAGAGTTGTAATGATAGTAATGATGTACTTTATAATAGTTGTAATGATAGTAATGATGTACTTTATAAGAGTTGTAATGATAGTAATGATGTACTTTATAATAGTTGTAATGATAGTAATGATGTACTTTATAAGAGTTGTAATGATAGTAATGATGTACTTTATAATAGTTGTAATGATAGTAATGATGTACTTTATAAGAGTTGTAATGATAGTAATGATGTACTTTATAATAGTTGTAATGATAGTAATGATGTACTTTATAAGAGTTGTAATGATAGTAATGATGTACTTTATAATAGTTGTAATGATAGTAATGATGTACTTTATAAGAGTTGTAATGATAGTAATGATGTACTTTATAATAGTTGTAATGATAGTAATGATGTACTTTATAAGAGTTGTAATGATAGTAATGATGTACTTTATAATAATTGTATGATAAGCTGTTAGAAGAAAAGGTTCATAGTATAAAAATTTCAGACTACTAAAGGAAAGCGTTTTAAATAAATAGCAGCAAAAAAAAAACAAGTTACTTTATAAACTCGCAGTTCATTCGTTTCATTCCACTTTATTCCTTTACTTTATTTTGAACATTGTAAAACATTAATTTCTTTAAGATGTAAAATCCTTTTTAAACATTGTCTTGAAAGGTAAAAAGCTACTTTTCAGAAGTTGAGTGCTTCGTTGTAATACTTGTATTTTCTTAAATTGTTTGCTTCAACTGAAAAAAATTTACACTTATATCGGCGGCATACTTGAGATTTTAATAATTTATTTCCTTTGAAGGCTTACATTTTTTTGCATTTTTAGCTTTATTCGCGGATGCAGCTTAAGCTTATATTTGCTATTGATAGAAAGAAGCATAGCTTTGTAAAAGTGCATAAAATGGCGTTTCCTGCAATAAAACGTTATCAACAGTTATTATCAGTTAGTAAATATTTATACAAGCTACATGCGGATTATATACCTTGGCGGCGATTCTCTTTGTAGGTCCATTTACGATGGATTAGTAAAATTACTAGGAATACACATTTAAAGTATGATATGCACCTACTTCTTTTGAAGATATAACATATAAAAGAATCATAAAAATGTTTAATATTTCAAATAGTTATATTTGAAGAGGTTCTTCCCTTGAAATAGAATACTTTGGAACGATTCCATTGACCCATACTGTAGAATATATTCCATTGGAAATATCTTATTGCTCATTTACTTAGAATCGAAACCTTTTGAAAGAGTGAGAGATAGATCTTATTGCTCCATTCCTTAGAACAGAATCCTTTGGAAAGATTGTATTGCTCCTTTACTTCGAATAGTACCCTTTTAAAAGATTTTATTGCTCCTGTAGAATAGAATCATTTGGAAAGATTGAATTGCTCGCTTTCTTAGAATATAATTCATTGTATAGATTATGTTCTATTAGCCTATTCGGTAGGTTAAAATCCATTAGAAAGTTGCTATTGCTCTTTATTTAAAATAGAACCATTTAGAAACATTTTATTGCTCCATTCTTTAGAATAGAAATACTAGGAAATATTACATTGCTCATTTTCTTAGAATAGAATCATTTGGATAGATTATATTGGTCAAGATGTTAAAAATTGGTTGGAAGTCATGGAAGGAAGACAGCTTGTTGCAAGATTGAAGGTAATCCCTCAAAGGGCTAAATGTATCGCAAATATATTGAAATTTTTCAGAAAGTTCTTAGAATACATTTTGTAATACAAACGTTTCAATTTAAAGTAAAAATTTTTTTTAACCACTGTATAAGTACATATGTCAATAATATTTATTAGACTAGCAGTAAAAAAATAAATATCATCACATAAGATAATTTCATAAAAATAATAATCTTGTAGACATACAAATCTTGTGCCTTAATTAATAAAAATTAATTCATAATTATTAATTAATAATTATTAATAAAAAAGCGTTACTTATAGTTAAAACCAAAATGGCTACCTTACGCTACCTCAAAACCCAAACGCTTCTGTTTATAAATATAGGAAGAAAATATGATTTAGTAAATAAATGACCATATAAGAATGAGGCTACTTATTTTATAGAAAAAATTACATATCTTGGTTTATCATATCAATATAAGTTTTTAGAACACGAGAGAAAATGAGATATTTTAATGAGATCAAAAATGTATTATGCATGTTATGTTTGATAATAATGTATGCTTATGACATGAATTGGTTTATAAATTTTACAATGCTGATTTACATTGACTTGGTGTATAGTCACAAACATTCATTTCCTGAAAATATATTACCTTGGATTCAACTTTAAAACGAAAACTACTGTGTTTTACCGTTGGTTTGATATTTTCATGTTAAAAATCTGAAGGATAGAGAGGGAATGAAAAATCTGTTTAACGAATCAGCGTTTTATTCAACAATGCAGAAACGAATTTTGCAGAGCAATCAAAGATCAAAAGACGTACAGAGGAGACGGATTTGTTACTTTTCCATTTAAATCGCGGAGAGAGGAAATATGAATCTGCCGTATCGCTCGTATATCGATTACCATACAATTCTTTCCGAACTCCTGCCAAAACGGTTTCCTCGGCGAAAAATATTTCGAGCTGTTTTCGAATGTTTCAGCGGCTTTATTTTGTCCTTTGATACGAAACGCATACATTGTTGGTAAATAGTAATTCTAACTGCATTTAGTTAATAGGATTTCCAAATAACCCTATGTGTTTCTCCAGATCAACGTTAAATAAAATACACTAGGGGGCCTGCCCCCTGCTCGCTAACGCTCGCCAACCCCCGGAGGATTGTTTCGCAATCCTCATTGGTTCGCTGCGCGAACCTATGCTCGCTTCGCTCGCCTCAATGAAGACATGTGTCCTAGCAGAAGGGATTGTTTACAAAATATGTTACCAAAAAAATGTTTTTCAAATCTAAATTTGCTGTATTACAGAAAACATATATACAGTATCTCTAAAATCAGAATTCAAATGAAAACTTTGTGCAAATTTTGACTCGAAATGTGAGCGTTGCTTTGGAAATTGAATACCCAGCATGTTGTTTGTGTACATTTTCCCAGCACTCAAACGACACACACTTTTTCATTGAGTTTGTTGCCGAAAGTTGTAGTGCAAGCGTCTTGTTGAACTATAATTGTTAGCCCTGAAAAGGACCGTTTTTTAAATGGCCCTGAAAAGATCCTCCGCTTTCTTTGATTTCTATTATAAACTAACTGCAACAGCTCATTAAAATTTCCTTTTTTTTTCAATAAAATTTCATCCAATAACGCTATAAATTCAATCGATGCGCGAGACTTCGCGATAAACAAAACAATCGTACAGTGTTGCCAAAACGCGATTACAAATAACGTCTTTTTTGCGTGCCACGTAAGAGAATTATATATATAGATTCTAAATAAAAAAAATCGACGCTCCAAGGAGTTGTCTGATTGCGATAAAAAAAAAATGATTGCGATAGGCTGGTGACTAACATACATAGAAAAATAAATTATTACAGTTTCAGAACAATTTAATGATTTACTTCATAATTTGGCCGTTACAAAGGGAGGAAGTCAATGAGGAGTTGGAAGACCTCTTGTCTGGATGCAAACTGTCACCCGGCGTGTCATAGACTGTAAAAAATTCCGGGATGGTGTCTTGCGGAATTTCTTGCCAAATTGACTCCAACTGTCGGATTAAATGGTCAATATTCCAGGATGGTTGCGATCACCTTCCCATAACGTCTCAAATGTACTCTATGGGAGAGAGATTAGGAGACCTAGCTGGGAAAGGAAGTGCTGGAAAAGCTTGAAGACAAGTCATAACAACACGTGCCGCGTGCGGCCGGGCATTATCTTGTTGACAAGTAATTCCAAAGGGGGCGCAAAACGATACATGTCACCATTAGAATAAAAATTACCATATTTTGATGTACGAGATCTCTCGTCATTAGAGGATAACTAACCAAACAGTTATCTCATAATCACAAGGAGGCCATCGTGGATATCACAAAATCTAGAATCAACCCTATCACGTCGGTGATAACCTCTCTTTAATCCGTCACAATTTTAACATTGACCCCCCTCATATGACAGGTTATTTGATTTTTTTCTGTCGCGCTAAATGACAGTAGAAGTAGTTTGCAGTAGAACGGGCGTCCTGTACATATTCCAGGACTTGCTTTGCTTTTTGAACACGATTTCAACGCTTCACAACGTGTTAGGTAGTTGGTAATTCATAATTAACATCGTACTAGAGCAATAAAATGGGCTATTGACGACGGTCCGCGATGAATTCCCTAATGGAAATAACAGAGGACAACACTACGTAATTTGCCGACCAACCGGTCTAGTGGTTAAGGTGTTGGCCTCTGTATCGGAAGGTTCCTCGTTCGAATCCGGGGTCAGGGCATGGATGTAAATTGTGCTGTCCTTTGTTAGGGTCAATGATGGTCCTCCCACTTGGTGCTCCTTTACAAGTTTCCATCACTTCCGGCCTTGTAGTGGTCAGTGATAAAGTCATATGTGCCCGCCATAGGAAAAAAAAACACTACGTAATTTTGAACCACGGTCAGATGACGAGGCAATACCTGAGCTGGCACCCTACTCTCCAAACCTCCACACCTATCCCACGTGAGTACTTTGGGTATGATAGATTTAAGGTGCACCAGCCGCCTCTACACCATATACATACAAACATCCATACCCGGACTAGGGATGCGACATCGATGTCGATGTATTGCAGTCGATGTTTTTGTAACATCGATGTCTATACTTATCGATGTTTTTACGTTGTCGATGTTTTATTTTTAAATGAAAAAAGTACAGTTTTAAAAATTTTGTACACAACCTTGTAGCATAATTTTCATAATCAGCAAACTGAACATACTTTTAGACCGAAGTGGCCAAGGGTGAAGGGTCTGAAAACTAGGGATGCCACATCGATGTCGATGTTTTCAAAACATTGATGATCTATAAAAAACATTGATGTATTTGAGCCGATGTCGCATCACTAGTTGCTAAACCAGTTTTAAGAAATGGAGGAAAAAGTTTAAATACACTGAATTTTAAAAACATCAATGGTTTTGGGGCGATGTATTATCAACATCGATGTTTTGCTGTCGATGTTGCATCACTAGGTGCTAAACTAGTGTTAAGAAATGGGTAAAAAAGCTTAAGCACACTGAATTTTAAAAACATCGATGTTTTTGGGGCGATGTATTATCAACATCGATGTTTTAATTTTGAACATCGATGTTTTGCTGTCGATGTCGCATCTCTAGCCCGGACCCGAATTCGAACCAGGAGCCTTCTGATCTAGAGGCTAACACCTTAACGACCAGAAAGATTAGTCGCCGTGTAAGTAGGTGTTTCAGTGAAAGGACAACCCTGAGGTGAGTCTACTTACTGGAGTAGTGTCATGAAGGGTATTATCATCATCGATGTTTTAATTTTGAACATAGATGTTTTGCTGTCGATGTCGCATCTCTAGCCCGGACCCGAATTCGAACCAGGAGCCTTCTGATCTAGAGGCTAACACCTTAACGACCAGAAAGATTAGTCGCAGTGTTAGTAGGTGTTTCAGTGAAAGGACAACCCTGAGGCGAGTCTACTTACTGGAGTAGTGTCATAAAGGGACTCATTATCAAATAGGAGCCGTCGGGGTTTAGTGGGTGTGCCCACTGCTCTAGCAACTTTCAAATTGTAGAAGGAGCGGGTTCGGTTCCTGTCACGTACATTCTTGTATTATCTCTTCCGCGTCAGTAACTTTATTTTCGTTTTGTTTGTATGTCAATTACTTGAAATGATATGTCTTATGTCTGGCGCAGCATGCCCAAGTATGGCCCGTGTGCCCATGAAACCCTTAAAACCCTCCAACCTCACCATAAAAAATCCGACAAAATCTTGATGCTGTGATATCACTTTATTTACAAAATTGGTAAGATCGTGATGACCGAGATATAATGTCAAAATCACCTGGAGAGTTAATGACGAGATATCACGTCAATCACGATCTGGTCAGTTTTGATACTGACCAGATACCTCGCCGAGACAACCACCAGGATGGTCAATAATGTCCAAAAACTGCAATCAAGCTAAATTATTTCTATAAAAGTATATATTTTAATAGTATCTTTGAAACGACGCCCAGCCAGTATGGTGGTTATGATCCTCGGTTGTCACCGAGTGGGCCCGGGTTCGAATTCCGGGTAAGGCATAGATGTAAAATTGGGAAAAGAAGTCGGACTTTCGCCTGGAATGGATTCCCGTCTTGAAAGGAAAGCAGCGCACCCCTTTTGTTCTTTGCTGGGATCATCGTTTGTAACAATAAAAATATTCTTCTTGTGTAATTGTCTTGAACGTTTATGTTCATCCCTTGCTTTCATATGTATCCCAGAAGGACATACGACAATAACAACAACAGTATCTTTGAAACAATACCTATAGTTGCGCAGTACCTTAAATAAATCTGATACCATTTATTCATACGTGATATGACATTATTGAAAATTAAATAATCGAACATGCCTTACTTATTTATCGAATTATTGTTTTTATAAATTTACGAATATGATATTCATTGCTTTCACTTGTCTTGAAATTGCTTTCAATTCTTATTAATGTCATTGAGTCATAAATGTGATTCATTTGGTTTTTTGGGCAAGGGCTTTACATTATAATGCTGCTCCAAACACTAGATTGTTTGGTTTGGGGGTTTCATAGTGCAAAAGCCATATTTGGTCATGCAACGCCAGACACAAGACATACAATGTCAAGTAATAGACATACTCAATGATAATTTTATTGTCTCAGAAGAGAGAAATTTAGGTAGATAAAAATACCCCTGAAAGGAATCGAACCTGCACAGTTTACAACTTGAAGGTTGCTAGCGCAGTGGACATACCCTTGAGACACGACAGCCAAGCGCCACACACAAAGCAGAAAGCATCAAGCAATGGACATGCACACCCAAGGAAAATGTTTACTAGTACAGAAGGCAAAATTACACCCAGGGAGGAATTAAATCTGAACCGTCTACAACTATCAGGTTGGTAGGCAGTTATTTAATGTCGCACTGGAGCAATACAGCAGATTATTGGCGACGGTCTGGGATCAATATGGAAAAAACCGATCCGAGGACAACGACTCGTAATTTTGAACCACAGTCAGATGAAAATACCTGAGCCGGCATTCTCTATACTTCCGTTTGAGACCATGACAGATTTAACATACACCAGCCCCCGTGTACGCGATAGTCTTGGGTTGAATTTTGTTTCGATATCGCAACATACAACTCTCATATAGCTAGGAAAATGGCAATACCTTTGGAGCCAGTACAGCCCCCAAATAACTCGAAATTGAAACTGAAATATGAAATTGAAGGAGCTCTAAGAATCAAAGATCAAAAGTCTTATTCAACCCATTAATAGAACAATCCTCGAATCGAATATGAGATGAGGGATTGCCGAAATAAAATAAAATAAATGGGCATCAACTTAATGAAATCATTTTCAATCCAAAGTAATGTTTATGCGTGGAAAAATAAGCACTCCCACCAGAGAAAGAGAAGAAAGAAGAGACCGAAAAAGTGGAAATGTCACTCTTAGTCATTATTCCGATCGATTCTCAGATGGAAACTGTAGCGCAGAGTTACTTACTACCCACGCCAGAAACTTCCCGGGATCTTTCTTTAATGGTTACTTACCTCCCCTGTCTGCGAGAAACTTCGCACTTGGTGATGATGGACTTTGGCAGAAATCGTTAGGGTCGTTTCAGCAATCGAACGAAGGGATGCACTTGTTTCGTCTGAACCACTCATCCACACACTTCTGTATAAAGGCAGTCTGGGAGATATGTAACGGGTTATTTAGAAACAAGGTTATCACGAACGCAACGCCTTTTAATGTACTCTTATTATTTGATCAGTCAGTTGACTAATGCAGTAAAAATATAGTCGGAAGGGTTCTTAGTGTCTTGGCCAAGGGTGATGGTAATGGTAATTTTTAGTTAACGTCGTACTAGATCAACACAACGGGCTATTGACGACGGTCCGGGATTAGTCCCTTAAGGGAAAGATCCGAGGACAACACCTCGTAATTTTGAACCAAGGTCAGATGACGAAGCTTGGCCAAGTGAAATGCGTTGTTTGGATACAAAATGAGCAGCGGTATACGTCGCAATGGACGAAAGCAGCGGGCTATTGGCGACTGCCTCGTAATTCTGAACCACCGTCTCATGATGAAATGGGCAGTATAAATAATTGCTTATGAGGCACCATGATTAACATGTTTATTATTGTATAATTCAATGAAAAGGAAAAAAAAACATAGTATCCAGAGGAGGATTTTGATATTTGGTATTTTAACTAATGTCACATGGTAAGGTAATTTTAATTAACGTCGTTGTAGAGCAACACAACGGGCTTTTGTCGACAGTCCGGGATCAATCCCCTAAAGGAAATATCCGAGGACTACACCGCCGACCAACCGGTATAGCGGTTAAGGTGTTAGCCTCTAGATCGGAAGGTTCCTGGTTCGAATCCGGGTCCGGGCATGGATGTTTGTAAGCGTATGGTGTTGAGGCGGCTGGTGCACCTTAAATCTGTCGTGGCCGAAAGCCCTCACGTTGGGTTGGCGTGGAAGTTTGGAGAGTGGGGTACCAGCTGAGGTGTTGCTTCGTCATCTGACCGTGGTTCAAAATTACGAGGTGTTGTCCTCGGATCTTTCTCTTAAGAGACTGATCCCGAACCGTCGTCAATAGCCCATTGTGTTGCTCTAGTACGACGTTACCAAAAAAATTACTAACTACCGAGGACTACACCACGCAATTTTGAACCACGGTCAGATGACGATAACGTCACATGGAGCGTGCTATTGGAGACTTCTGGGATCAAACCAGAAGGGACAGATTCGAGAACATGCAATTTTGAACCAAGGTCAAATGACGGTCAGGTTTCTACTTGCACTACAACTACCCTCTAAATTTATAGGTCTTTTAGTAGGTAGTTTGGTAGGTATTTTAATTAACGTCGCATTATCGCAACACAGTGGTCTGGGATCGAACCACCTGAAGAGAAAGATCCAAGGAAAACACGCAATTTTGAACCAAAGTCAGATGACGAGGTCACACCTGAGCTGGCACCCATTCTCCAAACTTCTACACCACACTAACATGAGGACATTTGGGACTACGGCAGATTTAATCTGCACCAGACCCCTATGTACATGACGGTCTCTGGTTAAACTCGAGTTCGCAACACTCCGGTTGCTAAACCGTTATTCTTACAACCGGGTTATCACTTCCCTACAAACAGATTTGACTTGCTCGCTGAACAGATACGCTCTCTGAACTGGTTTAACTCACCGGTAGACCAGTTACGATCCTCTGAAGAGGTTTAACTAGCCATCAGATCAGATCCGGCCCTTCGGAGAGGTTCAATCGGCTCACAAACTTGAATGTGGTCAACTTCAATATGGCTTTCGAGGTGGGAAAGGTAATGGTAATGGTAATTTTAGTTAACGTCGTACTAGAGCAACACAACGAGCTATTGACGACGGTCCGGAATCAGTCCCTTAAGGGAAAGATCCGAGGACAACACCTCGTAATTTTGAACCAAGGTCAGATGACGAAGCTTGGCCAAGTGAAATGCGTTGTTTGGATACAAAATGAGCAGCGGTATACGTCGCAATGGACGAAAGCAGCGGGCTATTGGCGACTGCCTCGTAATTCTGAACCACCGTCTCATGATGAAATGGGCAGTATAAATAATTGCTTATGAGGCACCATGATTAACATGTTTATTATTGTATAATTCAATGAAAAGGAAAAAAAAACATAGTATCCAGAGGAGGATTTTGATATTTGGTATTTTAACTAATGTCACATGGTAAGGTAATTTTAATTAACGTCGTTGTAGAGCAACACAACGGGCTTTTGTCGACAGTCCGGGATCAATCCCCTAAAGGAAATATCCGAGGACTACACCGCCGACCAACCGGTATAGCGGTTAAGGTGTTAGCCTCTAGATCGGAAGGTTCCTGGTTCGAATCCGGGTCCGGGCATGGATGTTTGTAAGCGTATGGTGTTGAGGCGGCTGGTGCACCTTAAATCTGTCGTGGCCGAAAGCCCTCACGTTGGGTTGGCGTGGAAGTTTGGAGAGTGGGGTACCAGCTGAGGTGTTGCTTCGTCATCTGACCGTGGTTCAAAATTACGAGGTGTTGTCCTCGGATCTTTCTCTTAAGAGACTGATCCCGAACCGTCGTCAATAGCCCATTGTGTTGCTCTAGTACGACGTTACCAAAAAAATTACTAACTACCGAGGACTACACCACGCAATTTTGAACCACGGTCAGATGACGATAACGTCACATGGAGCGTGCTATTGGAGACTTCTGGGATCAAACCAGAAGGGACAGATTCGAGAACATGCAATTTTGAACCAAGGTCAAATGACGGTCAGGTTTCTACTTGCACTACAACTACCCTCTAAATTTATAGGTCTTTTAGTAGGTAGTTTGGTAGGTATTTTAATTAACGTCGCATTATCGCAACACAGTGGTCTGGGATCGAACCACCTGAAGAGAAAGATCCAAGGAAAACACGCAATTTTGAACCAAAGTCAGATGACGAGGTCACACCTGAGCTGGCACCCATTCTCCAAACTTCTACACCACACTAACATGAGGACATTTGGGACTACGGCAGATTTAATCTGCACCAGACCCCTATGTACATGACGGTCTCTGGTTAAACTCGAGTTCGCAACACTCCGGTTGCTAAACCGTTATTCTTACAACCGGGTTATCACTTCCCTACAAACAGATTTGACTTGCTCGCTGAACAGATACGCTCTCTGAACTGGTTTAACTCACCGGTAGACCAGTTACGATCCTCTGAAGAGGTTTAACTAGCCATCAGATCAGATCCGGCCCTTCGGAGAGGTTCAATCGGCTCACAAACTTGAATGTGGTCAACTTCAATATGGCTTTCGAGGTGGGAAAGGTAATGGTAATGGTAATTTTAGTTAACGTCGTACTAGAGCAACACAACGAGCTATTGACGACGGTCCGGAATCAGTCCCTTAAGGGAAAGATCCGAGGACAACACCTCGTAATTTTGAACCAAGGTCAGATGACGAAGCTTGGCCAAGTGAAATGCGTTGTTTGGATACAAAATGAGCAGCGGTATACGTCGCAATGGACGAAAGCAGCGGGCTATTGGCGACTGCCTCGTAATTCTGAACCACCGTCTCATGATGAAATGGGCAGTATAAATAATTGCTTATGAGGCACCATGATTAACATGTTTATTATTGTATAATTCAATGAAAAGGAAAAAAAAACATAGTATCCAGAGGAGGATTTTGATATTTGGTATTTTAACTAATGTCACATGGTAAGGTAATTTTAATTAACGTCGTTGTAGAGCAACACAACGGGCTTTTGTCGACAGTCCGGGATCAATCCCCTAAAGGAAATATCCGAGGACTACACCGCCGACCAACCGGTATAGCGGTTAAGGTGTTAGCCTCTAGATCGGAAGGTTCCTGGTTCGAATCCGGGTCCGGGCATGGATGTTTGTAAGCGTATGGTGTTGAGGCGGCTGGTGCACCTTAAATCTGTCGTGGCCGAAAGCCCTCACGTTGGGTTGGCGTGGAAGTTTGGAGAGTGGGGTACCAGCTGAGGTGTTGCTTCGTCATCTGACCGTGGTTCAAAATTACGAGGTGTTGTCCTCGGATCTTTCTCTTAAGAGACTGATCCCGAACCGTCGTCAATAGCCCATTGTGTTGCTCTAGTACGACGTTACCAAAAAAATTACTAACTACCGAGGACTACACCACGCAATTTTGAACCACGGTCAGATGACGATAACGTCACATGGAGCGTGCTATTGGAGACTTCTGGGATCAAACCAGAAGGGACAGATTCGAGAACATGCAATTTTGAACCAAGGTCAAATGACGGTCAGGTTTCTACTTGCACTACAACTACCCTCTAAATTTATAGGTCTTTTAGTAGGTAGTTTGGTAGGTATTTTAATTAACGTCGCATTATCGCAACACAGTGGTCTGGGATCGAACCACCTGAAGAGAAAGATCCAAGGAAAACACGCAATTTTGAACCAAAGTCAGATGACGAGGTCACACCTGAGCTGGCACCCATTCTCCAAACTTCTACACCACACTAACATGAGGACATTTGGGACTACGGCAGATTTAATCTGCACCAGACCCCTATGTACATGACGGTCTCTGGTTAAACTCGAGTTCGCAACACTCCGGTTGCTAAACCGTTATTCTTACAACCGGGTTATCACTTCCCTACAAACAGATTTGACTTGCTCGCTGAACAGATACGCTCTCTGAACTGGTTTAACTCACCGGTAGACCAGTTACGATCCTCTGAAGAGGTTTAACTAGCCATCAGATCAGATCCGGCCCTTCGGAGAGGTTCAATCGGCTCACAAACTTGAATGTGGTCAACTTCAATATGGCTTTCGAGGTGGGAAAGGTAATGGTAATGGTAATTTTAGTTAACGTCGTACTAGAGCAACACAACGAGCTATTGACGACGGTCCGGAATCAGTCCCTTAAGGGAAAGATTCGAGGACAACACCTCGTAATTTTGAACCACGGTCAGATGACGAAGCAACGCCTGAGCTGGCACCCCACTCTCCAAACTTCCTCGCCAACCCAACGTGAGGACTTTCGGCCACGACAGATTTAAGGTGCACCAGCCGCCTCTACACCATACGTTTACAAACATCCATGCCCGGACCCGGATTCGAACCAGGAACCTTCCGATCTAGAGGCTAACACCTTAACCACTATACCTGTTGGTCGGCTCGAGGTGGGGAAGATGAGGAGGATTGAGTATGATGATATGTACTGATAATAAAATTAAAGGTAGAATGTATGTCCGTTTTTTGTTGAGTTGCATGTATAGAAGATATGTATTAAAAATAATAAATATTTAAAAATATAGTAAACCAAAGAGTATCATTAAGTGGCAAATAGTTACGTTGAGATGTGCGCGAGCAGATTTTTATACAATATACACTACCCTACAATAATGGATCAGATGCCAGCGGATTTGCATAAAATCCGACTTCTTGTTTGGGGGTGTTTTTCGAGGTATGGCCTGGGACTTTTGCATGTTGTTCCTGGTTAATTGAACGCCAAAGCCTACATGAACATTTTGGACAATCCGGTTCTTCCTACGCTCTGGCAATTTTATGGAATGGACGAATGTTACTTCCAGGACAAGAAAGCTCCATGTCATGTTGCAGCCTCTGTCAAACAGTGGCATCAAGATGCGGATGTAAAACGTCTTCCTTGACCTGCTCGGAGTCCCGACCTAAACCCCATAGAGACACAGATACCCATAGCTGTGTAACAAAACCTTGTCGAAAGTATGCCCAGAAGGGTTGCTAGTGTAATTGCAGCACGTTAGGGACCATCCCCCTATTAAAGCATGTACTCTTTCCCATAAAGCTTATACCATCACATCTTGCTGTCCGGTCCATTATTGTTGGGTAGTGTATATAGTGTTTCCTTCTGTCTAGATAGTGGTGGATGTCTTCCTCTACCAAAAGAGCTATCTACAATTCTTCAACTGTTGAAATGAACATTAGTCGTATTTTCTAGTTTTCAAAAAATTTTGACGTCATATTTACATTTTGGGAGAAAATTTAAAGTTGGTCCAGGAAGTTTCGGTTTGAGTTATTTTTAGAAACAAGCGGAAACTATTAAAACAACGCATTTGTAAAATGAATTTTATCGATACAGTGTCAAATGTTGAAGATCGAAGTGGAAACTAATTTCAGACGTATCCACCCTTTTCAAAGCTTCAAACGTGGCACAATTCTTCGTGTTCGAATTTGATGGAGCTTCCTAGTTTAGTATCGATTTCGATGTGGTATCCATCAAAGTCACGACGATAAAAGGGAAGAATTTTATAACTTCTTCGAGTCTACTGCATTCTTAGAAGAGTGATAAGTTCTTGGACTTTGAGTATTGGTAGTAAAATGTAACTCCTGAGTAGTAAAATTTTAAGAGCAATGGATGTATGTCTTCTGACATCAACTGCGGATAAGATAGTTGTAATATGGCATAAATTCAACGTATTTGAGGAAGTGCTAAAGAAGTGTATAAAGTTTTTTAAAAGTTGATCGCCGACTAATAATCTATGCGTAGTACCTATTTTGGAATTACAAAATGTAAAATATTTTTATCTTATCTTAAAGAAAGTTGAAATGACTTTGTGGGTGGGAAAGGCATATAATTCAGGAAAAAGAAATATTTAAGTACACTGGGAATTTAATAAAATAACATATACCTTATATTTACAATTCAATTTATAAATTATGCAACAATTACAGAAAACTTTTTCATAGTGAAATGTTTTTATTTGATTGTTATGTAAGGATAAATGAAAGCTTATGACTGTACAGTGTCTAAATTAAGTGTATTATTGCTTGTTTTTCAACAAAGCAATTGCAGAAAAAAATTGTAAAATTTCTTGAGAGCATTGAGAGTTTGATTCATTTTTAAAATATATGAAATATTTTAAAATACATTGCTAAAACCAAACCTAAAGTATTCGTTTAAACAACAGCATTATCATAAAAAAAAAGATTCTTTAATAAGAAATTTTAGCGGAAAATTAAAAATGTTTTTGACTAAAAAACACATAAGTTATGTGATTGAATTAAAACGAGTAAGAAAATCCAGTTCTCTAAGAGCCACAAAAGAGTATTTACATTCCAAGGTTGAATAGTTGAAAACACGTTTTTAAACGCTTCTTATTTCCTCTTAAATTAGGATAGGTAAGTATATTTTTGAAGCATTTGGTAATAACGTTTGATAAATCTTAATGAATAAAAAATATCTTTCAGCACTAAAAATTTAATTTCAAACTTCACCAATTTGGCTATTTATTTTTAAACAAATAAACAATTTATTTATAATTTGGGAGATTTTTGAGAAAAATATTAACAAAAAATTTTGATGAGACATTTAGGAGATTCAAGTAATATTTAACTTTAACACTGAAAATAAATGTAATTGATAAATAACCTAAAAATAGCGGACAGGTCCTCACATGTTCTCGGAGTTAAATGCATCGAAAAGAGTCAATCGGTAAACACCAAGATAAACCTTTGTCCATCATTATGTATCCGAGTAGTGTAGGTTAACTTTAACCCCTCAAAACACATAATGGCTAATTAACTACGTGAATTGCTTGAAAGAATCGCAGAGAAAATTATAGTATTGGTCAAGAAGGTTGTAATGATTATAAGATCAAATTGATTTTTATATTTATTTAGAAAACGTAACAAAGAGGCTCCCATGATCTGATATCTCAACTATTATAAAAGGAAGTGCCTATGTGTGTGTATGTGTACGTAGTGTCCGGACGAATCTATTGCACTTATATTAAGGAAATTTGGCACACAGGTAGTTCAAATTCTATGGAAATTTTCAATCGCGCATGAATTTTAAAATTTTATCTAGAACATTTTTAAATGAATTTATTAGTTTTTTTTCACCCTTCATTCTTTCACCGGAATGCCCAATGAAGAAGAAGTAACAAATTGTGCGGTTTTCGACCTCTGACGTCAGCCTTTGGAACCTTTGTAGGTTTTCCGATTCTAGCGTGTTTTAATTTACATTGTTGATAACAGCCACCTCGAGGTCATCACGGAGCCCATGGAGTTCGTTTGCGAAGCAAACCAAATGGGAATACGTAGCAATCACCGGGGGCTGGTGAGTGTCAGAGAGCAGTGGTCACCCCTGACCCCACAAAAAGAACTGTCCCGGGCAACGCCGTGCTGGCCGTGCAAAGGCTAGTAAATAATGAAGCGAAAGTTGGTTATGGGCCATACCATAAACAGGACACAGCAAAGAAGTTCTCTATGGACCATATCACAAGCATGAACAAAGAAATACTCTGTTGGTATGCGACATCGATATTTTATAATAGCATCGATTTATTTACAATCGATTTACTGGAGCCGATGTTTGTTTAACATTGATGATTTCTCATTGTCGGTGTTTTTACGTTGTCGATGTCTTATTTTTGAATGATAAAAGTACCATAGTTAAAATTAAAAAAATAACCGTGATAGTAAATATTTGTCAGTGATGTCGACATGCGTTCCATTAGATATATATATTTCTCTAACTGATGGGATAATTAGTGCAAAAAGAAGTCGGCTTAAGGGGGAGAAAGTTAACAAACTTCTCTTTTTACAAACTGTAAATAACAAATATTGGGGTGCATTATAATTATAGGCCACAATATTTTTTAATTACAGTAAATCTAAAATAAGCTTGTTATATTATCCCCATAAGTTGATAAATAATTAATAATAACTAACAATAATTATTGTTATGTACATACCTACTTATACTTATAGTTAGTAGTACCAATTTCAAATTGTTGTACGTATTATTTTCTTTAGTATTATTCAATTTGAAAATAAAATATTTGTTAATTTTCCTTAATAAATTTTCTTACTTTGTTTTGACAGTCATAGTTATAAATCTTTAAAATCTTAGTTATGAATTAATAACTGACAAATTAAATGTAACCCCCCCCCCCCCATCCAAGGAAACACTAAGGAAATTACTAAACCAGTTTTTAAAAATGGGGGAAAAGTTCAAATACACTGATGTTAACAAACATCGATGGATTTGGGGTGATATATTATCAACATCGATGTTTTAATATTTAATATCGTAGTTTTGTTGTCGATGTAGCATCCCTATTACTCAGTTGAATATTGAATGCGTCAGGCACGCCCTCTCTTGGCGACCTAAGAAAGTCGTCAAACCACTAATTGTCACCCCATCGTTAAGGTCAAAGCGGGTTAGAAATGCAGGGAAGACGGGAGATTGTCGAACGGATATATGCGTCTAAACCCCTCAAAGGGTTGGAAAAGAACCGATTCTGTATGTGTTTGTTTAAATTAGAATTAATGTTACTTTCTTAAACTAAAATGAAAATGTTTCGTGTTGTATGAAAACATGAAAATAAATCTTGAATTTTCAAAACATAACTATACATAACCCTCATAGTGGTTGCATGAATTAGGTATTTTGTCATAAAAACTGACAAGATCATGACAGACGAGATATCTCGTCATCACGAAAACAAGCTTATGTCACAAAACACTCTTGCAAAAAGGACAGTTCTTTTTGCTCTAACTAACAAAATAACAGTGTCAACATATCAGAAAATAATGTGAGGACGCGACCTAAAAATACGAAATTTTTTTTTACTGGGACACGGTAGTAATTGGTTTAGTATGAAATTTAAAAACGTTGTGATGGTCGCTTGCCATTTTCCCGCTACTCTGTATCGTTTAGCCATTTCTAAAACTGTTATATCTATTTTGTTTTGCAATATGATATCCCGGTAAATCTTTTATTTCCACTCGGAAATAAGCATTCGATTTCATTGGTTTTAATAGATTTCTACCTTTTTGAAGCAAAAGAGAGAGAGAGAAGATAATACTGTTCAATTTCGCATAAGAAAATTTCATTTGTAGTTTATGTGATCGACTTTCATGGATTAAAATCAAACATGCGTGCAAAATGCAATCATATTAAAACCATTGTAAGCATTTCATATTCGACTAAGCATGTATTGTTCTGCACTGCAGTTTACGGTTTTCTTTGCACGCATCATTACTTTCTGCCGAGATTCCAACGTTCAGATACTATCATGAAAGTGAAAGTTGATGATCTCTTGCATATCAGAAACAATTGTGTAAAAGCACGATTGTTCGGTATTTAGTACTTGAATTGCTCTTCAAATCGCCTCATTAGTTTAAACGAAAGTGGAAGAACCAAAAGGTAAGGTTTAAACATGTAATGTTTTTAGATTGTTGAGAAGTACAGGTACCCCGAAACATCATTACAGTTTTAGTAAATATGAAGATTTATTATTTCATGTTATCTATAACCCTCCTGATGTATGAGTAATTTCATCATTAGCAAAACCTTTTACAGATCTTGATGGACGAGATGTATCGTCATTGACAGAAACCTAACCAGATCTTGATGGACGAGATGTATCGCCATTGAAAGAAACCTGACCAGATCTTGATGGACGAGATCTATCGTCATTGACAGAAACCTGGCCAGATCTTGATGAACGAGATGTATCGTCATTGACAGAAACCTGACCAGATCTTGATGGACGAGATGTATCGTCACTGAAAGAAACCTGACCAGATCTTGATGGACGAGATGTATCGTCATTGAAAGAAACCTGACCAGATCTTGATGGACGAGATGTATCGCCATTGACAGAAACCTGGCCAGATCTTGATGAACGAGATGTATCGTCATTGACAGAAACCTGACCAGATCTTGATGGACGAGATGTATCGTCACTGAAAGAAACCTGACCAGATCTTGATGGACGAGATGTATCGTCATTGACAGAAACCTGACCAGATCTTGATGGACGAGATGTATCGTCACTGAAAGAAACCTGACCAGATCTTGATGGACGAGATGTATCGTCATTGACAGAAACCTGACCAGATCTTGATGGACGAGATGTATCGTCACTGAAAGAAACCTGACCAGATCTTGATGGACGAGATGTATCGTCATTGACAGAAACCTGACCAGATCTTGATGGACGAGATGTATCGCCATTGAAAGAAACTTGGCCAAATCTTGATGGACGCGATGTATCGTCATTGAAAGAAACCTGACGAGATTTTGATCTTCCTCTAAAAGTCGGCAATATCTTGATGATATGTGTCATTATCAATATTGGTCAGATCTTGATGGATAAGAAGTCTCGTCAAAACCTCTTCGAGGGTTAAGAAATACAGTTGAAATTGGATTATCTTCGATAATGTGGATCGAGGTTATTTGGATAACCAGAAACTCGCATCAATAGGGTCATAGCAACAGAAAACAGCCTATAGGAAATACAGAAAAATATTTACTCTACTTTACGTTATTACAACAAGATACTGAAAGAATGTTAAATTATATCTCAACCCAACTCGACCTTTTCTGACTTTTTTGATTTCTCGGCTAGATATTTTATGATAAATCCGAACTACAAATTTTGATGAATCTCTAATTCTCAAAAATGAAATTTCGACTCATTTGTCGGGCCTGTGGTAGCCCGGTTTGAAAAGCATTTTCAACTAACTTTCACTTTAGTAAAACAACGGGCTATTGGCGACGGTCCGGGATCAAACCCGAAGGAAGAGAACCTAGGAAAATACAACGTAAATTTGAACCATGAACAGATGACGAGGTCAAACCTGAGCAGACACCCCGCACTCCAAACTTCTATACTATACCAAGGCGAGGACATATGAGGCCACAGCAGATTTTATGTGCCAGTCTCCTTTGAACACGACGGACTTTGATTGGATTCGAAACTTGCAACCATCCGTGTTTACTCTTCCAAACGTTAGCTCTTTATAACAGGGATACCACCGTTGACATAATACTTTGCACCTTTTAAAAGACATCCTATAATCCACCCTTTGTTTCCGATCTACCTAAAAGTAAATTTATCTTTGCAGCGGAAGAAACCATCCACTTAGCGTCTTGTGGGATCGAGCAATCTGTCAGTTGAAAGCCCTCACTAGAGCTCAACCGCACTCTCTTTGAAAGACGGGAAAGTTGTCAAAATGACGCAAGTTCCGGTTCTCGCGGATCGCCGCCACCTCAAGCGTTTCCGTCACTCTTTTAGATCACCTCGGAGAGGTCTCTGCGCCTACAAATGCGTTCTCCTCATACGTCAAGGTTTATTTTTATGGTACGTCTCTAGGGGATAAATTTATTTCTTTTCATTCTCTCAAAAAGGAAACTTGGTTCTTTTCAGTGAACAATATCTTTTTGAGTGCACTGCTTTCTCAAATGTCACGTTGGGTTGGCGTGGAAGTTTGGAGTGTGGGGTGCCAGCTCAGGTGTTGCTTCGTCATCTGACCGTGGTTCAAAATTACGAAGTGTTGTCCTCGGATCTTTCCCTTTAGGGACTGATACCGGACCGTCGTCAATAGCCCGTTGTGTTGCTCTAGTACGACGTTAACTAAAAATTACCATTTTTACCCAAATGTTAAGACGGTTCGCTGAATCCCGATTTAAACAGCAACTGATTAGGAACCGCAGGGGTACGAGTTAGAAACCAACAAGGTCGTCGTGTACATAGGGGGTGGTGCACGTTCAATTAATCATTGCCTCAAATGTCTTCACGTTCGCGTGGTGAGGAAGTTTGGAGAGTGACGTGCCAGCTCAGTTAGTGGCGTCGTCATCTGACCATGGCTCAAAATTGCATAGTGTTGACCTCGGATCTTTCCCGTCAGGTTTGATACCGGATCGAAACCAATAACCCGCTATGTTGGTCCAGGTAATGGTAATTTTAGTTAACGTCGTACTTTAGAAACACAACGGGCTATTGACGACGGTCCGGGATCAGTCCCTTAAGGGAAAGATCCGAGGACATCACCTCATAATTTTGAACCAGTGTGTTGGTTCAGTGCTGCGTTAGCCGACCAACCGGTATAGTGGTTAAGGTGTTAGCCTCTAGATCGGAAGGTTCCTGGTTCGAATCCGGGTCCGGGCATGGATGTTTGTAAACGTATGGTGTAGAGGCGGCTGGTGCACCTTAAATCTGTCGTGGCCGAAAGTCCTCACGTTGGGTTGGCGTGGAAGTTTGGAGAGTGGGGTGCCAGCTCAGGTGTTGCTTCGTCATCTGACCGTGGTTCAAAATTACGAGGTGTTGTCCTCGGATCTTTCCCTTAAGGGACTGATCCCGGACCGTCGTCAATAGCCCGTTGTGTTGCTCTAGTACGACGTTAACTAAAATTACCAATTACCAATCAGTGCTGCGTTAGTTAAAATACCACACCAATATCATGATCTAATAATTCTGAAGCCACGATAGTCCGTTTGGACGACTAGCCGATTGGAAAATAATGGGTTGTGAATTCAAAATCCAGTAATCTTTTAAGCAAATGTCTTCAAGTTGGGATGGGTAGAAATTTGGACTTTACAGGTGCCCAGTTTAGGTGTTGATCTCCTTATCTCACCGTGGTTCATTACGGCGAGGTTCAGTGCTCGGATCTTTCCCTTCGGGATGGATCTTGGACGGTCGCCAAGAGCTGTTATGTTGCTGCAGAGAGACGTTAATTCAACTACGTACGGATGAAAAATACTCAAGGCATACACATCTGTGGGGTGACAGTGAGGGACTAAAAGTTAGACTATCATAGAAGTTGTGAATAATCATTTTATATGTACCATGAGAGGCTTTTTATGTCAAAATAAGTGTAGGAGACGGTAGTGTTTTTGTGGTGGGAGGGGTATTTAATTAATGTCACACTGTATAAACACAACGGGATGATTGAGACGATAAGGGATCAATTCCGAAGGGAATGATCCAAGCTCCCCAACACCACATAATTTTGAACCACAGTCAGATGAAGAGGCGACGCCTGAGATGGCACCTTACTCTACAAATGTCCACGATGCAAACGTGAGGACTTTGAGGTCACTACAGATTTAACGTACACCCACCTCCCTCCCACGCACATAACAATCTTTAATTGGATCTAGGTTTTACTCACAACACTCCGGTTACTAATTCGTGTCTCTTCCAACTGGGCTATACCACAGCCTTTATGTGCTGAAAAGTGCTACTTGTATGTATTCTCTTGATGACTTAACTGGGCTTGAGTTTCGAATAGTATTTCTGCGTGTAATCAGCAGGAATTCCATAGAATGATATGTAGCTATTTAATTAACGTTGCACTGGAGCAACACAATGAATAGAATGAATTGCGAATTTATGTATTATTGTTAATTTAACACAAATGAGATGAAATGCTAAGCACCGCGAAAACAGCAATAAGCTACATTTTGAGGTAATCCAGATATGTATTATTTTAAAGGGGTCCGGGACCCATTAAAAATTTTTATTAGTAATTAATTTAGAATTTAGAATTATTTTGTACTGATTACCCATCTAAGTAATAAGCGAAATCACAACACTAAATATTTCCAAAAGTTTAAAATTTTTTTTAACTTAAAGTTTTTTAAAAAAAAGAGAAGTCATTTTAAATTGCTAAAACTCAAAATATTCTTGATCAATTTTCAAAATTCTTGCAGTAAATTATTCACAAATATATAAACTTTAATTGTGATTCAACAATTTAAAAAATATTAATTTAATAAAAAATAAAAAATATTTGAATGAAAATGTTTGAAAATTTTAAGGTACTTTTTATTTTAAAAAGTCATATTTTTAAAAGTAAATATTTGTTTTCAATTTGCTGAGAATGAAATTAAAGTATAATGTTTGAAAAAGATATATTCCAAATTTAAACCCTTAAACTTTATCGGTTTTCGACTTATAGCAATTTGAACACAGGAAATCCTGAAAAAATGTATCATGGAGAAAAACGCATTTAAAGTTTTAAAGACAGATGTTGTTGCCATGACAACAACTGACAAGAGTGTTAGATTTTCAAAACAACGCACCACAAAAATTATTATATCTCTAGTTCTAATTAAGATAGAAACATGATTAAGACGTCATTTAAAGCAGAAAAACACAGATAATTTCTTAAAATAATAAAAAAAAATTCGAAAATTTGACGATTTTTGTATCCCGGACCCCCTTAAAGTTTATAAAACAGTCAAACAAAGTCCTACGTCCCATTTTACACACATAGTGCGAACTCGACTAGTGTAGTTTATAGCAGCACGTCTTGAACCCAACTTATTTTGAATTTATTTGTACAAATCTTCGCGATTCTTTTTGCTACTTTTTTCGTAAGCAGAGTTTGCCAGACCCTTTCATCTTCTGAATCTAAATCTAAATGATCTTTCCGTGCTTTTTTTCCGTGGTTTTTTTTACGCAGAAAAACACAGAGAATTTCTTAAAATAATAAAAAAATATTTCGAAAATTGGACGATTTTTTTGTCCCGAACCCCTATAAAGCACTTGAGTTAGTGTAAGTAATGTATTCAATTTTTGTCAGCCTGTCTGGATGAACTGAAAATCCCTCTTATAGCGTTTGGCTGCTGTTTTGACGCCAAGTAAAAAAAAGCGCCGAGAATAAACGCCAACTGAAATTAATGCATAAATTGTTACGGGGTAAAAAGGTTCATGAAAATGTATGATTCTGTCATTTTAACCCTCCTAGTGGTTGTCCCGTCGAGTTATCCGGTCATTAGAAAAAAACTGATCAAATCTTGATGGACGCGATATCTCGTCATTACAAGAAACTGACTTCATCTTGATGGGCGAAATATCTCGTCATTACAAGAAACTGACTACATCCTGATGGACGAGATACCTCGTCATTACAAGAAACTGATCAGAAGGGCAATTTTTTTGTTGCAGTAAAAATGGGAAAAAATGCATTTATCATTCCCTAAAGTTGCATTTATGAAAAAAAAGTTACATATTTTTTTTGATACACTAAGATATAAAATAAAAAAATTATTTGTAAAAAATTAAAAAATTAAAAATTTATTTCTGCATAATCAAATATAGAAGAACGTTGATGTCGGTGAATGGCCGCTCCTTATTCAGTAATTTCTTTAACATTGAAAAACTGCGCTCAACAGACTGAAGTTGCATGACATTGTTGCATTGGACTTTTTCTGCAGTTGTGAAACAAGTGCACCACGTGATTCCAGCCGCAGTCATATAATATGCTATATCGGATAGCAGAAGCGCAAAATCCTTTCGCTCAACATTCAGAGATTTTAAAACGTATATCTACAAATAAACAGCCTATTGATGATCGACACTCACCTCGCAAACTCTGCAGTCGATTACGCAATTTTCGTCTGGATTATCAAGAGTGCCAACCAATGTGTTAAAAGTACTTCTTGCCATTTATTTCACTTCCGTTTGTTGCGTCTCTAGGACGAACACTTTCTTTCCATGAACTTATTTGATCCGCAATACTTCCGCGTTCTCAAAATCAGACACACGTGATTGAAGTATTGATTCTGAGAGCAAAAAAATGAAATAGTAATTTCATATTAATTAATTTTAATCTGAATTGTAAAAAGTTGCAATTATGCAAAAAGTTGCATCTATGTAGAAAGTTGCATTTATGTTACGGTTATAACTCACTTACAATACACCCTATGAAGGAGGAATTTTGTTTTTAGTACTTTACATAAAGCGTAGAACGTGTGAAAAAAAGTTGCATTTGTTGCAAAAAGTTGCCCTACTGATCAGATCTTGAAGGATGAGATACCTCGTCATTAGAAGAAACTGACAACATATTTATATCGTCATCATAAATAAATCGTCGATATCTTGATGACGAGACATCACATCATATTCAAACTTGACGTGCGAGAATTTCGTAACTACCACTTGGCACATCATCTTGAGACGAACTATTTTTTCAACATTCTTTCCACACATAAGCTGAATAAATAAGTCACATAGTTAAATGACCTCTCGGAAGCGAAATGTCCTTCCGATTCCCGTTCTTTCCACGGAAAACAACTCAGCCATCCACACCATTCCGTTTTAAATTCCCGTTCCATAAATAAACACCATGTTTCAGCATTTAATTAACAACTACGCAAACTCCGGACCCAGGAATCCGAATACCTGCGCCATCAATCATAGCTGAAAGCAGTAGGGAAATTCTTCACATTATTAGAATGGTACACAATTTAGAGACCTCATAATGGACTATAGATTGCTGTGCCTCCGTCTCGGAAACAAGCACGTAGGACATAATTAAACCCCAGAAACAGTTCCGAGTCAAATGTGAACCGGTTTCTAATTTCGACTAACTATTAATATAACATTTCGGGCACTTTGGTAATTTGGTGGTAATTTTAGACTTCCACTAAGCTGCTGAAGTACACAAACAAGTGTACATATGTTTCAGATATGAGCTTTAGCAGTCAGTTTCGAAGTCTTACATCTTCTAGTTTGTCAGGGGTAGGTAGGTGTTTTACCAAACGTCCACTGGTGTATTACACGAGCTATTGACAACGGTTCGGGATCAATCCCGAAAGGTAATATTCGAGGACAAGACAAAGTAATTTAAGGTACAGCTACACTCTACGTTTATGACTGATGGCAACGGCTTGGCGATTTTTTTGGCGCACTTCTAAAGTCGCCAAGGAAAGAATTATTTCTTAACTCTTTTCCTGTCACAATTTTTTTTCTTTTTACAACACACTTTTTAATCAAATTTCAGAACGTTTTAAAAAGTATATTTAAAAAAAATTTCACAAAAAGTAGTAAGCTTAATCACACATCAAAACACATTTGTGAAACAACAGAGAAACTAAGCTACAAATGGTAAGAATACCCTGAAACTTATCAATTACACTAAATACAGTGAGCATGTTGAAAAAGAAAAAGATTTACAAAAGAAAAAAAAGCAAGAAATAATACCTGATAACGTCAGAATTCTCTCGTAAAAAAATGATGAAATCGAAAATGGTCAAAAAAACAAAACTCTTAATCCTGTCGTGAAAACTATTATAACAAAATAAAAATTCCACAACTGTCAAAATACAAATAAATGGACCAATGGTATCACAGAAAACGATTTAAAAGGACCAATGCAATAAAAGGATATTTTAAAAACAAAATAACCAATGGGAGGAAAGAAAAAATTTCAAACGAATCAATGAAATCAAACGATTTTAACGGATTTTGGAAGAACTTTCTAGAATATTCAAAATAAAAATTGATAGTTTCCGTTTGCCGAGGTTGCCGTGAAAACCACAACAACAGCAAAGAAAGATGGGTTGCCTTAATTTATCGTAACTCGCTACTAGAAGTGCGCCAAAAAAAATCGCCAAGCCGTTGCCATCACTCATAAACGTAGAGTGTAGCTGTACCTAATTTAAACCACGGTCAAATCATGAGTTCACATCTGACCTGGCCCCTCACTCTCCAAATCTGCACACCAGGCCAACGCGAGGACACATGACAACACATTGTTGGAGATTTAAAATTGTTTAGAGTATCGAAAACGTGAGATGGAATATTTTTTCGACGATGTTCGTGTCCTCCAAAGAAGATAATTATTTTTTAATCATCAGAGACGCACAATTGACGCAAGTAGCCACCGACGCCACAAAAATTGGGCAGGTAGGTAGTTAATCAACGTCAGCAACACATTTGAGTTAATGGCGACGACGATTGGGGTGAACCTCGAGTGGAAAGATCCAAGGTCAAGGCATCGTGATTTTGAAAGACGAGGTGACGAAAACAACAGCTGAGCTGGTATATCACTCTCCAAACTTCCACGCTACGTCAACGTGAATACATTTAAGGTCACGTTAGATTTAACATGCACCAGCTCCCTTGCACACGACGGTATTTGAGGGAAGGATTTTCAGTGTAAAAAAACACATCGACTGGTGTTTGGAAGTGTGCTCAACGTAGCACACGTCCACATATTTCTGAACATAGGGCTTAACTTTGGTGGCGACATATATAATGCACAACGCAGCTTCATACTGATTACTTCGTCAACATGCACAACGTCTAGTATGTAACCTTCGTCAATTGGAAGATTGAGCGTACAAGAACGCATAGAAAGAGAAAGATCGCACACAAATGAGGTAACGAGTCAAGATTTTTTTATTCAGTAAAAAATGTTCCAAATTTTCAGATTTTGAACTAACCAAAGTTGCAAAACATACAACAATGCAGATCACAGCTGAAATGAGGTTGCCTCGTCAGCATACACACATCGAACCACTGAAGATTTTGTAGGGAGAATTGCGAAAGTTCAAATTAAAAGCATGTACAAAATAGTTAAACAGATTGAAATTTCTCCTTGAAAATGGTTGATCTTCTTTTATAATAATCCGAAATTTGAAATTAATTTCCCAGTTTGTCTGAAATAAATTGTAGAATGGCGTTTCATATGGTAATATAAGTTTGCAGATAAAACATAATTGTTCTTATTTCCTTGAGATTCTTATATTAATCCCAACCATTTCAATAAAAGAATATATATTACTGTAGTTGCAATTTCCTTGTCAATACTATTTTCACACATTTAAATAGGCAAAATACTTTCAAATTTCACTGAATATCGTCTCAAAACATTTTTTTTTTGGAATACTTTGTTTCTAAACGTCATAAAAGTTAAACGCATTTAGATTAACATAAATTGTAATGATGTTCACCAAGTTAACTAATTTTGTTCATATCATTTCCTATACAACTGACTGAAGAATTACAAGAAGCATTTTGTGGAATTTCGTTCCACATTAAACACAATAGCTTTTGTATCCATAAGTCATAAAATAATCATTTTCATTTACTTAATATATGATTCCGTTTTATATTTTCATTAAATCTGTTTAAAAAATGTTCTTAAAGATTCCTTTTTTGTCGAATATATTCCAACTGATTAAGCATTTTGTTTTTATTTTTTAGAATATTTATTTTGTGAGCTTTATCTTTTTTTAGGTCACGCTGTCTCTATTTTAATTACATTTATATTTTAATTAACGAACTTCTTATAATTCACTCGTGTAAGAAACTCAACTAACTTAGCTTATTGGAGAAAAAAAAAGTATTGAGCATAAAGCACGAATACCCATTCTTCAGTTCCTACAAGCTTAATTAAATTAGCTTAGCTTAATTAAATAACCCTGCTTCCACCACATCCCAAACTTAGAATACTTTTGTACGCTCTAAGCAAAGTAACCGTCTGGCCGAAGTTAATAAACTAACCAAAGCATGTTTAAGTACGGAAGTGTAAAAGGGACCACCCAGGTTTGTTGAATGAATTTATAGTAAAGCGTATATGAGAAAAGTTTTACTCTGTGAATGGTACTGCTTGCATTTTCATTAAAAAATTAATTACTTACTCTTGGAATATTTCTCATATGTGCAACATAAATGTAATAGGACGGACAGTAAAATGTTAAGGTGTATGTATACACAAGAAAATACAAAAATCAAAATATTTATTTTTGTATTGCTTCAAAATAGTTTCTAACTTCTTAGCTGTCAAACAATACCAAGATTTTGTGAATACATGAAACATATTTCTAGTTACAAGGGTTTTTGTTTTGTACTGTCAAGATATACAAACATGTTTCTAAAACTTTAAACTGACTTTATCACTTTTAATATGTTGCTTCGTTCAAACGGTGTTACTCAAAATAAATTGATCGATTATAATTATTTTTGTATCACACTATAATCTATATAATACAGTGACTATTCTTACTCGCATGTACAGTTATTGATAAACAAAAAAATATTTAGCAGATTTTTACATGCTAAAAAAAAAATTCCTAAAAGGAATCTTGATTTTTTTCTGCTTCCATGATGAAAAATTGTATAAACCTATTCCCCTAGCAACTTCATTGATGGTCAAAATATGAACAGTAATATGGAGAATAATTTGAAACCGGAAGTATTTCAAGCATATTAGAATTTGAGATTTTCAGGGCGGTAACAATATTACTTTTATAGTGAAATTGTAGTTGCATGTTAACCTCATATTAAAAAGCTCCAGGAAACTTTATGACGTTAAACCTCTTTAGAAAAACACCGACAAGAAAACATACCAATTTTAAACTGTTTGTTGTTATTACTCTTTAGTCCTTTTTATTAATAAACTACGTTAATGTATTTAGAATTCATCTTAACTTATTCCGTTACTTCGATAATTCTTCGAAAGTAGCAAATATAGAAACTTAAAACGTTATTTTAAATGTATCGTAGTGATCAGAAATAAAAGTCAGTAATTTGTATTCAGAAGTTCCTCATCGTATTTATCTTTCAACTGTTAATGTTCCTAAACTTTAACCATTCCCAAGTACATAAACTTAAAAAAAAGTTTCTATTTGACCTTTTATTTTTTTAACCATCTGGAGACAGAGGACTTTCGACCTCTGCTCTTTTCTTGAATCTTAAATTACGCATAGCTTAACATATTTCCAATGAACTCTCTAGATTTTTTTATTGCTCGAAAGAAATACGTGAGCAATTTTCGAATCGGAATGGAAACACCTTTAACAACAAAGAGAAAACTAGATTGTGTCCAACTCTCCCTCTGAAAGCCGAGAAAAGTCGCACTTTTTTCTTCTCTCGCAAATCTTATTTTCCCCCAACTGGTTGTACGTTTGGCGTCAGTCGAACCATGTAAATTTATGTTTACTCAAATCCTCACAGGCTTCAAAACTTCACACCTTGTAGATTATTTTCTGGGGATATCGGGAAGCTTAAGACCTTGGAACTTGTAATGCCTCGTGCGTGGCTTTGAACATGCAAATCCCTTTGGGGAACGGTTGGAGACGTTGGTTTCTTGTGATATTTGAATAAGGGATGGAATGTACGAGTGCTGGAGAGTTTGGGAAAGCATGGAAATGTTACGAAGATTTTCACATCCACGTGTGATGCTTTACTACAACTGGTTCATCCCCTATTTTAAACCGAAGACTTTCAAGCATATTAATAAATGTTTTGTCTCTCTGAGGTGATCACACCTATAGTTTCGCTTTGCAACATGCAGTATTACGTTTTTGACATCTATATTCTTAAGGGGGGTCCGGGACACAACATAAATTTTTTTTTATTAATTAATTTAGAATTTTGAATTTTTTTGTACTGATTGCCCATCCAACTAATAAGCAAAATCAGAACACAAAATTTTTCCAAAATTTTTTGAAAAAAAGAGGGGTCATTTTAAATTGCTAAGGCTCAAAATATTCTTGGTCGATTTTCAAAATTCTTGCAGTAAATTATTCCCAAATTTATAAACTTTAATTTTGATTCAGCAATTTAAAAAATATTAATTTAATAAAAAATAAAAAATATTTGAATGAAAATTTTTGAAAATTTTAAGGTACTTGTTTTTTAAAAAGTTATATTTTTAAAAGTAAATATTTGTTTCAAATTTGCTGAATCAAATTAAAGTATAATGTTTGAAAAAGATATATTCCAAATTTCAACCCTTAAACTTTATCGGTTTTCGACTTATAGCAATTTGAATACAGTAAATCTTGAAAAATGTATCATGGAGAAAAACGCATTTAAAATTTTAAAGACAGATGTTGTTGCCATGACAACAACTGTGAAGAGTGTTAGATTTTCAAAACAACGCACCACAAAAATTATTACATCTCTAGTTGTAATTAAGATAGAAACAGGATTTAGACGTCATTTTAAGCAGAAAAACACAGAGAATTTCTTAAAATAATAAATAAAAATTCAAAAATTTGACGATTTTTGTGTCCCGGACCCCCTTAACCAATATAATCTTTCTAAACGATTTTAGTCTAAAAGATTCAACATATTCTCTTCAAAGCATTCCATTTTATGTAAATGATCAATATAATATTTTTAAAAATATTATATTTTTACGACAAAACCAATGGAATCTTTCCAGAGAATTCTATTGTAAAGATACCAAAAAAGGATATTTTTAAAAGATTCAACATATTCTCTTCAAAGCATTCCATTTTATGTAAATGATCAATATAATATTTTTAAAAATATTATATTTTTACTACAAAACCAATGAAATCTTTCCAGAGAATTCTATTGTAAAGATACCAAAAAAAAATATATATATATATATTTTTAAAAGACTATATTTTAGCCAAAATACCAACTGAATCTTACTAAACAAAACTATACTTTTATAAAATGCCAATAGAATCCCTCAAAGATTATATTTTTAGGAAAATATTAATATAATATTTCTAAAAGATTATATTTTCTTAGGAAAATACCAATAGAACATTTTAAAAGATGTTCCATGAAATGTATCCAGAGAATCTAAGTGAAAGATACACACATGTGTGTTGTTTTCGTATCATTACAACAACTAAGTAATAAAAAAACTTGTAATATTTGGAATTCCTACGAATGAAATTCGGAATAATTTATATACTACTCTTTTAAAACTTCTATGACAGGCCATTTTATATCCAATTTAGGGTCATTAAGCTATAAGAAATTAAAAAGAAGTAAATGTGCAATTTATTACGGGACTAAAACACCAAGAGTTGTAACGATACTTAATCACTGTGGGCTTAATTTGATTTTCTTAATTAAATAATGTAGATTTTTTTCCCATCATTTTCTCTACTACGGCGCACATTTAAGAAGTTTTCAAGCCATAATAAATTACTTCCTTAACAGTCATTAAAAGAATACAAATATAAATTGATGTAACTATTTATTATCAGCAAACAATGTTTTTTTATTCCATTACTTTTCATATCCAAAAATATATACTACAACAAATAAAATTTACGATCTTATTTTTTATTAACTGATGGATTTTTTTTGTATTCATAGTAAAGAATAAATTTTAATTTATTGTAATAATTAAGTATCTTTAAACCAATAAACTGTTTCAACAATTAATTATGCAACCACTATAGATAAAATTTCCATGATCATCAACCTTTTCCTGTTATTATTCTTACAGAATATGTTCTACCTATTCTAAATTTGCTCGCGTTCATTATGATAAATACAGAAATGTGAAATTACACAACTAATATGCCATACGCGAAGCCAAACGACGCAATTTTTCACAAAGCAGTCACGTGACTACTAGTGGACATGTTTTTCACATTTTGTAGCTCCACTCTATAGCAATTCTGGGTTTACTTATATTTCACATCTATGGTGAGGTAATATAAACAGTAAAATGTGTCACGTCACGAATATATAATTTAATATATTTTCTATAACAAGATACTCGTGTCACTCTACCACGAGATCCGCTACCGTCGCTAGGTCTATGATGTGGTGGTCACTAAAGGAATACGGATAGTTTAGTTCTTGTAAGGGTGACACTAGCGTATATCTTAATTATACTGTTTTGAGAGATTTTTTGTGGGGGAAAGAAGTGGTCTGATAATACACTCTCTACCAATAAGTATTTGAACACCTATGATAGAATAGAAAAACATAATTCTTTCATATTCAATAGTTGGTAGAGCCTCCACGAGATGCAATTACAGCTTCAATCCTCCGGGGCATGCTTTCCACAAGTTCTTGTATGACGGCTAGTGGTATTTTCTTCCACTCTCGGCTTGGAGAAGACGTGTAAAATTGCTTAATAGATTTTGGACGGTTGTTGCACCCCTTAATTCCAATATGGTATTTCCAATTGAATAATCGTCCAGAGGTTTTCGATAGAGTTCAGTTCTGGGTTCTGGGCAGGCCAGTCCATTTGGTTAACCTCATTGTCACTATACCAATCCATGGTGGACCTCGCAACATGACAGCTGGCGTTGTCGTCATGGAAGTAACATGAGCCCAATTCGCAAAACTGCCACAACGTAGGAAGCACACTGTCATCCATAATAGTTCAGTAGGGCTCGGCATTGAGCTTACCATGAATCTGGACAAAGATGCCCAGTCCTTACCAGGAGAAACACCCACATACAATAATCCGACCGCCACCTTACTGTGGGCGCAATGCATTCTGGCAGGAGCCAGGCAGACGCCAGACCTAGACCCTGCCATCCGAACGGTAGCGTGTGAACTTTGATTCGTCGCTCTAGGGAACCAGTTTCCAGTGATCTACGGTCCTTGTTTCGACGTGCTTTGCAATATATTAATCTAGCAGCGCCTGTAGGACTTTGTGATCAAAGGCTTAGGGGGTGGGGGCAGCACAACCATGAAAACCAAGCATATGTGATTTCTTACAGAAGGTATTAATCGAAACAACACTCCCGGATGCAGGGCCCGATTTAGAAAATTTGGTATAGTAGGCACAACACGCAGGAAGCCCCCCCCCCATGTTATTTGATCATCACAAAAACTAATTTTATAACAATAATTGGTACTTACGTATTTGACTGTTGACCGTTTTCACAGATGTCATCAAAAAGTTTGAGAAAATCGTGACATCACTTATAACTCTTGGCAAAACAAAATAAAGCAGATGAAAATCAAAAATATAATAGTTAGATAATTAATGTAATTACAAGAATGTGATAGTGGGGGAAACGGTCGACGGACATTTACGTAAATACCCAATAATTTATGTAACTGCTTAAAACTTTTTAAATTTTTTAGATACTTTTGAAACTTAGGGGCCCTCTAAATTATGGGGGCCCTAGGCCCGTGCCTCACTGGCCTAATGGTAAATCAGGGCCTGCCCGGATGCCTGTTGAAACTCCGGGAATGTGTGGGTCATCGGTTGGGTGCGGTTCTTACGAATTTCCGTGGACAGCACCCGTCGGTCGCTATCACCCAGTTTCATGGGTCTACCGACACGGGGTACATTTCGACAATCACCGCTCCCCTTCTACTTATGAATCATATAGGCCACTGTAGATTTTGGGTAATTCAGCTCGCTAGCTATATGCCCCTTAAGGATCGATCACTTCTGTGATAGCCGACGATTACATCATTCTCGAAATCGGTTAACTCTGCACTTCGTGGCATATTGCATGCGACTGATGTCAATGTTGAATCCTACACGATATTTAACGGCAGAGGGCGTGACGTTTATTAGGACCGCAGATATCGTCATTTGCATGGGTGTAACCAATACGTATTGGTATATAGTGTATAGTACGGCTCCGGTGAAATGCTAGGGTCGCAGTAGCCCGGTTGGAAGAGTAACGGACTAGGAACCGTGTTCGAATTCAACCAAATACCGTCCTGTACAAAGAAAGCAAGCTTACGTAACATCTGTTGTATCCTAAAATGTCCTGCGTTGGTTGGGGAGGGAGGATGTTTGGAGAATGTGCCGGCTCTGGTGCGACCTTGTCATCTCATCGTGGTTCAAATTACGTGCTGTTATCCTCGGATCTTTCACTTCGGGGGTTGACCCCGGACCGTTGTGTTGCTCCAGTTCGAGATTAATTAAATACTTACCTACCGACGAAATGGTAGTTGACTAGGTGCGTCGTGTTTGAACATGCGTGAGGAACGCTTGAAAGCTCGTTTAGAGAATGGTGCTATACGCAAAAGCACGAATGGTGAACTCCCCGTGAGTGGTTTTTTTTTTGTTATCAATTTTCGTCCTTAAGAACCATAATCGTTATAAATTTTTCAACGCTTTCGTCACTGAATGATAAACCTATACACAATCCGAGTGACAGACATCTATTGTGGAAGCTATTTGTTTACGGTTACCACCAGTTTTCTAATTAAATAATAGTTGTGTTGCTCGTGTACGACCGTTAATTAAAATTACCTTACCAAATTAACTAATAGACTAATCCAAAACCACGTGACTCGACGGACCACTCACGGGAGCTAGGTTACATAAATATATCTGTATTAATTACAAATCTTAACAAAAGTGTTTCAAGATTTCTATAAACCTTCCAAATGGTTTCGACGAGATATTTCTTCCATCAAGATCAGACCCATTTTGCTAATGACGAGTTATCTCTTCATTACGACACTGTCAATTTTTAAAAGGATGCGTCCTCGAGACAACCATCAGGAAGGTTGAGAGTGACGTCCTTTGGCATTCATCAAGTGATTTGGTAGATATGTACTTAATTAACATCACACTGAAGTAACGCAAAGTACTATAGACGACGACCCATGATCAATTCTAAAGGAAAAGATCTGATAACAACACCACGTAATTTTAAACCATGGTAAGGTATGGTATAAGGTCATATAACAAGGTCATATAACAATTGGTAACCACTCTACTAACTTGTACACCATGCTAACGAGAGGACATTTGAAGTCACGACAGGTTAAACGTTCATTAGCCATTTGTGTACACTACGGCCATTGGTTGGAGTCGAACTCGCAAAATCCGGTTGCTAATACGTTAATCTTGGAACCAGACTACCGTGGTCCTGACAAGTGATTGGATGTTTTTGTAATATCAAAAGTAGAATAAGAATCTTTTTGATCGTTTCGAAAGTGATTTATTGTCATGAAGGTATTGCCTAGTTATTTTTGCTAACAATGTTTAAGATGCGGTCAGTGTTTTCCTAATGACGTGAAATCTCGTCCAATCTGGTAGGTTTTATTAACGAACAGACACCGCATCGGAACAGCAACCAGAAGGGTTAGTTGTCACTCTCTCGAACGAGGTCTACTTCAAAGAGAATAACTCTTAATACCATCTGGTCGATACTTTCCAGACATTAACATTAATAGCATTTTGTTTTAGAAACCACCTGGGATGAAATGTCTAAAGGACGCTAAGCACCTTTTCTCGGCAATCTTGAATGTCTGGCTGTCAGTTCAAATACTGCAAGTGGCATTACCTCCAAAGGGACAGAAAAAGTTCAAAGTTTATCAAATCCCTTGATAGGAAACTCCATTTAATGATATATTGACTTAGACTGCGATTGAATAACACGATTGAGCAATGTTGTATAATTTTCGTACGAATTAGTCAGATATGAGTAACGACTCATTACAGACGTGATATATCGTGGACATTAAAATGCTACCTAGAATTTAGATTAAAAAGCACTTATCATGTTTTGCGGTTGAATGCATCATTAATTTTTGGTTGAAATCAAATTATTGGGTTGAGGCAAACGTTAGTCCTGTTATTAGTGCTTGATGGCATTGCATCGTAAAACCGAAGTGTTATCTACTTCACACATAAAGTTTTTATGGTATCTGAAAGGATGAAGTTTTCAGCGAGTACTTCGGAAAATATTGTGTTGTGGGTTGTGTTTTTTAAATTTTGTTGGGCATTAGAAATAACAGAAATTAAGGAAAATTTTCGAAATTTTATGATTTTTTTATTTCTGAAAAGGCAAGAATGCTTCGCAGATCAAAAGATGTGATGTGTAGGGTGAGAGTGCCGTTGATTATTCCATGTGACTTAAGTGGTTCACCCAGGTGCAGAATTCTATTCAGTGTTCTGCAACACAACTCCAAGCAATTGCAATTGTTCTGCCGGCATTTTTTTCCGAATTTTGAAAACTGCAGTCAAATCAAAAACAGACGTGAAACATAATTATCGGTAAAATATTTATAAAATATTTATTGTAAAATATTTAAACTAATTAACTTACTTTATTTAGAACCAAGGCATACTTTCAGAATTTGTAATTGTGTCGATCACTTTTAAAGTTAAATAGTTTGTCATTGACATAGAAGATGTGTTATTTATAAAATGTTTTTGTAATGTGGGTTGTGTAAGGAGGTTGTTCTGTAGCTAGAAACGAAAAAAGAAGTCTGGCAAGGAAAGATCTAAGGGTAACACCCCGTAATGTTGAACCACGGTAAGATGACGAGGTCACCCCTCCATGTGCAGAATTATATTCAGTGTTCTGCAAAACAACTCCAAGCAATTGCAATTGTTCTGCAGGCATTTTGTCCGAATTTTGAAAACTACATTAAAATCAAAACTAGACATAAAATATAATTATCGACTACATATATGTATTACAGATTTATAATAAAACATCAAAATTAATTAACCTACTTTATTTAAAACCAAGGCATACTTTCAGAATTTGCAATTCTGTTGATAACTTTTGAAGTTGAATAGTTTGTCATTGACATAGAATATGTGTTATTTATAAAATGTTTGTGGGAATTTGGGCGGGTACGGAGGTTGTTCCGTAGCTAGAAAATAAAAAAAGGTGTGGAAGGAGCGCGCTTTGCACTGCAGAACATCGTAACTTATGATTGAAAAAAAGTGGCCAAAATTTTGATAAAATTACGGAAACATTGTCCTGCAAAGACTTTGTTTGTTCTGCGATATACGTCACAGTTTTAAGCACTTTTTGCTCTCGGGGTGGTTCTAAAAGATTCGTCATGGATTCTTTAGCTAAGAAACGTCAGAGCTTTCGGGGTGTTGCAGCTACCGGAGAGATGGAGAAAGGTCATCCGACACAATGGCTCAAACTAAATTGATTGAATGTAATCTTTATGTAAATCAAATAATTTTTCTTCAATTTTTTGTCTGACAAACGGGACGAACTTTTGCATCAAGTCAATACTTCTTTCACAAAATGGTTTACAAAGCTACATAACAATTTAACCCTCTTAATTCATGGACAATTTGAAACAGTTTAATAATCCACCTATCTTTACAGCCAGTTTACCATTTAATGATAGGAGTGACGATAGTATTCACCTTACATGTTGTTTTTAATTTGAGTTTTTAGTCATATTTACCACCGTCGTATTTACCACCATATATATGTCTCTCATTAACCCTAAAAATGGTTACGACGAGATACCACGTCGAGGACAGTCACCAGAAGGGTTAAAAGATACTAAATAATACATATATAACAGATTCATAGAAAAGCCGTGAAATTTAGTGACTGAAATTACCAATTAGTTACTGAATTACTAATTACTAAATATTCAAAAGCAGTGGTCTATATCTTCAGTAAAGGAACTCTGTCGATCTACTGCAAAAACTGCTCTCGACCGTAACTATGAGCCTGTGTGTTTCCCAATATAATTCTGCATAAGAGATATTTGAAGAAAGAATTGAAGTTTGTCGTATTTCTGCACTCATCCTTCCAAGTGGTTTTGAAAAGATACCTCGTCCATCGAAATCTGACCAATTTGCTTGTAATAAGATATCTCTTCATCAGGATATTTAGGTTTTATGGAACAAGAGTCATACTTTGACAATGTATGGTCTTGCCAAATGTCTGCCAAGCACAAGACAACGTCAAATTAAAAAGTGTCGTGAACGGAATAAAAGAGATATCGGGAATCGATCAGTGGAATAAAAGCAGAAAAGATCGATTGAGTATCCCGGGACTACGCAGTTTCCATCCAAAGTCAGTAAATCTCATTGGAAAAGAAAGGGTCCTTAATAGTACTTCTGTTCCAATAGCTCATACACACCGAAAGGATATGTACCATTACGTGCTATGTTTAGCCCGTACACATTAAAAGGAGATGTACCACTGAGGTCTATGTTTAGGACGTACACACCAAAAGGATATGTACCATTGAGGGCTATGTTTAGCCCGTACACATTAAAAGGAGATGTACCACTGAGGGCTAGGTTTAGAACGTACACACCAAATGGTGATGTACCACTAAGGGCTATGTTTAGCCCATACACACCAAAAGGAGATGTACCACTCAGGGCTATGTTTAGCCTGTACTCAACAAAACAACATGTACCACGGATGACTATGTTTAGCCCGTACACACCAAAAGGAGATGTACCACTCAGGGCTATGTTTAGCCCGTACTCAACAAAACAACATGTACCACGCAGGACTATGTTTAGCCCGTACACAACAAAAGGAGAAGTATCACTGAGGGCCAATGCGTTGGTGAGATTAGACGACATATTTTCAACAACACCCTTCATGGAGGAAATTGGCTATAACTTAATTCCACCCTATAAAATAACACGCCCTAATGGTGTTCTATGTTTCATCCCACAACTTCATAAGTCACTCCATATTTAATATACCCACAATTGCCGCGTCTGAGCTTCGAAATCTTGAGTAAACCTTTATGTACACAAAAACAGACACAATGTAGCTGGGAGCAATACTCTTGACTGGTAACATTTCCGTCTGTTTTAGTATCGGAAATATTTCCAGGGGCCTCTCACAGCAGTCCAAAATTATTTTTTAAAAGAAAATCCTAATGGGTTGAAAGAATTCTGCGAACTTTTTAGAAAAAGGGAATGGGGAGAGGTCTGGAATAAATTGCCTGCCTACAATTTTAGATATAAAACGCGTTTTTACTCGTTACTCTTTTCCCATCGTTGCAATGTGTCTTAAATACAGCACCAAAGCGAAACAAATTTCCCGACGTTATTTCGCCGCTTTAATACATAAAAGTTCCAAATCGTTCCCGAGTCACTTATAGCCGGGTCTGAATAGCGGTGAAATTGAACTATTACTTTAGTTCTGACTTCCGAAAATAGGGCCCAGGAATGTTAGACCAAAGCTCTTTTGACGAGAGTAAATTAAAGTGGAATTTCCCCTAACTTCTAAGCTTTTCGATTAATTTCTTTCTTTTTATGTATCGAAAAAAATGGCGTAGAGGAATCTGGGGTCTTTGCTCATTATACTGCTCTTTTCTCAAGGCATAAAAGACTTATTTTGCATATATATGAGAAGTACGGTGGTTTTGCTTTTAGCTTAATGGCACCGACGGATGATAAATTGCTAGTCTATAATTAGTCAACTGCTTACCAAGATTTGGAACGTGTTTCTCCAATCATTCTGGATTGTGTGGTAAAAGTTTATTTGGTGGTTTGTGTGTGTGTGTGTGTGTGTGTGTGTGTGTGTGTGTGTGTGTGTGTGTGTGTGTGGTGTGTGGTGTGTGGTGTGTGGTGTGTGGTGTGTGGTGTGTGGTGTGTGGTGTGTGGTGTGTGGTGTGTGGTGTGTGGTGTGTGTGTGTGTGTGTGTGTGTGTGTGTGTGTGTGTGGTGTGTGTGTGTGTGTGGTGTGTGTGTGTGTAATATTCAGATGCTTGGTTTGGAATGTTAGATGAGAAGTAAATATATCAAGTAGGTAGGCAGCTGAATTTAAAATCCTGGTGGTCATCACAACGAGGTATCTCGACTTTGGCAGAACTTACCAGGTCTTGATGGACGAGATAACTCGTTCATCCATATCTCGACGTCTTTCGTCATAAAAAGAAAACTGACCAGATCTTGATTTCCTCATCAAAAAGTTGGTAGTGTCTTGATGACCAGATAATCGCGTAATTACCAAAATTAGTCATATTTTTATGAACGATATATCTTGTTAAAACCCCTTGGAGGGTTAACGTACTACTGGAACACCGCAAAGAACTATTGCCGACGGTTCGGAATCCAACCCGAAGGGATAAATGCCAGGACACCACCACGTAATTTTAAAGCAAGGACAGTTTACGTGGTTAAATTGTTTCAATTCTTCTCAACCTAGAGAACAATTGAAGAGCTAGAACCCCAGTTTTCCCCAGAACCATAGTTTCCAAACATGCCAACGTGAGGACATTTGAGGCCACAACCGATTTAGCCTGTACCAGCTCCCGTGTACACGAGAATCCTTGACTGGACGGAGTTTTGAACCCTCCGGTTGCTAATCTTCCAACTGATGGTAGGGGGTCAAGTCAGAAATGCAGATTTAGACAGGAAAAAAAAGGACCAAACAGAAGGCCATATGCACCATATTGGCGTGAAGAGAATTATATTTGCCTATGGTACAAAAATTGCTGTAACCTCTATCCAAGTGTCCAAAATAAAATACTTTTCAATGAAAATAACTATACGTATATGCGCTTAATAATTCAATTTTATGAAAATGATATTGTGTTGACCTAGTCATATGACCGTGATTCAAAATGACGAGGTTCTGTTCTCGGATCCTTCTCTTTGTGTATGTGTGTGTGTGAGATTGTCCCTCAACTGCTAGTAATAGACCCATGTGTTGCTCCAGTGCTAAGACATTATTTAAACTAACTATTGACAAGATTTCGAACGAATGCATTGGATGTGATTAACTCAAGCGATAGCCTAAGTAGTCCGACCTCATTGAGGTCAACTTAACAATAATCCATGTGTTAACAGTTTTATTAGTGCACATTAACACAAGAAATTGATTCTTTACTTCCTGGCTCATATGAACGGGATAGCGTAAGTCATTTCGTAATGGAAGAAAAAAATGGCACACTGAAACAATTTTGTTTCCGTAATGATTCCGGGCACGCAAATATCCCAAGAGCAGAACAACGAACATAAAATAGATTTGAATGACGTGTTATCGCTTTTTAAAAGCTGACGTATGTTGTAATTTCCGACCTCTTTGTCGTAATTTACGAGTATAGTATCAGCAAATGAGAGAGGTACTGTTAGTACGTTTACGGATTTCCAAAGTACGTAGCCAACCAATCGGTCTGGTGGTTAAGGTATTAGTATCTAGATCGGAAGGTACCGTTTCGAATCTAGGTCAGTGCATGTATGTTGGTAAGCGTATGGTGGTAGATGCGGCTGGTGCACCTTAATTCTGTCGAGGCCGAAAGTCCTCACGTTGTGTTGGTGTGGAAGTTTGAAGAGTCGGGTGCCAGCTCATGTGTTGCCTGGGCATTTGACCTTGGTGCAAAAGTGCGTGTTGTTGTACTCGGATCTTTCTCTTATTAGATTTATCCCGGATGGACATCATTGCCGACCAACCGGTATAGTGGTTAAGGTGTTAGCCTCTAGATCGGAAGATTCCTGGTTCGAATCCGGGTGCGGGCATGGATGTTTGTAAACGTATGGTGTAGAGGCGGCTGGTGCACCTTTAATCTGTCGAGGCCGAAAGTCCTCACGTTGTGTTGGTGTGGAAGTTTGAAGAGTGGGGTGCCAGCTCAGGTGTTGCTTCGTCATCTGACCGTGGTTCAAAATTACGAGGTGTTGTCCTCGGATCTTTCTCTTAAGGGACTGATTCCGGACTGTCGTCAATAGCCCGTTGTGTTGCTCTAGTACGACGTTAACTAAAAATTACCAATTACCAATTACCCGGATGGGCATCAATAGCCCGTTGTGTTGCTCTAGTACGGCGTTAATTAAAAATTACCAATTAAGGTGCACCAGCCGCCTCTACACCATACGCTTACAAACATTCATGCCCGGACCCGGATTTGAACCAGGAACCTTCCGATCTAGAGGCTAACACCTTAACCACTATATCTGTTGGTCATCACCAATTACCATACAATGGGCTATTGACGACGGTCCGGTATCAATCTCCTAACCGGCAATTTGGAAGATAAGAGTAATGTAAATTTTTTAATGAACATCGTACTAGAACAGCACAACGGGCTATTGACGACGGTCCGGGATCAATTCTCTTAGGGAGAGATCCGAGGCCAACAACACGTAAATTTGAACAACGGTCACATGACCAAGCAATACCTGAGCTGGCACTCCGTCTTCAAACTTCCATACCAGCCTAACTTCCATGCAGCCTAAGGTGCAACAGACGCCTCTACATCATAAGCTTACAAATACCCGTTGTGTTGTTCTAGTACGATGTTCATTAAAAAATTTACATTACTCTTATCTTGCAAATTGCCGGTTAGGAGATTGATACCGGACCGTCGTCAATAGCCCGTTGTGTTGCTCTAGTACGACGTTAACTAAAATTACCATTACCATTGTATAATTAAAACACTTCGTTTGAAGATAAGGAAGGTTGGTGGTTCGAATCCTCGACAGTGTATGGAGCGTATGGTGTAGAGTAGGCTGGTGCACCATAAATCTGTCGTGGCAGAAAGTCCTCACGTTGGATCGGTGTGAATGTTTAGAGAGTGGGGTGGCAGCTCAGGTGTTGTCTAGTCATCTGACCGTCTTTCCAAATTGCGTAGTGTTACCCTCGGTAATGGTAATTTTAGTTAACGTCGTACTAGAGCAATACAACGGGCTATTGACGACGGTCCGGGATCAGTCCCTAAAGGGAAAGATTCGAGGACAACACTTCGTAATTTTGAACCACGGTCAGATGACGAAGCAACACCTGAACTGGCACCCCACTCTCCAAACTTCCACGCCAACCCAACGTGAGGACTTTCGGCCACGACAGATTTAAGGTGCACCAGCCGCCTCTACACCATACGCTTAGAAACATCCATGCCTGAACCCGGATTCGAACCAGGAACCTTCCGATCTAGAGGCTAACACCTTAACCACTATACCGGTTGGTCGGCAGGGTAATTTTTTAGTTAGCGTCGTGCTAGAGCAACACAACGGGCTATTGACGACGGTCCGGGATCAGTCCCTTAAGGGAAAGATCCGAGGACAACACCTCGTAATTTTGAACCACGGTCAGATGACGAAGCAACGCCTGAACTGGCACCCCACTCTCCAAACTTCCACGCCAACCCAACGTGAGGACTTTCGGCCACGACAGATTTAAGGTGCACCACCCCCTCTACAACATACGTTTACAAACATCCATGCCCGGACCCGGATTCGAACCAGGAACCTTCCGATGCCCGTTGTGTTACTCTTTCTAGTAGGACGTTAAATAAAATTTACGAAAATTACCAAGTGATCAGATAGGTATCGTTAACTCTACCATGTTTAGGTAAATAACTGAAGTAACGTTGGATTGGAGCAACACGTTTGGCTATTGGCTAAGGTCCGGGATCAATCCCGAAAGTGAAGTACCGAGTATAATACCAAGTAATTTTGAACCACCGTTCGAATTAGGTCATGTTGATCATGTTTTTCTTGTCTTCTAATTAATCTGATGATTAAAAATTTATCACACATGAAGGACAAAGGTGTCTTAAAATGTGGTGGGAGGGAACAGTAAATTACCATCGCGCTACAGCTATACATCTTGCTATTGGTGAAGGTCAGAAATCCATCCCGAAGTGAAAGAATCGAGGTCAACAGTATAAAATTGCACTTTAATATATCATACCGGTCATTTAATTGGTGATGGTGATGGTAATTCTTAATTAACGTCGTACTAGAGCAAAACAAAGAGGCTGCTGATAACGGTCCGGGATCAATCCACTAAGGGAAAGATCCAATGACAACACCACGTAATCTTGAATCACGGTCAGATGACGAGGCGACACCTGAGATGGCACCCCACTCTCCAAACTGCCACACAAACCCAACATGAGGACTTTTGGCCTAGACAGATGTAGGTGCACCAGCCGCTTCTACACCATACGCTTACAAACATCTATTCACAGATTCAAACCAGGAACTTTCAATTCTAGAGGCTAACAATTTAACCCCTAGAGCAGTTAGTAGAGAGCCGCGGTAGATCAGTCAGTAGAGCGTCGGGCTCGCATCAGAAGGGTTGTGGGTTCTGTCCTCGGCGGAGCCTACAAATTTGATGATTGCGAGATCGGCGCTTCGACCTGGCTAAAGACCGCCGTGTTCACTAATGGTGACTGGGGCACGTTAAATAGGTCGTGGTCACAATGTCCCCCATGTTCCCATACCAAATCAATACCTCTGGGGGTACTTGATCAGGGGGTTATCGGCCTCTGATTGGGATCTAAATTACGATATGTGTGAGTTAATGGATGTATGAAAGGGGCTTTCCTGTAAAACGGATGTGTCATGTATGTAGAGCAAAGTCGGACTTCCTCCCAATGGGGCTCAATAACATGGAAGGCGCACCCCCCTCGCCTCTTGCCGTCTTCGACGGGCCTGGTACTCCTCTGGTCTGCCAGTGTAGGCATGAGAAACAACAACACAGTTAGTCGGCATTTAATTGGTGAATATACACTCTAAACAATCGTTCAAACTTGCCATGTCTGCTTCATTCATTCCACAATCCTATATCAATCCTGATAATTCACATGAAAACTATGGTTGGTATCCTCGACACAACCAATTCTTTACTTCGAATTTAACTTGAGGTTTTCGTCTGTTCATCCGGTTTTAAGGTCTTCCTCTTCCTAAGATAGATTTCTATCTTCGGTAACAAATCCCCGTTCACCCTATTCTTTCATTAAATTAAAGCTCTATACTTTAGCATTGCGTGAGAATGATCCTCTAAAACAACTCCATTACGGATCCTAAGTATCAGAAAAAGGCGTAATCATGTCAGAAATGGAAGTAGCCTTAGAAGAAAAGGGCTGGCGGAATTCTTAGGATCCTAGAAACGGTCATTATCTTCTATTTGGATGATATGGGGGTGGTGCTGAAGCAAAATTAATCGGAAAAAATGCGGGAAATGGTGTTGGTAGTCCAAAATGACGTTATATCTAGTTTACCGACTGCTTCAGAGTTGAGAAATTACGATAATGCGATGCGTTTTTAATGATGATAGTGATGACTTCAGAGATGATTATTATCGCTTGCCTCTTTTCTGTGGAACAATGTTTCGGAGAGCATTAGGTTCTTTTAATTTTCTGTCGTGGTATTAGGAGTTCCGGGTTATAATTATTCACTTCCTTCACAGATTCAGAAAGAGCAGAAAATGAGCTACATTTTAGAACGTGGCACTCCTGGTGGGTGTCTCGATGAGGTACCGGTAAAACTGACGATATATCTCGGCATTGGATTATAACTCGAGTACGATCATTCGAAGAGAAACACTGGCCATATCTTGATCTTGACGCAACAAAAAATAGGAAACCTCTTGAAGACGATATATCTCGTCGTTGGCAAAATTGATCAGATCTCGATGGAAGAGGTACCTCGTCGAAACCATTAGGAGCGTTTAAGCTCGTTTGTTTGAAATTTAAAAAATGTGTCATAACCAGTACAAATTAGGGATGCGACATCGATGTCGATGTTTTCAAAACATCGATGTTTTTTAAAAAACATCGATGTATTTAACATCGATGTATTGAAGCCGATGTTTTTGTAACATCGATGTTATACTTGTCGATGTTTTTACGTTGTCGATGTTTTATTTTTGAATGAAAAAAAATACCGTTTTAAAAATTTAAAAACTAACCAAGTAGCATAATTTTTAAATTCAGCAAATCGAACATACTTTTAGACCAAAGTGGCCAAGTGTGAAGGGTCTGAAAAGTAGGGATGCGACATCGATGTCGATGCTTTCACAACATTGATGTTTTAGAAGAAAACATTGATGTATTGGATCCGATGTCCCATCACTAGTTGCTAAACCAGTTTTAAGAAATGGGGAAACAAGTTTAAATACACTGAATTTTAAAAACATCGATGGTTTGTTGACGATATGTATTATCAACATCGATCTTATAATTTTCAACATCGATGTTTTGCTGTCGATGTAGCATCACAAGTTGCTAAACCAGTTTTAAGAAATGAGTGGAAAGAGTTTAAATACACTGAATTTTAAAAACATCGATGTTTTTGGGTCGATGTATTATCAACATCGATGTTTTAATTTTTAACATCGATGTTTCAAAACATCGATGTTTTGCTATCGATGTCGCATCCCTAGTACAAATTGATCAGCACTATTGCGTCAGATTTCCTAAAGGTACTGGGTCGTCTGATTCAAAATTACGGGGTGTTTTCATTGTATCTTTTCCCTCCAGGATTGATCCCGGACCGTCACCAATAGCCCTTTGTCATGCTCCAGGGTGACCTTAATTAACACATTCGCTGCCGGTCACGTTAGGATGTGCTTATAGTTGTTACTTCGCCGTAGAAATGAGTTTTTCCCAGTAGGGAGCCAACTTACTTTTTATAACAAATAGGATTGAAAAGTGCGCCAATTCCACGCCAATACTAGAATAGATTGGAGAAAGCTCAACCAACAAATTTGCATTTTCCTCACATCTGTTAGAGGCTTATTAGAAACCACATACCTTTACAACTAGCTTCTAACCTTTACTCCACGCCAACACTTAATATACACTACCCTTCAATAATGGACCGGACAGCAAGATTTTATGGTATAAGGAAAATAATACATACTTTAATAGGGGGATGGTCCCCTACGTGCTGAAATTACTCAAGCAGCCCTTCTGGGCATACTTTCAACAAGGTTTTAATACACAGCTATGGGTATTTGTGTCCATTCCTGCTGCAAGAATGTCGCCAGCTCAGCTGTAGATTTCAGACGGGGTTCACTGATCCGTAAGCGTCGCTCTAACGCGTCCCACAAATGTTCTATGGGGTTCAGGTCGAGACTCTGAGAATGTCAAGGAAGACGTTTTACATCCATATCTCGATACCACTGAATGACAGAGGCTGCAACATGAGATGGACAGTTGTCGTTCAGGAAGTAACATTCGTCCATTCCATACAATCGACAGAGTGTAGGAAGAGCCTGATTGTCCAAAATGTTTATGCAGGCGTCGGCGTTCAATTGACCAGGAACAACATGCAAAGATCCCAGGCCATACCACGAAAAACACTACCAAAGAAGTAGTCGGATTTTATGCAAATCCACTGGCGATCGGTCCATTATTGTAGGGTAGTGTATAATGCCAATTGAAGCGGAGATGAAATATTGAGGCGCAGCTCTTCCCACGCGAACGCGTGACTGTCTACTGAGACATCACTCCACACCACGCGCTGCCGCTTGATTGGTATTTGAAGTTGACGCAACATTACGTGCTGGCGCGACATCGGCAGAGAACATGTTAAATATACCATACCCAAAAATAATGGGACTGAGATGACATGGTTGGAAGAGCAGCCGATCAGCAATCGAAAGTTTGCGAGTTCAACACTCGGTCCAATCAATGGCCGTCATGTACCAGAGGGCTGGTACAAGTTAAATACGCCGTGGCTCAAATGTCCTCACTTTGTCGTGGTGTGGACGTTTTGTGCCAGATCAGGTGTTTTCCTCGTCTTCTGACGGTTGTTTAAATTTGCGTGATGTTGTCCTCTGTCATTTCCCTTCCGTATTGATCCCAAATCCGCATCCTTTAACCTGTTGTGCGACGCTAATTATCTACCTATCTATATACCATAGTATTATTAGTTAATTTGGTAATTTTTTTTTAGTTAACGTCGTACTAGAGCAACACAATGGGCTATTGACGACGGTCCGAGATCAGTCTTTTAAGGGAAATATCCGAGGACAACACCTGGTAATTTTGAACCACGGTCAGATGACGAAGCAACACCTGAACTGGCACCCCACTCTCCAAACTTCCACACCAACCGAACGTGAGGACTTTCGGCCACGATAGATTTAAGGTGCACCAGCCGCCTTTACACCATACGCTTACAAACATCCATGCCCGAACCAGGAACCTTCTTATCTAAAGGCTAACACGTTAACCACTATACCGGTTGGTCGGCAGTGTTTCAATTATACAAAAGAGAACAGAAGTTCAAAGTTTTTGATTTTCCCCGGCTAAAAGTAACGACGTGACTCCTCACAAATTACCGATCTGGTAGTTAAGGTGTTAGCTTCTAGATCGGAACTGAGCTAGTGTTATTAGGAATTACGAATTATATTTATTTGCTTCATTCAAGGGTTAATAAAGCGCAGAAAATGCGCTAAATATTTTAGAACCTAAGCTATGTGTGTGAATTTGTGTGTTAGAATACAAAATCTTTGTTTTGTAACACGTAAAAGCAAACTGCTCAAAGATTTTAGTTGAATTTTCCACAATTCTACTTTAGTTAAAATGAGCTGTATTTCCTTCCGGTAAATTTTAGTCATGTTTAATTAACGTCGTATAGCAACACAACAGGCTATTGGCGATGGTTCGGGATCAATCCGAGAAAGATCCGAGGACAACACGTAATTTTGAATCATGCTCAGATGACGAAGTAACATCCGAGCTGGCACCCCACTTCTACAAACTTCCACACCACGCCAATGGATGGTCGAATAGATTGGCGAAGTTTGCCAAAAGTCCACATCTTGCCATGTATATAACGACAGACATTTCCTTCTGGAATCCACACACAATTTTGAATTTACTAGCTTTCAGATAACGCATTGTATTCACTAAATGTTCTCTTGTGAATTCATTTTATGAAATCATGCGAACGACTGCGTATCAGATATGCTAGTCTCGTTTCAAATATTGATATTCCACTCCAATGGTATGGATTTTGAATTCTGCTGCCCTATTTTCCCTTCAATAAGATTAAACCGTGTAAAGACCAAGGATCTAGCATTCAAGTACAAAATAAATACAGCTTTGCTAAATTAAAATTTATTTGATATTTTCAAGTAGCTATATATTTTTCAAGCTGTGTATCAAGCTGTCAAGGAAAGTATGGACGTCATACTTTCCTTGACCCTCCTGCTGGTTGTATCGACGAGATATCTCGTCTTTAGAACTGGACAGAAAGTGATGGATGAGATATCTCTTCATCAGAAAAACTGATCAGATCTTGATCGTCATGAAAAAATCGGAAATATCTTGACCAGATATCTCGTCATTAGCAAAATTGGTACTATATATTTATGAGAACGGTATCTAGTAGAAACCCTTTGGGGGTTAATACATGATATATTCAATAATTTTTATTTTAGTTTGAGTTTAAATGCAATGCAAGGTGTGTTTCTAATATTTTCATTTTTTTTACGTTGAAATCTGCAAAGTTCCTAAACAATAAAGATTAATGGAAAGATGTCAGGCCATGCTTATTTGTTTAAAGATAGTTTTTAAAAGAATTTAGGCTATAGGTTCCTTCCCTCTTTTTCATTATTATCTTACCTCATCGATTTATTTTAAGCGTTGAGCTGTAAGCTTTGAGAACGAATCGCCAACTAGCAACGATATGTTCGTCCGGTTGGTGAGATCAAGGCTAAAATTCCCTTAGCGTTTAATCTGAATCTTTAGTTAATATTTCAGAAATATGTATACATTTAAATATTAGTATGTTTGAAAGTTTAAAAAAGATCAATCACGGATTTTTTTCCATTATTGAACGGTATTATTATTAATAATGATTTAATCCTTTTAAACCCTGACACCAACCTCGAAATTTAACTTATACACATTTGAAACGAGGAATCAAGATGTTTGCCACAACTATTATTTACTATCCGAGGGATTTTGACGAGATATTTCACCTATCAAGATGCGATCAATTTAGTATATGACGAGATATTTCGTCATCAAGCTATTCCAAGTTTTTGATGACAAGATCAAGATATGGTCTGATTTTTTTCTAATGACGAGATATCCGGTATCTCCAAGATCTGATTACTTCTATTGACTTAATCTAGACAACCTTCAATAGTGTTAATCCAATATAAATTTGGTAATGGTAATTTTAGTTAACGTCGTACTAGAGCAACACAACTTGCTATTGACGACGGTCAGGGATCAGTCCATTGAGGTAAAGATGCGAGGACAACACCTCGTAATTTTGAACCACGGTCAGATGACCAATATAAATTTGGAATAAATCGCAAATGTGTTTTAAATGCATTGCCTCTTTTATTATACATTTGCATAAAATGTGATATTCTAAACTCTATAACTAATATTATACTTCGATATTATTTTCGTTTTTAATTCCACATCACAAAATTGAATTGTAGAGACAGTAGGTTTCTTATGAAATATTGCGTTACTTATTGAAACTAAAATTTACTTCCTAGAGAATTGACGTGAGCATGACAGAGTTTAGAAACACATTAAATCTATTAATTACTTAAAATATATTCAGCCCTTAAGCTAACATTTAAAAAAATTTATTTTTCTGTTTACCATACACTTTATTTGGAAACTCAGTATCGCTATGGATGAACACTGTTTAAAAATGCATGCCTCCGAGCAGTAAAACTGACTCAGAGTTACCAATTCACACAGGCTTTTATTATTCCATTTATCATTAGTTTAATCGAGCGGAAATTTACAGAATGTTTGACAGTCGCGTAGTGAAGTTCGGAAAAAATACTTCGGAAACTTTACGGAAAGTAAATTATCTAGAAAACTTATGATAGCGGTCTTAAGCGATTTTCCGCTCCGGTTGTCTTCTCTAATTGAAATATTTGAGATCAGCCCGTATACTTTAAGCGATTTGAAAATTGGGATAAAAAGATTTTAAGATAAATGCAAGTAAGCTTTTCTAAAACGCGTGCGATAAACTAATCGCATATTTAATTTGAGTTAGATAAAAATTAAACGCGCGGGAAATTAAAATTAAAAAAAATGAATAAATAAAAAATACATTTTTATAAATGGGCAAAACAAAGTGAGTCGATACAAGCTTTTTAGTATTTTCGGAGCAATGAATTAACAAAATTCCAGAAAGACTGAGATTTTATGTTCGTAAAATCACACATTTGGTAAAAGTATACACGATCCGATATATATATATACACACACACACAAATAGTATTTAACTATACCAAAATACAAGTCATAAAGCTAAGTTTCAAATAATGATACTTCTTAACAAACTTATGCTCTTGCGAAGTAAATAAAGTTTTTTTTTTCGTTGTCTCGTATTGATTTCATAAATATTTGTCCAATTCGTTTTCTTGATACAGATGTAGCATATTTCAATTGCATAAATATATTTAAGGCAAAATACTTTTTGGATCATCTACCTTAATTTTTTTATCTCTTAAAAAATGCTTTATTATGATAATCTTTCAAATTAGATGAAGTCAAAGGTAGCAAAAAAAGCACAAATTTCTATTCCTGAGGGTGCTTTATAAATACCTTAGTTACGTTATGTTTAAGCTTCGGGTTTGATTCCAGAACTCTACCAATAGCCCATCGGGTTGCTCCAATGGGACGTTAATTAAAATTTATATCTACTTACCAAGATACACTACCCTACAATGATGGACCGGACGCCAGTGGACTTGCATAAAATTCGCCTAGTTGTTTGGGGGTGTTTTTGATGGTATGGCCTAGGACCTTTGCATGTTGTTCTTGGTCAATTGAACGCCGACCCCTGCATGAACATTTTTAACAATCAGGTTATTCCTACACTCTGGTAATTTTATGGAATGGACGAATGTTACTTCCAAGACTATTACGCTCCATGTCATGTTGCAGCCTCTGTCAATTAGTGGTGTCAAGATATGGATGTAAAACGTCTTACCTGACCTGCTCAGAGTCCCGACCTAAACCCCATAGAATATTTGTGGGACGAGTTAGAGCGACGCTTACGGACCAGGAAACCACGTCCGAAATCTACAGTTGTGCTGGCGACACTCTTGCAGCAGGAATGGACACAAATACCCATAGCTGTGTATCAAAACCTTCTTGAAAGTATGCACAGAACGGTTGCTAGTGTAATTGCAGCATGTGGGGGACCATTCCCCTATTAAAGCATGTATTATTTCCCTTATACCATCACATCTTGCTGTCCGGTCCATTATTATAGGGTAGTGAAGCTGAGTAATGGATGGTGCATAGGATAAAACCGCCACAACAAACAATCGAGAAAGTTTAGATGGATTCGTGACAAGAGGAGAAAATAGAGTAATTTTTAAATTCCATGGTATATAATTCATTTATTTTTTGTAAGTGAAACTTTGGACATTATATTATTTGATTGATAGAACTGTTTAAAGAGTGAGGTCATTACATGTCTAAATTTATCATGACTTTTAATCGTAAAGCTAGAAAATGTATATGGATTTCAGTTATTTGTAGGAAAAGACGAATGGAACATACTTACAAGATGTTCATATACGTATATTGCACGTTACTTGTCTAGTAAGAGTATGTTCTAATTTCATTAAATTACGATGCTTGTCAGGAATATCGAACATTATGGGAGTAACAATTGCGCTTTAATGACAAATCAATTGATTAGCTAGTGTAGATACGTGTAATCGAATTTTGACAAACAAATTAAGCTTGTATTGTATGCAATATAAACACGAATTTCATGTAGTACTTGGAATATGCCATACCGGCTTTGTAAGCATGAATCAAGAAAATAATTGCCCAGTTAAATGTTGTTGAAACAGCGCAGTTGAGGTAAATGCTTTACTTAACGTCGCATTGGAGCAACACAACGGACTATTGGAAACGGTCCGGGATCAAACCCGATGGGAAATTCGAGGAAAAAAGCGTGTATTTTTGACCTACGATCAGATGACGAGGTCACACCCGAGCTTGAATCCTTCTCTTCAAATATCACAGTTGATAATAAACATTAGAATACATGAGTCAATTTTGAAATATATTCCAAATACTAAACAATCTATTAAAATTTTCTTTGAAATGTTTATCACTGTAATGTTGTAACAATATAGATGTAGGTACTAGTCATTTAATTGACGTTGTACTAGAGCAACATAGCAAGCTATTTGTGACAGTTCCGTATCATCTCTGAAGGGAAACACACGAGGGCAATTATGGGTAATATGGGGGCAAAGGAAAAAACGAAATTTCTGTTTTATTTATTTTTAAATACATTTCTATGATTAATTTCCCATAGAACTGCTCGAATCTTAAATATTTTGCAGTTTTTTGGCTAAATAAAAGAAAAAACATTATTTTAAAATTTTGGTTAAATGATATTTTTCAGTTATTTTACTTTAACAAAATGCTTTAACGCTTCATTTAAATTTTGAGGATTTAGGATTTACCCCCTACTTTTCTTTACCTTCTCTTACTGAATGTATTCATATTAGTAATAAGTGCGTTTTCCTATTTTTCCTATCAATTTATTATGGAATAATCGAGTTTAACTATTCATTCATTCACGTGAGGATCAATTACAGTGGGATCAATAAATTGCAAATGTTTACCTAAGAACGTTTATTGTTTATACTACCAATAACCCGGTTAGATATTAAATGAACATATTCAATAAAGAAAATTTGAGGACAAGACGGATTAAAAAAAACATTGAAATATTTTTATTTTCTAAAGTAATTGCAGGGGAGACCGGGGTTAGCCGTATTTACAAGTCTGTTAACCCACGGATCAACGATAATCCCCGGGTTATCGAAAAAACCGCGTTCACAATGTCTGATCTTAAGTGTCGCGAAAATTATTAATGTTTGTGAGTTTCCTGAACGAAGAACAAAATCGGGTTTTACTAAGAGAAAGTTACTTTCATTGGCTTAGAATATATTTGATCCGCTTGGTTTCATTTCCTCAGTGACTTTCATTCCAAAACGTATGCTACAAGAATGCTAGGTTCTGGGACTGAATTGGGATGATGCGCTTCGTGACGACCAAGCAATACGATTTTTGAATTGGCCGAAGAAAATACAACTGCTGTCAGAAGTTAAGATACCCCGGCGGACGAAACTTGTACAAGAAGAGGAAAACGTCAGCCTTAACGTGTTTTGTGACGCAAGTGGCCAAGCTTAGGCCATCTGCGAGTTGAAGTAAATCAACAAGTTACAATCAGATTTATCCAGTCATATGCTACAGTAGCTCTTATGAAAAATATTACGATTCCGCGTCTTGAGTTACTGGCATGGTAATGGTAATGGTAATTTTTAGTTAACGTCGTACTAGAACAACACAACGGGCTATTGACGACAGTCCGGAATCAGTCCCTTAAGGGAAAGATTCGAGGACAACTCCTCGTAATTTTGAACCACGGTCAGATGACGAAGCAACACCTGGGCTGGCACCCCACTCTCCAAACTTCCACTCCAACCCAACGTGAGGACTTTCGGCCACGACAGATTTAAGGTGCACCAGCCGCCTCTACACCATACGTTTACAAACATCCATGCCCGCACCCGGATTCGAACCAGGAACCTTCCGATCTAGAGGCTAACACCTTAACCACTATACCGGTTGGTCGGCCGAGTTACTGGCATGTTGTATTGGTGTGTTGTGTGTATTTGTGGCAGACCTTAAAATACCTAACTTAAAGATCTTTTACTGGAGGGATTCATTGACTGCATTAAACTGGATCAAAAGAGATAGTCAATAGGAAACATTTCTATGGAACTTGGTCCGGGAGATTCATGCTCTCACACAGATTTAACAATGGATGCATGTACCTGGTAAATTGAATCCACCAGAATTTCCAAGCAGAAGATGCCCAGCAGAGTAATTCTTGATGGTGAAATCGTAGGCGTGGCCTATGTGACTATCTAACAAATAAGAAGATTAGCCGCAGAGCACAGAAATACCAGATGGAGATTTGATAAATGGTGAAAAACGAAAGACTGTTTTGCCAGCTCACAGCGATACGTCGAAAACAAATGACTGGTATTATAGGTTTTTCTCTTCTCATCTGAAAACCATTAGAATGTTTGCTTGGATCCGAAGATTCTGCAATAATGCAAAAAAAGCCAGCACTTCAAAGGCCGAAAACCTGTCTTGTTCCAAATTAAAGGAAGCTGAAAATTTGCTCAAGTTTTTTGATACAGCAAGAAGTGTTCAATGGACCTTCCGATAAGATGTTATGCTATTTGAATCCAGTAATTGATGAGAACGGTTTGTTGCGGGTTCAGACACGAACCATTTACCGTCAAGATATTGAAGATTTTAAGTACCAAGTGATTCTACCAGGTGATCACACCCAGCAGTGGCGAATTTAAGTATGCATAAACATAGACAGCTAATGCGCTGTGGGGTTCTAATTTTAATGGCGCAACTTAGAGAAAACTACTGGCTATTGAAAGGGAGGAAGTCCATTCGGAAGACTCTTAACACTGCATCCGCTGCAAACGTTTTACTGCCAAGCCCGCGGAAATGAACTCACTACCATTACCAGAGGATCGTGTACGGGATGCAGCAGTTTTGAAACGACTGGTGTTGATCTGGCTGTGTCCCTTTTTCTAAGGAACAGTATCAAAACGTGGATTGTGCTCTTTACGCGCGCGGTGTACCGTGCGATTCGTCTCTTCTCTAACGACAGACAGGTTTCTGCTCGCACTCATATGTTTTATAGCTCGTCGTGGAAGGCCAACCATTAATTACTCAGATAATGGCAAAAACTTCATGGGGGGGCAATCTATTGCTTTGAAGTATTGATTGGAAGCGTATCAATAAAGATGGAAAGATAAAACAAATAACCTGGAAATTTATTCCACCATCAGCTCTATGGTAGGGTGGTAGGGAGGATGCTGTAAGCGTCTTATTGGACTTGTTAAAGATGTGAACTTGTGTCTTCTATTGTGTATGGTAAGTATTGGGTGGAGTATCCTTAAGATATGAAGTACTGAACACAGTACTCTGTGACTGTAAAAAGGTTTTAACTTCAAAACCTCTAACCTACATATCTGAGGACAACGATCTTGATCCCATAACACTATGTTTTTACGATAGGGCAAAGAAAGTGGTGTTTCTTATCTTGACCACTTGGAATCATTGATTCTACAGAAGAGGCAGCTCTATCGGATGAAACTTCGAGAGCATCTTCGAAATCGTTTCAGATTGGAATATTTAGGGCAGCTTAGGCTACAAACAAGAAAGACCATGAAAAGTCACGAATTCACAGAAGAAGTTGTTTTGGTCAAAATTAACTAAAAGCGTTTGAACAGCCCATTAGGAAAAATAACTGAGATTTTCCCAGGAAAAGATTGATCTGTTCGTCTTGTGCAGCTTATATATATAAAACTAAGATCGGCGAATTCCTAAGACCAATAAAACGGCGCTATGCACTTGAGGTCCAATCAAATTCGGGACAGAATTTTCAAGAGCAAATTGTTTCTAGAATTAAGGAAGATCCAAATCGGAAGGAGGAACAACTTCAACGCATTAACGATCGTAAGAACTTGGAGAAGTCCGAATATAGCTCCAGTAATGAACCTATTGTGGGAAGAACACGACTTTTTTTTTTCTAATAGCGGGCACATTTGACCTAAGTTATTGGCCACTACAAGGCCGTAAGTGATGGCCACTTTTGAAGGAGCACCCAATGGGAGGACCATCATTGCCCCTAACAACTTATACTTCGTAATTTTGAACCATGTTCAGATGTGATGACGTAAGATTCGTCCCTTAAAACTCCTAGATCTTTGAAACCGTAGACTGTACAGAGTTGTGAATTTCCCGTATAATGTAAACTCAAAAGGTGGGAGTGTCGCGAGAATTATTAATATTCATGAAAAGAAGGTGGCAAGGTTCGGTAATTTTGTAATTAATGTCGTACTAGAGTAACACAACAGGCTATTGACGACGGTCCCGTATCAATAACATAAGGGAAAGATCCAAGAACAACAACGCGTAATTTTGAACCATGGTCAGATGACAAGTCAACAACTGAGCTAGGGACGGTCCGGGATCAAACCCAAAAGGAAAGGTAGGTAGGTATTTAATAAAAATCGAATTTTAGCAACACATTGGGCTATGGACGGCGATCCGGTCAGATGGTCACAACTAAGCTGGCACCCTACTCTCCAAACGTGAAACAAATGGTGAACATTATTGTATTGACAATTGAATGAGTCCAAATCAAGAAAAAATTGTGGTGCAAAATGCAGAAAAAGATTGAACGAAACCTCAGAAACTAAATTCTTTAAAAGCATAAGCAATACTAGCAAGTTTCTACCAACCTACCTGTTAAATAAATAACAGTGTCCACGAGAATCTGCTTACGCTGTGACCATATCCCAACTCTTGAGAATGTGGGCAAAACAAAAGAGGCATGCGAATAAAATAACACTTAGAGCAGAACGAGACGAAAAAAAATTCCTCCGCATTCAAGCTGTCGTGTTCCAAACTCTGATTCGCGCACGCACCTGAAGATTGCCTTATTTATTGGCTGTGCGTTATGCCTGCCCAAGGGTCACATGGTTCTTGACGTCAGACACAAAATATGGAAATGGAATATTTATTTCGCTCTGCGTAACGCGGTTCTGGAAGGGTGTGCTTGATTCTTTTTATAACTGCGGAGCGTGTAGAATCTTCTTGAACACGTTCGATTTTATCAGCCGTGTGGAGAAGAGAAGAACGCATCCCCCGGCAATCGTTAAGTAGACTGAAATGAAAAAGTATGGGGGGGGGGAGGGCTTTTGTTCCACCATGTTCTCCAGAGCTAGGGCTTCGAAAAAACGCATTTACATGAACGGTTTTTGATATAGTTTTAAGTGACGTTTTTTTTAAAGTTAGGCCTAGAACGTGAACGTCGTGAGGTGCAAAAAATAAACTAATCCCGGTCGATTACTTTTTTTTTCTCCCAGGTTCAAAATTACGAGGTGTTGTCTTCGGATCTTTCCCTTAAGGGATAGATCCCGGACCGTCGTTAATAACCAGTTGTGTTGCTCTAGTACGACGTTAAGTACAAATTACTAATTACCTTTTTCTTCTCATAAAACATCTTGTGACAGATTTTACAGTTTATGTCAGAAATACAAGATGACGAAAGAAAAATTATCGATTTGAATACTCGCCAATTCACACACACATATATACTATATTGGATCATCCGGAAAGTTCTGCGCGTTTTTAAATCGAAGCTATCTTTGATATTATTATTTTGCAACTGCTGATGAGAAGTGACCTTGATTGAAGCAGATGTTTAAATTCGGTCTTTCCTGCTTACACTGCATAGTTATAGCTTGTGTTGTAGCTTAAATTTTGTTTCGCTGTAGTGCTAAGAATGGAGAACCAGAGAGTTCATTTTCGTCATATTATGCCTTTTTTAAGAAAGGAAAAAGATGCTAATCAGACTGCTCGTAAAATGTATGCTGTATAGGGACATAGTGCTGTTTCTAAGGCCACAGTTCGAAAGTTGTTCGTTAAATTGAAGCGTGGAAATTTCAGCTTTGAAGATGATACCCGCTCTAGACGAACACGTAATTCTTTCTGTGTGGGGGGACTACAAAGGAATTGTTTATTATGAATTGTTGCTACAAAATCAGACAGAAAAATGGGGAAAATACTGTTCTCAAATGGCAGTATTAAAACCAGAAATCGAAGCAAAGAGGCCAGAATTGACCAATCGTCGAGGTGTTGCCTTCCAGCATGACAATGCTCGGCCCCGTATTTCGCTGAATGCCAGACAAAGACTTTTTTAGTATGGCTGGGATGTTTTGTGTAACTCCCATATATATATATATATATATACAGGGTGGTCCCGAATTCATGGTACAAACTTTAATGGTAGGTACAGGACATTGTAACAATGATTTATTGTATAGGAATGTATAGTCGCAAGTGACGCGGTGAGGCGTAAACAGGGGAAATAAAAGGAAAGAGAAATGGAGTGATCGGTTGGTATCATTGCCGGTAGAGGGCAGTAGATGTCTAGCCGCTGTTGAACATGATGCATCGCAGTAGGGAAAAGCGCCATTCACAATTGTGCTGCCGTAGACGATGGGTGACTTTACGTATGCAGAAAAAGCAGACATGCATTACATGTACCGCCGTGCAAATGGTAACGGCAGAGCTGCGTTACGAATGTATCGCGCGGAGTATCCTGATCGACGAATGCCGGATCATAGAATTTTTCAACGGTTACATCGTCAACTTTGTGAAACAGGTGCGTTCGACGTCAACAGACATGGCGCTGGTCGAGTAAGAGCTGTACGCACTCCAAGGCTGGAAGAAAGCATCTTGAACATTGTGGCTGATAGACCCGAGTCAAGCACAAGAACTGTTGCGCGTGACGTAGGTGTGAGTCATCAGACTGTATGCAGAGTGTTAAACGAAAATCGCTTACACCCCTTCCATTTTCAGAAAGTACAAGCATTGAATCCGGCAGATTATCCTCGCCGCGTGAACTTCTGCCTGTGGGTGATGCAGCAATGTGCGTTGCAGCCGGATTTCGTAGATTATGTGCTATTTACAGATGAAGCGACATTTTCACGCGAGGGTGTCTTTAATGCGCACAATTCCCATGTGTGGGCAACCGATAATCCACATGCAACGCGTCGACATGCGTTTCAAAAACGTTTCAGTATTAATGTGTGGGCTGGTATTGTGAACGACTTTTTGATTGGCCCATACTTACTACCCACGCGGCTCACTGGCGGAAGCTATCTTATTTTTCTGAAAGAAGTGTTACCACAACTGCTGCATGATGTTCCGATCGCCATTCGTAACCGCATGTGGTTTCAGCACGATGGGGCGCCAGCACACTTCAACATTGATGTACGGAATTACCTGAATGCCACGTTTGGTACTCGATGGATTGGGCGTGGTGGACCAGTCCCTTGGCCACCCCGATCTCCCGATTTATCGAGCCTCGATTACTTTTTATGGGGACATCTAAAGCATCTTGTTTATGAGACTCCAGTTGACTCAGATGAGGATCTCGTCGCTCGCTTATCTGTAGCTGCTGCAGGTGTGCGTGAAATACCAGGCATCTTTGAACGTGTACGCCAATCGCTTCACCGACGCTGTCAAGCATGTATCGATACTGGTGGACGCAATTTTGAACAATTACTGTAAACATGACACTTGTCAACAACGCTTTCAATAAAATCTTTGTTTTTCCTTTCGGCCGTTATTTCCCCTGTTTTCGCCTCACCGCGTCACTTGCGACTATACATTCCTATACAATAAATCATTGTTACAATGTCCTGTACCTACCATTAAAGTTTGTACCATGAATTCGGGACCACCCTGTATATATATATATATATATAATCACCAGACCTTGTAATTATTTTTATAACATTATAATTCATGTAATACAGTGGATGTTTTGACCTTCAATTGAAGTTATTGTTTCAAAAATGAATTGTTATTTTGTTTTTAAATGTTAAGATTCTTGTAAAAATCTTGTCTTTTTAAGCTTTCCTGGTGAGAAAAATTGCAAGAAACCAGATTTCCACTAGCAAATTGATTCAGAGTAAAACATGAATAATAATATAAGATATAATTTCCAACAGGAATTGTCTTATTGTACGAAATGAAATTTTGAGACATACCTTTTCAAGGCACATGGTAAAAAATTTATTAATATTTCGTTCGGAGATATAAATGTGAATGCTGGTTCTTATTCCTTATTAACTCTCCGTGGTTTTCTTCACAAGGCATCTCATCATTAGAAAAAGTAACCAAATCTTAATAGACGAGATAACTTGCGTCATTAAAAAACTAACAAGATTTTGATAGACGATAATGATAGACGAGATAACTCGTCATAAGGAAACAACTGACCATATCTTAATAGTCGAGTAACTCATCATTAGAAAACTAACCGAATCTTGATTAACGAGATATCTCGTCATTCAAAAAAAAACATGAAATGTGAGTAACGGTATTGTCACCAATAGATAAAATCAATTAAGATACTTTAGAGCAGATGCTATAAATGAGTATTCTTGTTTGATAATAATCTTTATCTCTTTACGAGATATCTCGTTCGTCAAGATTTGACCAATTTTGGTAGAGAATCTAGTCAATAAGATGTTACCGATATTTGTATGATGTCGAGATCAAGGATGTAGTCCGTTTTTTTTCTTGAACGAGACATTTGGGGCCCCTCACGCTTTGGTCATTTTCTCTTGAACGATATATCTCGTCCATAAAGCTATGGTCATTTTCTCTTGGACGTGATATAATATGATCATTGTAGCTATGGTCAGTTTATTATTTTTATTTTTTTGGATGAGATACCTCGTCCATCAAGCTCTGATCAATTTTTTTTCTCTTGGATGAGATAACTCGTTCATCAAGCTCTGGTCAATTTTTTTCTCTTGGATGAGATACCTCGTCCATCAAGCTCTGGTCAATTTTTTTCTCTTGGATGAGATACCTCGTTCATCAAGCTCTGGTCAATTTTTTTCTCTTGGATGAGATACCCCATCCATCAAGCTCTGGTCAATTTTTTTCTCTTGGATGAGATACCTCGTCCATCAAGCTCTGATCAATTTTTTTTCTCTTGGATGAGATAACTCGTTCATCAAGCTCTGGTCAATTTTTTTCTCTTGGATGAGATACCTCGTCCATCAAGCTCTGGTCAATTTTTTTCTCTTGGATGAGATACCCCATCCATCAAGCTCTGGTCAATTTTTTTCTCTTGGATGAGATACCTCGTTCATCAAGCTCTGGTCAATTTTTTTCTCTTGGATGAGATACCCCATCCATCAAGCTCTGGTCAATTTTTTTCTCTTGGATGAGATACCTCGTCCATCAAGCTCTGATCAATTTTTTTTCTCTTGGATGAGATAACTCGTTCATCAAGCTCTGGTCAATTTTTTTCTCTTGGATGAGATACCTCGTCCATCAAGCTCTGGTCAATTTTTTTCTCTTGGATGAGATACCTCGTTCATCAAGCTCTGGTCAATGTTTTTCTCTTGGATGAGATACCCCGTCCATCAAGCTCTGGTAATTTTCTCTTGAACGAGATAACTGGTCCATGAAACTATGGTCAGTTTTTTGTCTTGGCTGAGATACCTCGTACATCAAGCTCTGGTCAATTTTTTTTCTTGGATGAAATACTTCGTCCACCAAACTATGATCAGTTTTTCTCTTGGCTGAGATACCTCGTCCATCAAGCCATGGTCGATTTTTTCTTTTGGATGAGATACCTCGTCTATTAAGCTCTGGTCAATTTTTTATTTTGGATGAGATACCTCGTCCATCGAGCTCCAGACAATTTTTCTATCGGTCTAGATATCTCGTCCATTAAGCTCTGGTCAGTTTTGCTAATGACGAGACGCAGTGTTGAGATAAGTTTCATGAGGTTAAGGGATTGAAGGTGAAACCACCCAGGGTGCAAATTGAATTACATTGTTTAATATAGACTAACTTGAAGCTTTAATTACATTCAACACGGAACAGATTAATGAAGCATTCCTGAGGTTTAAATCAGGACAGTTTGATATACTACTAAATGACATCTAAGAAGTCATTTCTTATTATTTTCCCATGTTACACCTGACGTCACTTTGAGATGCGATATGCATAGCCCTACTATAGGAAATCGATGTCTAAATCTCAAGTATGGATACATTTATGTGCTCAGGACTCAATATTCCAAAAAAGTTGTCAAAACTTTTGCAATTTTCTTTTCGTGAAATTCTTTTTAGAATGAAATTCCTTTCAAATCAGTCCAGATTATGTGATACTACAATCCCATGCAACTGTTGCTTTTTTGTTGAATGGACAACTATTTAAATTAGAATGGAATGTAAAATAGCACGCCATTGATGCATAAGTGTCAAATGTATTATTACTGAGGAACAACAACTTACTCGTAAAATAAATGTGAATAACTTACATGACAGATTTTTAAGAAAATTCTACACATCTTACAATTGTGTCCGTATATACGTCAAAACTTTTCAGCACATACATTTAATTTAACGTTCTTATTGTTTGCGAATAAATACGACGCATTGTTTTGATGAAGTAAGGTTGAAAATGTCTGTTCTCTAAGTCGACGTCACTTCAACCGCAGAAGTTGTAATTTATCTACGACAAAGGATTTTAATGAGATGCTGCTACATATATTTATTAGGGCGAGCAGATTTTTAGAACTAGAGGTAGAGATTATATAAAATTATGATTTCATACAAGTTTATAATAAGTGTGTATTTTTTTTTATTAAAGTAATGAAATGGTAAATGACACTTACATACATATATAAAGAATACAATTTGTCTCAAGTAACTAAAGCTCTCCATCGTCGAACTCAACTGTCATGAAATTTGCTGTCAAAGTTTATTCTACCTGGAATTTTTAGATTAGCGTAGCTATTTTAAGCTGTCTAAGTAGTTCCCTTGGAGCCATAGACATAAATTTTAATGTAAAACATTATGCAAAAAGATACCAATGAACGCAAGACGTTAAAAGTTATCCCGAGCCGAGTAATCGGAAGTGAAAAAACACTTCGTAAAGTGGACAAAGCTTTAAAAGTTGTTCACCAACGCAACAAAACTGCCGAGGACTACATTTTTCTGAAGCAGCAAAACACCATGGGTGATAACGAGTGGTGAATCTGATATTAGATAAACCTATTTTTAAATTTCCAAGTAGTGTCGATGAGGTAATTCGTGTTCCAAGATAAGACCAATTTTATTTGTGATAAGATTGACGTTAAGATACTGCCGATTTTATTTATGATGACGATATCAAGATGTGGTCAGTTTTCTTCAAATGACGAGATATCTCGTCCGACAAGATCACTTTATGTTTTCGCAAATCATGAGTTACCTCTACAAGGCAACCTCCAGGCGGGTTAAGTGCAGTGCTCTTCAGTCTCATGTCTAAAGCCTATCTTCAAAATACTATTTCATCTGCTATTTAGCCGACCAACCGGTAAAGTGGTTAATTTGTTAGCTTCTAGATCGGAAGGTTCCTGGTTCGAATCCGGGTCCGGGCATGGATGTTTGTAAGCGTATGGTGTAGTAGCGGCTGGTGCACCTTAAATCTGTCGTGGCCGGAAGTCCTCAAGTTTGGTTGGTGTGAAAATTTAGAGAGTGTGGTGCCAGCTCAGGTGTTGCTTCGTCATCTGACAGTGGTTCAAAATTACGAGGTGTTGTCCTCGGAACTTTCCCTTAAGGGACTGATCCCGGACCGTCGTCAATAGCCCGTTGTGTAGCTTTAGTACGACGTTAACAAAAATACCATTACCATTACCATCAGCTATTTAAGGTACTTTAAGACAGAAAAGTAAGAAAGAAAATAAATCGAAACGTTTTTAGTCACAAATTTTGTTTTAAATGTTCTTTTGTTAGTTCCCTCATGGGTCATAACACAAGGACGTAGTTGCATTGGAAGAGCATGAATTAATGAAGTTACTTTAAAATTTTGAAACAATAAGGACATAACGACGTAGTTGAATTGGAATAGCATGAATTAATGATGATACTTTAAAGTTTTGAAATAATACTGGTTATTGGTGTACTGTACAGCTCACGAATAAGAAGAATAAATAATACGTAATAAGAAATTTTAGTTTCATTGGTCCTTCTAGAAATCCCTTTACCAAAAACTCTCTCAAATCGAACTTATGTGTATTGTATACATCCTTCATTATAAAGGCAACTTCATTTGCATACAATGTTAAAAAGTTAGGAAGGGAATTCCTATTAACCTCGGAAATAACCTACCAAACGAGGCATGAAAACAATTAGTTAAGGAAACTCAGACTCGATGAATGGTGCATTAAAATAATTTACTTTCTACTTGAAATGCTTCTTGCTTGAGATTTACTTGTATATACACAGTGTTATTGACAATAACTTACTTTTATTATGAAGTCTAATTATCGTTGCTAGGTTTTGTAATTTGATAAACTTGTCTGAAAAGAATTATTATACAGCATTAAGTATAGTAATTAACTTGTTCATTTTATTCATTATTTCATTCTTGTGTGGAACGTAGTCATTCCCCTTTGCAAGTAACTTGCATTTTGCCTAAAGTAAAGTTTTCGACACATTGTGGATCAGTCATATTTGGTTAAAATTTCGATTATTGCAACTTTATTGTTTACTATTTCTTATACATTAGTGCCTTCTCTAAAAAAACTTATACTATTCGAAAGTTTTTAAAAAATGATACAATTTTTAAGTATTCTAAAGTGCATTTAAGTGTTTAATTAACGATATAAAATATAGTAGAATAGTCTTAACTAATATATATATATATATACGTACTAGGCTATTACACTATTTTAAAGAATCGACATAAATTCCAAGAGTCTTTCAGTGCAAGCAAAAATTACCATATTAAAGAATTCAATGAAATTATTGTAGAATGACTAGAAAATGTCTTTCATGTCAAAAGCTCACAAAGTTGATAGTTTAAATATGGAAGCAGTAAAAGTTCCAGACTCATAAAATATATTTCTAAGACACAATTCAAAAGCCTTCTTACTTCACAAATGTTTCGAAAGAATGAAAGAAGATTTCAAAGATACATTTGGACGCAAAAAGACTTTCATATTATGACGATATGAATGAGAGGGATCTTAATATCTGGGGAGCATTCAAAGGTTTCAAGTATGCAATACTGTCTTTTCGTTGCTTTTTTGTTTGGTAACGTCAAACTGATATTCGATTTTATTTAACCACAATTTTAAGAGTAACATTAATAGTTATTATTTTATGGAAGGTAAATACATAAATTTTACGGCACACAGGAGCAACACGACGGGTTATTTGTGACAGTTCAGGATAAATCACAAAGGGAATGTACCGAGGACAATACCACGTAATTTGGAACACCGGTCTGATGATGTGGCATGAGCTGGCACCTCACTCTCCAAATTTCCTCATCACGCCAACGTGACGACATTTGAGACTACGACGGATTTAACGTGCACTAGTTCCCACGTACACGACGTTCGTTGGCTGAAATCGAACTTGCGACCCACCGGTTGATAATCGGATGCTCTCCCAACCGGTCTACCGTAGCCCTAATATTTGATGTATGTATCAACATCTTACAAATAATGTGTATTACCTTGCCCCTACCATATATTAGCCTTCTGAAATTTCTTTGTAAATTCTAGATTAAGAAGCGTTTAGTAAGATTCGTGTGCTGTACATACCTTTATAATAATAATCGAAGGGATCTTTTGAATGGATTACATTAATTTTTATAACAAATTAATTTATTTTTAACGAAGTTTAAACAAAGGTACATAAGGTACATCGTTAAATGCAAATCAGCTACTTATTAATTCCTACTCTCTCTTGCGCTACATCTACACTTTAAATTTTCTTTTGAAGGCAGGTAGGTATTTTAATTAACGTAGTACTAGAGCGACGCAACCGTCCGGGATTAAACCTGAAGGGATAGATCCAATGACAACATATTGGTTCAAAATTACGTGGTGTTGTCCTCGGATCTTTCCCTTATGGGATTGATCCCGGACCATTTGCAATAGCCCATTGTTTTGCTCTAGTATGACGTTCATTAAAATTACCTTAGCTAACATGCAATTTTTAATCACAGTCAGATGACGAGGTCACACATATGAGTTGTTACCTCAATCTCCACACTTCCATAGCTATTCAACGTGAGAACATTTGAGGCCACGCCAGATTTAATGTGCCCCAGCTCCCTTGTACACGACTGTGTTCTGTTGAGTTCGAACTCGCAACACTCAGGTTGCTGATCCATTACTCTTTCAAACGGCCTATCGGGACCAAATTTGCTTTTAAGAACCACATAATGCGAAAAATTCGATTAACCGTCAAGGCGCCTTCACACAAAGGAGATCGATCACTCAGACCGGTCGCCTGAGATTGTCGCATAGATTCATTTCCTGCACACAAACGATTCGAGAGAATAGAAGCAAGACAAAATTTTTGATTGGCATTGTTTAGTTCTTTTTTATTAACTGTCATCGTTTAAGATATATTAAAATTTTCAACGAATTTGAAATCTGCGCAACAATTTACACCAGATACCTTACATTTGATTTTCTTCAAATAAATAATTTTTCAATTTGAACTAATAAAAAAAAGTATTAGGTACACCCTATCAATAAATTTCGTTTGCAGAAAGGCTTATATCATGTTATGTATCTCGAACTGGAGGATGACTCGACTAAATTTTTCAATTATTTCCGGATGTCAGTAGCTTTCTTTAGAGAACACTTCAGCAGGATACATTTATACATTAAGAAGCAGGACACAAATATGAGAGACAGCATACCACCACTAGAAAGGCTGTCATTAACATTGAGGTAAGTGCTAAATTATTGTAATAAAAAAATAAATATTTTACCAATCACATTTTTGTTTTGTTTATTACATTCTAGCATTTTTCGCCATAAATAAGCACCATCACCGCTCTGCATGCGTTTTCTTTTTATATTTTGTCTGTATAATCTTCGTGAGTTTTGTTCCACAATGCAGGCTGCATTTGCACAGCAGTAATTAACTAATCAATTTATAAACTCTCCATTATTAGAAAAATATAAGACAAAGAAACAAGGAAAACAAATTCAGAACGGCATCTGATATCTCTAGGAATCAAAACTCGACAGAAGATAGTCTATCTCGTGTGAATGACGCAATACCTCGCAATGTAACATCAGACTCCTTCAAACAAAAAAAGTCGCCGACGACTGAACTTCCTTGGCGACTATTTTGTCGTCTCTCGTACCAGTCTCCTGCAAATCTTCTCGTGTGAAGTGCTCCTATGGTTTCTCTATGTAAGTTCAGTCGCCTTCAGACCAGTCTGAGATATCGATTTCCTTCGTGTAAAGACACCCTCATGGTCGGTACCAGGACCATGACAGTTAATCGAAGAGACGGATAACAAAAAAAACCTTAAACAACAATCCACCCCCATTTATTGCATATGAACGAATGATAAAACAATGCACGTTTATGAACTGGAAATACACTGTACATACATGTAGGATAGGTGTTCTAAATATCACCTACTTGTATATGCAAGCAACTATGCCCGACATCTATGAGTTTATGTAGTTACCTTGACGGTCTAGGGTTTTGCCATACGTAGCGCCACCTGCACGTTTCCCCTATCAATTATATCAACAACACTATTGTATCTGAAGTATTTGAGACTGATCAACGTATTTCTTGTCTCCAATCGATTCAGGGAATATCCAGGTAAGTGTTTCCAAATCATAATTTCGTTTATATGACTTGAAAGTACATTAAATACTAAAGGCATGTATGTATGCTATACTAGCAATTCGTTTTTAATAGTAGCTCCTAATTTTGCCTGGTGGGTGGTAATAGGAACAGGAGTAGGCGATATTAGGAACCAACTCTTGAAAATTCTCTTGGGAAACCTTTTGAAGTTTTACTAGTTAACTTCACTGGCATAAGTAAAGAAGATACATGATCTCTGGAAACCAAAGTATAATAGTTCCTAGTGATATTGATTTAGTTTCCAGCTTGATTTCCCAACCCAGGAGGCTCAGATACAGAGAAATAGTTAGGGTAGGTGATATTTGGAACACACCTACCCTACTTTATTTGCGTACAATTTACATTACGTACAGTGTAGTACATTATTCTATGTATATTTTTACATGAACTTGCGCTCTACACGTACATACATATTCAAATTCTAAAATAGTCTGTCATTTTTTCTTTTGTTTCATTGAGGCTTGTGCTCTCTGACCGGCAATGTTCAGTAATAACGGACTGACGGTTAACTGAAACTGACGTTTAAAAGGGTGAAAGTTAATCGAAATTTCACTGTAATTTCGTGGCTACAACTTTTATCTTAGATAGGAATCTGACTTATCTTAAAATGATAACTTCTAGAAATTCTTTCAAGGTGGGTATTTTAATTAAAGTCACACTGGAGCAACACTAAGGGCAATTAGCAACGACCCGGAACCAAACCTAAAGGGAAATATGTGATGACAACAACATGTCATCTTGAACAATGTCAGATGACGAGATCACACCTGACATGCAATTATTTTAAGCTCAAATCATAATTGAAGTTTATCTGTTGACAGTTAGAAAGCCAATGATATGTATTCTCATTTCTAATTTAGAAAACATTGGAAAGTCTATGTATTGATTTTATTTGTTGACTTATATTACATAAACCAAGAACAATAAAAAATAAAGTAATTAATGAATCGATAAACGTTTTAAATTGATACATCATTCAAACACTTTTTTCACGAACATCGCCGTTAAAAGTCAGATAATATTTTTATAAGCTGTGCACAGCCTCGCTGCGTTTGCTTCAACGCATTTGCTATTTACATAATGATGCTCAATAATGTTGCGTGACATCGAGGACAATTAGTTCACCCTTTATGTCTACAAAAAGAGCAAAAAGGCGACGGGAGATCATAAATTATATTTTCGACGTTAATGTCTTCATCAAAAATGCCTAGACTGTTATTCTGTATAAGTACGCAAAAAACAATGTGGAGATAAATAAGTGAGGACATCATTCCAGACAACAGGTGGTGTTGCAGCACAAAATATTTTTACCAAATTTTAAAATCTTTCCATTTCTTCTAGTATTTTTTTGGTAACTTTTAAGTATCTGCATACGTTAAAAAAGCCAATTTTGACGAAAAAGTGCAATTTTTTTATACTACTAACAAATTCCCTGTACTTTTGTGCTTCTAAAACAGTTTAAACTTTCAATGTGCGACTAATTGAAAAGAAGTTAGGTCAATTTAAAATTTGAACGAAATTGTTAATTATACCGGAAGTAGCATAACGAAATCGGAACTAATAATAAGAGTATTTTATTTTTACCATAATTTCTACCTTTTATCTGTTAAGTAAGTTAAAAGAAATAATAATTGTTTCGATAAATTGGTCACTACAATTTTTTAAATTAAATTCACTTATTTGTTAGAAGAATTTTGCATTATCTTTTTTTTTTTTTTTTTTTTACTCTTTTGGATTTTGTTTACAAGCACTTGTCTCAGAATTACATTTTAGTCATAAACATTGAATTCCAGAAATGATAACTAAAAAAATTATTGATGTATATTTATAAAATTTTTTATACACATTCGAAATAGTGTTTGCGAGTGTATACACTAGAAGCAAATTGATAGTTTTATTTTGTTCTTATTTTTGAACTTGCATTTGAATATCAATGTTTGAAAATGGTCAAAAATCCTTCAACAATTTTTCAATGAGTCATAAAACCTTTATTTTTTTTAAATATATTTCTACTACTAGTAGAAGAACTAGATAACGACAAGAAGTTTACTCTGTTCATGTTATTTTGAAACTAATTTAAATTGTATGCCCTCTATAATTTTTCAAAATTTCGAAAAAAAAACTTCACATTTACACACATAATTTCACTTTTTGTTAAATATATTTTTTAAAATTTTATATTTTTTTGTTAGTGTTAAATTAATTTGGAACACAAATATGAAAAAAATAGTATTAAATTACTTCTGAATAGAATTTTTTTTAAAGTCCTCAGAACGAATGCAGATACCTTAATGGACGTCACACTGGAGAAACACAACGGCTAAATAGGGTTGTCCTTACATTTCCCCCTTCAGAATGGATCTTGTACCTTCGCAAAGAGCCCGTAATGTTGCTCCAGTGCGACGTTAATTAAAATACCTTTCCTACCGGAAGTCTTCTAACCAATTTGAATTTTTTCACCAATAGAATCCTTCCAATGATTCTATTGGTTATCATGCTTGCCGTATGGTAAAAGAAATGATAATCTATCTCGAAATCTCGTGACCATCAAATTGTTAAAACAACGGTTATAAATACTATCTCACTTCGGTTTGCAAAAGATATTGCGCTATCACTGCATACTCTGATAGGTATGTGAGTGCTTGAATCGTCGCACAAGGGAAACATCCGTGGATAACTCGTAATTGTGAAACACGGTAACATGACGAGGTAACACCTGAGCTGTCACCCCACTCTTCAATCTTCTTCAACACGCCTACGTAGCATACACTGGTCAGGGCAGGTCAATTATCCTATATTTCCGTTATCCATTCAAGGCAGGGAGGTAGGCATTTTAATTTACGTAGTACTGATGCAACACAGTTGACTACTGGCGACGATCCGGGTTAAATCCATTGAGGTAAAGATCCGATAACAACACCACGCCATTTTGAACCACGATCAGATCACAAAGACACATCTAATCATGCACCCTACTCTCTAAACGACCATATATCTTGATAAACCAAGTATATCGTTACTGGTAAAATTCGGCAGGTATCTTGACAGACAAAGCACCTCGACATTAGCAAAATTTACCAGATATCTTGATAGACGAAGTATCTCATTGCAAAAATTGACGTGATATCTTGAAAGACCAGCTATCTAGTCATCAGCAAAAGTGGCCAGAAATCTTTACCGTCACTAGGAAATACTAATCAGACCTTGATCTCGTCGATATAAAAAGAAGCAATACAGTACGAGATATATCTCGTCGAAAACAGTTGAAGGATCATCTAGTTACAGTAAATAATTAATCTGAAGTCGGTAGTTAAATAATTACTTTTTTAAAAAAATGCAGGGCAATATAACTGCGTTGTAACGTTCCGTAAAAAAGTCAATCGACCCACACAAAATATTTTCTAAGAAATCGAAAGCTTAGCGTTTTTGACACCTAATCCCACGATTTTGCTTCTGAAAATAAATCTTAAGCCTCTGTGTGCTAACGGCCAAAATAAAAAACGGTTTTCGACATCTGAAATCTACTCCGGATTTTGATCTTTCGTTGTTACTCGTATTTGCCCACGCGTATTTGCCATTCGAACTATTTCCTTCAGCGTTTCTCACAATTTTATCAGAACAGATTATCAAACTATGTGATGTATATTTACAGTAGGAGCATAACATTTCTAACCCTTGAAAGTGTGTGTGTATGTCAAAACAGCGCAATTCAAATTACTATTCTGACATTTCAAAGAATCGGAATTCCTAGCAACGATCCCCTTCGAACTACGTTTTGACTGGTTAACTCTTAAGTTCTCTGTGTCTTGATATCTGAAATATAAACCGTTCTCGACAACTAAAACGAACTCCTCCCCATCGGTTATTTTCTTCACACTCTTGTTTTTATGTACATGGCGATTATTCCGAGCTGGCTATCCGCCGAACAACCGGTCTGGAGGTTAAACCTATACGATACGGAAGGTTGACTTTTGTTACCACTAACATATATCTTACACCAGCGGCATGGTAGCGGTATATGTTATCCCCTTTTTAAATGACCGCTGCCATCGATTACCATTTACGAGCTGTCAGCGACTGACCTTGTAAAGGATCCCTTCTTTTGTTCGTTGGCCCCCTTCCTTTCCGACAGTGAGGTGTGAACGCTTTGGGGGAAGCAGAAAATCGTCAGGTGATATCTCTTCTCAAGTCAAACGATACTATGAAAGGAAAGCGTTAGTCGTATATGCCACTCACGGACCTATCGCTCAAGTTAGGTAATTAGGTATTGGGACTCGGAGAATCAGGAGTAAAGCCGTTCCTGGAGACGATTGAAAAAAATCTAAGTCACAGCGTAAAGGTTAAGGTATTAGCCTCTAGACCGGAATGTTCCTAGTTCGAATCCGGGACAGTGTATAGATATTTGTAAGCGTATGGTGTAGAGGCGGCTAGTGCACCTTAAGAGGGATGGAAGGCAAAAAATGACATCTAAATCCATTTTGAGTTTTTGAATATTTGAAATGTTTTCTTTAGAATGGCGGGAACCTTTTGTCAATGCGCCCACTAGAAGTATATTTAATTATTTCTTCAAAAAAAGAACTTTACCGAAACGTTTTCTGAAAAACGATTGACGACGATGTTTTCGGTTCTTACACTGTTATATTTGTAAGAAATTTATTTTTCTTTAATTTTACAATATGTTAAGTACATCTTTTGTAAACTGTAAACTAGAAAAACAGACTCAGAATCCAAATGAGTCGTTGAACAATATTATCTGGTCTCGTGTGCCGAAACACACTTTCGTCAAGTTGAAATCCCTCACGCTTGGAGTCCGTGAAGCCGTTTCTTCCTTTAACGATGGAAATGTATCAAGACTTTTAATTTTGAAAGCAGTAGGTCTAGAACCTGGACTTAATTGTGTCACTTCAATAAGAACAATGAATGATTTTCGGGTTTCTTTTGCACTCAGAAAGCGAACAGGTATTAAGAAAAAAGCCCGGCAAAAAAGAAACAACAGAAAAAAAGTTAGAAGATAACTTTTTAGTTGTTGAAAGGACCTGACCGACCCTCTTATTGTGCTTGATTTCTTCAAATATGTATTTGAGGGTAAGAAAAATACAATTTTATACTTATATCGATGTTTTCTCAAAATGCTGTTTTTTAATACTAATGTAATTTTTTCTCAGAATCTACTGAACCATATTCTGATATTATTATATTGCTTTTAAACTTATTTTTTCTAACACATATAGGGATTTTACATAAATAGACAATTGCTTTTAGAGAATAGTAGATTACATTTTGTTAAATTAAGAATTTAAAAAAATCACGCTTTTTGTAAAAATATTCATAAAAAAAATTAATAACACCATAAATTGGAAACAAAACAATTTTTTTACAAAAGCATATGACTATCTGTAAAAGTATTTGAATATTAACTGGTGCCAAATTTTTAACCAATAATGTGAGTAAATTCTGAGAAACATGGGTATAAAGAAGCCCTTTTTTAACATGGGTTTCAATGGAGCCTTCCTGTCCCACTTAAATCTGTTGTGGCCGAAAGTCCTCTCGCTGGGTTCGTGTGGACGTCTGGAAAGTGGGGTGCTAGCTCAGGCTAAGTCTCGTTGTTCAAAATCACGTGGTGTTGTCCTTGTATACCCTTAGGGAACTGATCCAGGACAGAAGCGGCTCAATCCCATGATAGTACTTTACGCAAGTCCAACTTGATTGGCTAGTTTCACGGGCTTGGCTTCACTTGTATATCTCGCCAATCTGATCGTTGCAGTAACCATTTTGATTTTGATCTCGCCAACTTATCTTAAGGGTACTTATAATTTTAAAGAGCTTCTTTTTGGAAAGCAACGATGGCGTAATGGCTAAGGTCACCTTATTTCAGATTGGCGTCGACAGCGGAGGATGACTTTACGAGTTCGAATCCAGCAGGCGGAAAAAATTTTAGATCCTCCAAATTATTTTTAAAAAAATTCCTTTTGAGTCTAAATTACTTTTCCTAATTTTTAATACCCTTTTTATATTTTTCCAAGTTTCCGTTGATTTTACATAAATAATCTAAGAACCACTCCTGAACTCACTACCAGCTGATAGTTTTCCGCCCCTCTGCCGTCCCCTTTGCTTTAGGATGATGGTGTCGTATCCACCCCCTGGCTTAGGACCATTCTGATGTAACAAAAAGCATACATAAAACACTAACTTATATAATTATTAACTTATATAATTATTAACTTATATAATAAAAGGATACAATTTTCGATGATGATGTAAGATCAATGAAAATCATGTTACACACCTTATTTCCTTTTTTCTATAGCCCCCCTCTTGATTATACAGCAGATCTGAATTTAAAGTTACCGAGTCAACTAAAATATATAACTAAACAGCAGCAAATAAATTTATTCTCACATAAATTTCAAAGTACGCTAAAGGAAGAGATAAATTGCCAACAGAAAAATTCTGATGACATACGTATCTAGGTCATGTGATCCGATTAGCCAATCAAGTTGGACTTGCGTTATGTACTATCATGGGATTGAGGCGCCTGTATCCAGGACCGTCGTCAACAGCCCGTTGTGTTGCTCTAGTACTACGTTAATGAAATTACCATTACTTATACCGAACTACTGCTATTCTTAAGCAATCTCAGATAGGTAGGAATTTTAATTAGCGTCACACTGTATCAACACAACGGGCTATTGGCGACGCACTGTGATCAAACCCGGTGGGAACAATCCGTGGATAACAATACATCAATCTGAACCACGGTGAGATTACTAGGAAACACCTGAGGGGATTAATCGCGGACCGTCGTTAATAGTCGTTCTGTTGCTCTAGTGCGACGTTAATTAAAATAACTTCACCAATTACCCACCACTCAAAGCCGACCAAACGGTAATGGTAATGGTAATTTTAGTTAACGTCGTACTAGAGCAACACAACGGGCTATTGACGACGGTCCGGGATCAGTCCCTTAAGGGAAAGACCCGAGGACAACACCTCGTAATTTTGAACCACGGTCAGATGACGAAGCAACACCTGAGCTGGAACCACACTCTAAAAAATTCCACGCCAACCCAACGTGAGGACTTTCGGCCACGACAGATTTAAGGTGCACCAGCCGCCTCTACACCATACGCTTACAAACATCCATGCCCGGACCCGGATTCGAACCAGGAACCTTCCGATCTAGAGGCTAACACCTTAACCACTATACCGGTTGCCGACCAAACGGTCCGGTGGTTAAGTTGTTCGCCTCTAGATCGGAAAGTTCCTGGTTCGAATCCGGTTCAGTGCTTGGATGTTTGTAAGCGTATGGTGTAGAGGCGGCTGGTGCACCTTAACCCGGGAAAGACTAGCGGTTCCAGAAATAAGGGTTTAAAACATTACAATTTTCTTCGTTATAGTGCAAATATTTTGCTTGTTTGTTAATAGATGGTAACACACAAGAGAGTGAAAAGTCCTTTCTAGGTAATATTTTAAGTGAACAACACGTCAGTGTTTTACTTTGAGCGGGAGAAACAAGAACATTTTTGGGCTATGACAAAATGACCCATCGAAAAAGTAAGTACTCTTTTTTGAAAAATATAGAAATGAAAGTTTGATACAATATTTATCGTTTATGTCTAGATATTACGTGCACAGTGTTTCAAAAAAAAGTATAATAATATTATGTACATTTTTTTTTCTATTGGAATGTTACTGGTACCGTTTGGTACCACTAGGCTTTTACACTATCTTTTCGTCACTGCCTAGATTTTTATTGATTTTTCGCTCTAGAAAATACAGAAAGGGTTTAAAAGTGTATATTTTATTATTTATGATTTATGATAGAATAGTTATAAAAATAAATGTGTATAAAATAATAATACGAACATTTTGGATAAAAAAAACTAAAAAAACCCTATTTCTATTGCTTATTTGATACAAATAAAAAAGCCAAAAGTATAAAATGTGGAGTGAGTTGTAGGTTAAAATACAGTTATGGAATTAAAATGTGTCTTTGATTATATATTTTTTAACATAATATTTCTAATCACAGTTTTTATGAATAGATTTAAATCATGTGTGCATTATATTATTTTGAAATACAGTTTAATTTTTCAGAAATTTAACATTAGAAGAAACTCTTTTGCTATTTGATGAATTAAACTCAGAGTCAGACTTAGAAGATATCTATATTGAACCTGCTGATGTTTCAGTTGTATAAGTTGAAGACTCGCAGAAGAAGATGAAGGAGAACTTACAGATAATTCATATTGTCGTCAGTTACGTGTAAATGTAAAAATTTCATGTAAAAAACCCACGGAAAGATCATTTAGATTTAGATTCAGAAGATGAAAGGGTCTGGCAAACTCTGCTAACGAAAAAAGAATCAAGAAGACTGGTACAAATAAATTAAAAAAAAGTTGGGTTCAAGACGTGCTGCTATAAACTACAGTAGTCGAGTTCGCACTGTGTGCGTAAAATGTGACGTAGGGCTTTGTTTGACTGTTTTATAGATTTTCACACAAAATAACATTGCAAATAGACCACGCAATAAAGTTATTGATTATATTTCATAAAAAAATGCCAGTATTATTAATAATATTATTTGCATTACCATGTTACCATCTGGAAACTAAAAATTTCTCTTCTTCTCTTAGGATATTTTTTTTATATTATTATATATTTATTAAAATATGGTCTTTTTGCAAAACACATTTTTATTTTTGTAATAATTTCAAATCACAAACTGTTAAATATATTGTTAAACCGCTTGATTCAGAATCAATAAGAAATTACATTACTTACAATTTGCTCCCTTAGAAGCCAGTAGTACCATATGGTACCATGCATTTTTGGCAATATTATTGAAATTTTACAACAAAAAAAGGCTTTTCCTACATAAATAGCATTTTATCAACAATATACTAGAAAGAAATTTAAATTGGAAATAAATAATTAATTCAGTCTTTGCCGGGTCAAATCTGTTGTGGCCGAAAGTCCTCACGTTGGGTTGGTATGGAAGTTTGGAGAGTGGAGTGCCAGCTCAGATGTTGCCACGTCATCTGACCGTGGTTCAAAATTACGTGGTGTTGTACTCAGAACTTTCCCTGAGATTGATAACGGACCGTTGTCAATATCCCATTGTTTTGCTCTACTACGACGTTAATTAAATAAATTACCAAAAAAAATTACCCAACTCTCAATACTTTTCAACTGAAAATCTACAGTTAATGAGCTTGGACATTTATCCTTCGAATTAGCGCCGACCATCCGATACAGAGGTTAAGTTGTTAGCCTCTGGATCGGAAGGTTCCTGGTTCGAATCCGGGTCCGGGCATGGATGCTTGCAAGCGTATGGTGTAGAAGCGGCTGGTGCACCTTCAATCTGTCCTGACCGAAAAGTCCTCACGTTGGGTTGCTGTGGAAGTTCGGAGAGTGGGGTGCCAGCTCAGGTGTTGCTTCGTCCTCTGACCGTGGTTCAAAATTACGAAATTTTGTCCTCGGATCTTTCCCTTGAGGGATTGATCGCGGACCGTCGTCAATAGCCCATTGTCTTGCTCTAGTACGACGTTAATTAAAAAAATTACCGAAAAAAATTGTCCACCATTCAAACTATCTTTAACTGGATTAAAATAGTGTTTTGAGATTTCAACTGAAAATATACATTTAATGTGCTTCGACATTTATCCTTCGAATTAGCCATCGATGCTATAAATCTATAAAACTGTGTCTTAGAACACCCAAAATAGAAATTGATCTTGACAAGCAGAATCTTTAACTCCTCCCCTATCTCGTTCGGTCTTTCATTAAAACGTCTGTTCAACCCAACGCTTAATCCGAGCTCTCCTACAGCACGTCTCGCAAAATCTCGGGAAAGAGAAGCCGATTACGATCAAACGGAATGAAACGCAGCCGGAGATGAAATGGGGGGAAAAGAAGGCCCCGAATGCCTAAAAATACATATCCCGAAAGCGTCTCATATTGAATGGTAAACAACCAAGTATGTGCAGACCGGCCAAGGACGTCACATTGTGCAATCGATTGGCGTATTTACCTCGTTGCGTTTCGTGCAGGATTGCGTAGTTTGGTAGCCGGCCGATTGTAGGGGTAGTGCCAGACTGCTTGGAGAGCGCGTGAAGATGTAAATTGAGTTAGGGGAGGTTCGTGGGGACGTGTGATCGCGAAATGTGTCCGAATACTGGGGTTTTTTACGACTTTCTCCAGATGGATGACTCGCCATCTGACCGTGGATAAAAATTACGCGATGTTGTCCTCGGAACTTTACCTTACCCTTTACGCTGCGGTAGATAGAGAATTGTTACCACTAAAATTTCGTTTACACCAGCGGCATGGTATTGATCTGTATACGGAGGATGATATCCCCCTTTTATGGTATAGATCTGTGTACCGCTGGCATCGATCACCATTTACGAGCTATCAGCGACTGACCTGCAGGATCCCTCCTTTTTTTCGATACACTTCCCAGTCGACAGTGATGTGTGAACGCTTTGGGGGAAAGGCAGTCCGGTGATATCTCTCTAGTGCCAAGCGATACACCACACAATACTATGAAAGGAAAGCGTCAGTCGTAAATGCCACTCAAGGTTCTATCGCTCAAGTTAGGTAATTAAGTACGGGGGTCGGATATGCAGATGAAAGAGCCGTTTCGGGAGACGATTGAAAAAATATAAGCGCCGCAGCGTGAAGGTTAATGGATTCGACCAGGACCGTCACCAGTAGACAGTTGTGTTGCTCCAGTGCGACGTAAATTAAAATACCTATCTCATATCTTTTATGAAAAACGGAAAAACAGGAAAACTGTCGTGCCCTGAGCCGTGTATGCCACATAGGTCTTTGTCATATGACAGTGGATCAAAATTACGTGGTGTTGACCTCTGAGCTTTCCCTCAAAGGATGTATCCCGAATTGTCGCCCTTTCCCTTAAGGGATTAATCACGGACCGTCGTCAATATCCCGTTGTGTTGCTCTTGTACGACGTTAATTAACAAATTCGCAAATTACCCGGAACGTCGTCAATAGCACTTTGTGTTGCTCTAGTATGAGGTTAATTAAAAAATTAACAAACAAATTACCAATTGACACATAGGCTTGGTGAGGAAGTTTGGTGAGTGGGGTGCCTGCTCAGGTGTGATCTAGTCATCTTATTGTGGTTCACAGTTACGTGTTGTCCAATAATCTTTCCCTTGGGGAACAGCCAATATCCTGGACCATAGCCAATATCCCGTTGTGTTTCTCCAGTTCGACGATAACTAATGTATCCACCTACCTACCTACCAGAGTGTGCAGTGATAGCTTAAATTGGTAATTGGTAATTTTAGTTAACGTACTACTAGAGCAACACAACGGGCTTTTGACGACGGTCCGGGATCAGTCCCTTAAGGGAAAGATCCTAGGGCAACACCTCGTAATTTTGAACCACGGTCAGATGACGAAGCAACACCTGAGCTGGTACCCCACTCTCCATACTTCCACGCCAACCCAACGTGAGGACTTTCGGCCACGACAGATTTAAGGTGCACCAGCCGCCTCTACACCATACGTTTACAAACACCCATGCCCGAACCCGGATTCGAACCAGGAACCTTCCGATCTAGAGGCTAATACCTTAACAACTATACCGGTTGGTCGGTGCAGTGATAGCGTAATACCTTTTGCAAATGAGATAGTATTCATAACATTGTTTAAACAATTTGGGCGTCACGAGATATCGAGATAGATTATCGTTTCTTTTACCATACGACAAGAATAAACGATTGATTCTATTGGTCATAAAGTTCAAATTGTGTGGTTAGAAGCCGAGGAGGTAGGTATTTCAATTAACGTCGTACTGGAGCAACACAACGAGTTATTGGCGACGGTACGGGACCAACCCCCGAAAGATCGAATAGATGCCATGCAGACGAAAAGGTCAAGAACGGATATAGGGACAGACCCCAGAAGGTTAAGGATGGTTCTAAAGAGGGTTGGTAATTTAACTGACGTCGCACTGGGTACAACACAAAGGGGTCTTTGCGACGGTACGATATCCATCCGGAGTGGAAAAAATCTAAGGACAACCCTATTAGCCGTTGTGTTGCTCCAGTGTGACGTTGCCGACCAACCGGTATAGTGGTTAAGGTGTCAGCCTCTAGATCGGAAGGTTCCTGGTTCGAATCCGGGTCAGGGCATGGATGTTTGTAGGCGTATGGTGTAGAGGCGGCTGGTGCACCTTAAATCTGTCGTGGCCAAAAGTCCTCACGTTGGGTTGGTGTTAAAGTTTGGAGAGTGGGGTGCCAGCGCAGGTGTTGCTTCGTCTTCTGACCGTGATTCAAAATTATGAGGTGTTGTCCTCGGATCTTTCCCTTAAGGCACTGATCCCGGACCGTCGTCAATAGCCCGTTGTGTTGCTCTAGTACGACGTTAACAAGAATTACCATTATTATTACCAGTGATGTTTTCAATACCAAGGACAACGCGTCATAATTTTGAACCACAGTCAGATGACGAGGTCAACACTTGAGCTGGTGCCCCACTCTCATAACTTCCCTACCACGCCAACGTAATGAATTTTTTAAACTTATTTTCTTATTTTGATTACGTTTAGCTCATTTTGAGTTTTTAAATTCATTCAAAATTGTGTCGAGGTAGACAGTTCAGTTAACGTTGCATTTCAGCAAGAAAACGGCGTATTGATAATTTGATAGTAATAGACTTTGGCAATTGTACCAGGTTATGTTACTATTCCATCAAAAATACGAGTACACACACCTACCCTGTCATGAGATTGTATACCGCTAAAAAAGATACAGAAAAGTTGGCGTGGTATGGAAATTTGGAGAGTGGGGTACCAGCTCAGGTGCGAACTGGTCATCTGACCATGTTTAAAAATTACGTAATGTTATACTCGTATCTTTCCCTTTGAACTTCATCCCGGTCTGTCGCCGATAGTCCCCTGTGTTGCTCCAATGTAACATTTATTTAAATACCTTTCCGATCTTTCCCTCATGGGACTGATCCCGGACCGTCGTCAATAGCCCGTTGTGTTGCTCTAGTACGACGTTAACTAAAATTACCATTACCATTAAATACCTTTCTATCTAATATACCAAATGGGCCAACCAAGTCGATTTCTTACAGAGCACTCACGTGACTACTAGTCGCTATGTTGTGTCGCCATACTTTTTAAAGATTATCTCAATAGCAATAAATATACCGTTATGTTGCTCCAGTGTGACGTTAATTAAAAATACCACACCATATACCGCACCTCGATAGCAATACACAGTCTACATATATTTCATGTTTATAGATTGAACAGTCTTTCAACTTATCTATTATTCAACCACTTTGATATAAACGCTACGAAATTCCTATGACAATTCTCTGTCGCAATTCGTACTCGTGTGTGAGAAGACATCCATGCCTGAATAGAAACGAGATCCATTCGAGTGAAACGGAACCCTCGCACTCAGCATGTATTGCAGACAACATCTTTCCTAATCAGAATGCTTGACGAAAACATGACAGAATCTGGCATCACGAGAAAGGATCATTTGTAAACTTGATCAAATTGAGACCCGAGTGCCTTTGGGATTAAGCGGGTTCCATTATGATGAGCCATCCTGATGATCATGGGGCTACATTTACCCTAATTGACTGATGGGATGCATGGGGCTGTGTCGACGATTCTTACCGACAATCAGCAAATCGCAAGGATCGAATTGTGCAGATAGTTATTTGAAGGGAGTGTAATTGAAGTGGGTTTGGGGAGACACCGGAATGGGTTGAAATGGCGTTCACTTCAAGCCTTGGTTCATAGACAGCAGCGGATCTGTTATTTTTTTTCCTTAACCCTAGAATTGGTTTTGACGAGGTGCTTCGTCCAAGATTATTCACCAATTTTCAAAGAATAGAATGTCGTCAAAACCATCAGGAGGGTTAAGACGAAAGCTTTTGCAGAGACAGATTCAGACAAATACCCATTGCGTTACGATACCCCTGTTGGAAGAGTAACGGTTTAGCAACGGGAGGGTAACAATTTCCAATCCAAACAAAGAACGTCTTGCATAAAGGGGGGTGGTGTACGTTAAATATGGCGTGGTCTTCAGAGTCCTCCTGTTGCGTGGTGTGAAAGTTTGGAGAGTGGGGTGTCAGATCAGGTGTCACATCGTTGTCTGACTGAGGTTGGAAATTACGTGATGTTGTCTCGGATCCGTTCAGGTTGGATCCCGTAAAGTCGTCAATAACCCATTGTGTTGCTTTAGTGCGACGTTAATAAACCTTTTGACGAAGGCTATAGATATAACAAGCGCTATTCATTCTTGGGGCGGCCGACCAACTGGTATAGTGGTTAAGGTGTTAGCCTCTAGATCGGAAGGTTCCTGGTTCGAATTCGGGTCCGTGCATGGATGTTTGTAAGCGTATGATGTAGAGGTGGCTGGCGCACCTTAAATCTGTCGTGGTCAAGAGTCCTCACGTTGGGTTGGCGTGGATGCTTGGAGAGTGGGGTGCCAGCTCAGGTGTTTCCTAGTCATCTGACCGTGGTTCAAAATAACGAGGTGTTATCCTCGGATCTTTTCCTTAAGGAACTGATCCCGGACCGTCGTCAATAGCCGGTTGCGTTTCTCTAGTACGACGTTCACTAAAATTACCATTACCATCATTCTTGGCGCAATTCTTATAACTTTAAAATAACAACTGCTGTAGCGGCCGTAGTCTTTATTTTTCTTGGCTCGATTCTCGTAACTTTCAAGGTACAACTGATGCACTGGCCACTGTCTCAATTATTTTTTGGAGAGTTGATGGTACAACTGCTGTACCGTCCATAGTCTAAAGGTTAAAATACTTACCTAGCCAACCATTCCTAGAATGAAAGATAATAACCCGAGTCGAATTGGCAGTCAATAGTCCAAAAGCTTAAAAAAAGTGACTAATAACAGTGATAAAGCACGATGGTGAATCGTAGATAGATGTTTCTGATGGAAAGAAAACGACTTCGCTAATCAGTATCAAAAATAAATTTGAAAAGAAATCTCAAAGTACGTCATCCTTTAAGAGTGTTGTCACACTCCTTATTTTAATTAACCATCCAAGTAGCTTCGACGATATATATTGTCCATTAAGATATGACCAATTTTAGTAATGAAGAGTTTTCTGGTCATCAAATATTGCCAATTTGTCTGTATGATGACAAGATCGAGATATGATCAGTTTTATTCTAATGACGAGATATTTCATCCATCAAGATCTGGTTACTTTTTCTAATGACGAGATACCTCGTTAAAAAAACCATCGCGAGGGTTAAGAACTCCAAAGCTTACTTCAAAGCAATATTTTTTAATCGCAAAATTGCCAGTAGATGACGTTAATGCTCATTCTCTCTTTTTTATTGTTTTGTATTTTTTTAAATGACAAAATGTCGAAATATATACCACATTATATTCATACACACACATACAGCCGACCAACCGGTCTAGTAGTTAAGGTGTTCACCTGTTTCGTCGGAAGGTTCCTAGTTCGAATTGGAGGTCAGGGCATGAATGTAAAATTATGCTGTCCTTTGTTAGGAGCAATGATGGTCCTCCCACTGTGTGATTCTTCACAAGTGGTCATCACTTCCGGTATAATGGCCAATGATTGAGTTCATAAGTTCCAATGGAAGGAGGGGGAATATTAATACACACAGCTTTTATCGCATTCAACACCAGGAGTAATTGAAATTTTGTTATGTGCTTGTGGATTAAACTGCTATGCGATCAAAAAGAACGACAGTTAGGCCTGTTACGTATAAACTAGAGTATTTCTGCATATATATCACATAAAAATTTGTAAAAGACATTAAGTTTTGTTAATGAATGTTTAGTGATAAAACTAAATGTTATAAAAAAGAAAAGAATCAAGTAATTAAAAAAAACTAACGCAGTTCAAAATAAATAAGTTTCGTTGTGAGCAAGAATTAAGACCCTTACAAATTACGAAGCTAAAAAAAAAAAAAAAGATTATTTGAATTATTTTGTATAGAACTTTCCAACAATGTCATGTATTAAATAGAGTGAACATTCTCTTAGTTTTCTTGGGACAAAAAATAAAATGGACAAGTTGTTAACACAAGCTGACATTTTAAAATTAGATCGGTTCTTTCTAATCTTAAAAAAGATTAAAATGAAGTATAGGAATGGGTGTGTAATTTAATTTGAGAGCTATCAATATCAAGGAGAGTAATATAGAAGGCGTAAAAAATTGCTTAGGATTTAATTAATATTTTTCTAGCCGTATTTAAATTACAATAGGATTTTAATCCGATACATGCAGTATAATTTGATTTATCGGATGTTTCACAATGTAGTTTGATAATCATTAACACTAGATATTCGTCGGTAATTTAGGAAATTCATCTAACTAAAAATGATGTCTATGCAAAATGATGCTTTTGTAATCTCCTTCATTGTTTTCTGATCCACAAGGTCGTCATCTTACCGTGGTTCCATAACCCATGGCTTTGTCTTCGGATCTTTTTGTCTTTGGATCCTGGACCGTCGCCAATAGCCTGTTGTTTGGCTACAATGCGACGTTCATTATATACCTACCTACTTACCTGGTCTAAGAGCTCCATAGTTCCGAAATAAATAAAATACCAGATTTTGCTTCGTAAATAATTGAATTTGTGTACGCTAATGATAATAGTTATTTGGAGAAATTAAATTTTTGATTCAAATTCTTATCATTTGCTTCTTTTGCATTACAATATTTCTAGAGCTGGAAGGAACACAACGCGCGTTGAAATCTTGACCGCATATAATGATATACACTTCCTCAATGGATCCCTTCTTATGTTACATTCAAGAAAATGACAAAACGTACGGGATTGCTAAAGACGTTTTCTTAGGGACTCTAATGTCACTGAACCTATTTATTACCAAGGAAGTTTTCGGTCTTAACCTTTACGCTGCGGCAGATAGAGAATTGTTACCACTAAACTTTCGTTTACACCAGCGGCATGGTATTGATCTGCATACGGAGGATGATATCTCCCTTTTAAGTGACCGCTGGCATCGATCAACATTCACGAGCTGCCAGCGACTGACCTTCTAGAGGATCCCTCCTTTTGTTCGGTACTCTACCCGGTCGACCGTGAGGTGTGAACGCTTTGGGGAAAGGCAGGAGGTTGCTCCGGTGATATATCTCTAGCGCCAAACGATACGCCACGCAATACTATGAAAGGAAAGCGTCAGTCGTAAATGACATTTATGGTTCTGTCGCTCAAGTTAGGTACTTATGTAATGGGGTCGGACATGCAGAGCCGTTCTGTAAGTCGATTGAAAAAATCAAACGGCCGCAGGGTAAAGGTTACTTTCTGTAGTAATATTATATTGAGGATAGATAGATATTTTTATTAACGTTGCACTGTTGCAACACGAGGGCCTATTGGATACTGTCCGTGTTCAAACTAAAAGTGAAAGCTAGCTCCGAGGACAACTTTAGTATTTTGAAATACAGTCATATGACGTCATATGATTGGCTGAGGCAGGTTTAACGTACGCCAAACGCGAGGACCAAGTTTCCACCTCGAAAACCCACCGGTAGCTAATCCACTGCTATTCCAACTAGGCTACTGCGGCCCAATACCAGTGTGGCTGAAATATAAGTGTACAGTACTGATAAGTGTATATATAGTTTATTGTCTAACTCACAGTAATTTACACGTATTTTGTGGCTGGAATAATCTTATTTTAGATGGATGTAACCTTACTTGGTCATACTTAAAATATAAATAGAAAGAATAACCAAATTAGACCTAACCAATATTTAGTCAGTGAATAGAGTACTGTGGCTAGCGTTGAATAGAATGTCGTAATTTGGTAATTGTAAGAGATTGAATGAGTTTCAACGTGATCTGAGGATTCAATTTTTATTCTTGCCTGCATTTGCTACTTGAGTATTTGGAAACGTTATTATATTTACGTTAACTCTCCCAGCGGAGAAGATTCATGTCAAAATCTGCCCTGTAGTGGCAAGCGTCTGCTACGAAAACGAATTCCAAATGCAAACCAGTTTTCTGCGATACAAAAGTTGCTTTCCCTACTTGCATGTTCATCATTCCTTGGAGTTGACTCAGCACATACGATAGTAAAGTACAAATCCATTCTGTAACCTCCATTTCCTTTGAAGTACAATGAGTGATCTCCCATCCATGCGTTAGGATGATAGGTAGGTATTTTAATTAACGTCAAACTGGAACAACGCAACGGGCTATTGACCACGGTCCAGGATTAATTCCCGCAGGGACAGATCCGATGACGACGCCGCGTTATTTTGAACCACGATCAGATGACGAGGCAACACCTGAGCTGGAACCCCACTCTCCAAACTTCCACACTACTCCAATTAGAAGAATTGGAGCCGGAGTGTGATTAGTAATTTGGTAATTTTTAATTAACGTCGTACTAGAGCAACATAAGAGACTATTGACCGGTCCGGGTTCAATCCCTTAAGGGAAAGGGCGACAATGCGGGATCAATCCTTTCAGGGAAAGCCTCAAGGACAACACCACGTAATTTTGATCCACGGTCAGATGACGAAGCAACACCTGAGCTGGAACCCCACTCTCCAAACTTCCACACTACGGAAATTAGAAGAATTGGAGCTGTAGTGTGAAGAATAGATCTAATCCATGTTAAATTTCAATTATAACATTTTGTAACGTTTTTAGTTTTTTAGTAAATGTCTAAATTTTGTTAACAAGCATACATATCCGTGCGTGCAACTAAAAATCTAATCCACAAACACTTAATTCAATCTTCCTGATATTTCGATCATTCCAAACGTGACCAGAGGGTCTTTATCGCCAGGTGAATTAGAAGTCGTCCGCGGAATCTTCCGACATCATATGATGGCGGCGGCGGGATGCCAATACCAGACAGAGACTCGATGAATCAACCCAATGTTGTTATATTTTTTGTTCACAACGTTATTGCACCCTTAGACGAGTTCTTATCACTGTTATCCAGTCGCTTGGTCGATACCGCTATCGCTGTCGTGACGTTATTCAAGGCCGCTCCGCTTTCCGAATGCAAGAAAACAGTGCACTATTATCTTCTTGTGATCTAAAGGGTGTATCAACTGCATATACCCATCTAAGACTATAATCGCAGTACAGAAATTTTTACTGCAACAGAGTGTATACAATATCCTACAATATTGGACCGGACGCCAGCGGATTTGCATAACTTCCGACTACTTGTATGGGTATGTTTTTCGTGGTATGGCCTGGGACCTTTGCATGTTGTTCCTGGTCAATTGAACGCCGACGCCTACATGAACATTTTGGACCATCAGGTTCTTCCTACCCTCTGGCGATTTTATGGAATGGAAGAATGTTACTTCCACGCTCCATGTCATGTTGCAGCCTCTGTCAAGCAGTGGTATCGAGATATGGATGTAAAAAGTTTTCCCTGCCCTGCTCAGATTCCCAACCTAAACCCTGTAGAACATTTGTGGGACGCGTTAGAGCGAGGCTTGTGAACCAGGGAACCACGTCCGAAATCTACAGCTGAGATGGCGACACTTGCAGCAGGAACGGATACAAATACCCATAGCTGTGTATCGAAACCTTGTTGAAAGTGTGCCTAGAACGGTTGCTAGTGTATTTGCAGCACGTGGAGGACCATTTCCTTGCATATATTATTTCCCCCTGCATATATTATACCATCACATCTTGTTGTTTGGTCCATTATTGTAGAGTAGTGTATGAAAGGATGGGTAGGTATGTATTTAAATTAGCGTTCACCTGGAGCATCACAACGGGCTATTGGCGACGTACTAAGGTCAATCGTCAAAGGGAATGTACTAAAACAACACCATGTATTATCGAACCACTGTCAGATGATGAGGTCACGCCTGAGCTCGCACCCCACTCTCCAAACCTCCACAACACGCCAATGTAAGGACGTTTGAATGCACGGCAGATTTAGCATGGACCAGTCCCACGTACTAGACGATCTTTGGTTAGATGCAGTTTCGAACCCGAAATCATCCAGTTTCTAGCCCACCACTCTTATGAATGGGATGTTGGGGAAACGGGCAGGATGGTGTATGAGGTGTTGCCAAGAGTGTCACTGAAATCAACTAGTTGGACCCGGGAAGAGACACTCCTTTACAGGACATGGATCTTTTCCATCTTACTTAACGAGATATTAAAAAATCAGTGCAGAAAATTGCTTCTGTGGTGATATCGACTCACCTCTACATTGCATCAGAGTCTGCCTCAGTACAGCACAATGGCATATGAGTCCCCCTGCCAACTACCTTAATATCGCATGACTTGAAACAAGGGATCGAGTGTCAAAATTATAAACATGATGATATTCATTGAGAATCATCAGGGGATTTGATTATCCTGAGTCTAAAAAACCTACTTTTTTCTTACATGTTGAATATAGTGTAACTTAGTAGGATTACTTAGATATGATTATTGTATACATTTAATATTGTTTAGAAGTAATATGCTGTAAAATTCTGAATAGTCATATAACACGGTGGCGTGCTCTATTCGTCACAACCCCACTTAGTTTAACTGAAGTGTCTCACGACACCAGGCATGGGAATGTGTATTGGTGTTCTTTAGTTGGTTGGTCCACCATTCTTCAAACTGAGTTGTCCGGCCAACAAAACATAACGTGATTTGAATCATCATGCTTGGTAACCACTCACTCAAAAACGAGACCCATTTCTCGTCTATCAATTCATGAATGTTCGTCGAACACAGTCCTTCCGGTTCATATTTAGTCCGAAAACTAAATCAAGACAATAAATCAGGAAGAAAAACAAGTCAGTTCCGAGAGTAACCGGATCCGAATTCGCTCCACACGTATTCGCAGAAAAAGACCGCATTCATTCTCCGACCGGACGTTCACTTTAACCACACGAACTGCCGCGCCACCTCGTAATTCAGAAACAAAAGACCTCTTCCCCCCTCAATTAGCTTCAATCGCGACTTTGCAGAGGGCGATAAATAAAACGTGTGCCTCACTCAACGACGGAACAACGATGTCTCCGAAACAGGCGGAGCGACTGCCTCTGCGTACTGCGGAGGACAACACCGCAATGCGATGTCGGCGTGTGTACATCAAATCGCATTTTCGGAAGGGAGCAGACTGATGTATTCGTCCCCGGCAGGCGTCATGCGATGTAATTGCGCTCTCGCACGATACGATTTGTAGACAGAGAAGCGTTATCTTTCCTGCTGGCGTAATGAAGACAAGCTGGTGTATGCTTGCGATGCGTCGAGATGAGGCGATGATTCAATTACGCACTTCCCCTTTTCAAGATAGCGACCAACCGGTCTGTTGGTTAAGGTGTTAGCCTCTATATTGGAAGTGCATGGATATTTGTAAGCATATGTTATAGAGGTTATAGAGGCCCGGCTGGTGCACCTTAAATCAGTCGTGGCGACAGTCTTCAAATGGGGTTGGTGTGGAAGTTTGGAGAGTGGAGTGCCAGCTGAGGTGTTGTTTCTTTTTCTGACCGTGGTTCAAAATTACGAGGTGTTGTCCTCGGATCTTTCCCTTAAGGCACTGATCCCGGACCGTCGTCATTAGCCCGTTGTGTTGCTCTAGTACGACGTTAACAAAAATTACCATTACCATTACCAGTGTGATGTTTACAATACAAAGGACAACGCGTCATAATTTTGAACCACAGTCAGATGACGAGGTCAACACTTGAGCTGGTTCCCCACTCTCATAAAATTACGTGTTTTTGCCCTCTGGTACGTTCCGGGTAATCCCTTAGGGGATTGATCCCGGAACGTCGTCAGTAGCCCTTCGTTTTACTCTAATACGACGCTAATTAAAAATTACCAAATTACCCTTTTCAAGATAAGGTCATTTTAATACGTACGTAATTAATTACGTCGTACTAGAGCAACGCAATGGAACACACAAAAACCTTCCGATCAAGAGTCTAACACCACCAGACTGGTTGGTTGGATCCTTTTCAAGAGGCTTGGCGATTTGGATGCCGGCTTAGGTGTTATTTCTTTTTCTGATCGTGGTTTAAAATTACGAGGTGTTGTCCTCGGATCTTTCCCTTAAGGCACTGATCCCGGACCGTCGTCAATAGCCCGTTGTGTTGCTCTAGTACGACGTTAACAAAAATTACCATTACCCTTACCAGTGTGATGTTTACAATACAAAGGACAACGCGTCATAATTTTGAACCACAGTCAGATGACGAGGTCAACACTTGAGCTGGTTCCCCACTCTCATAAAATTACGTGTCTTTCCCTTAGGGTATTGATCCCGGAACGTCGTCAGTAGCCCTTCGGGTTACTCTAGGGCGACGCTAATTAAAAATTACCAAATTACCCTTTTTCAAGATTAAGGTCATTTTAATACGTACGTAAATAATTACGTCGTACTAGAGCAACGCAATGGAACACACAGAAACCTTCCGATCAAGAGTCTAACACCACCAGACTGGTTGGTTGGCTCCTTTTCAAGAGGCTTGGAGATTTGTAGGCCGGCTTAGGTGTTAACCTCGTCGTCTGACCGTGGTTGAAGATGACGAGGTGTTTTCAACGATCTTTCCCTTTGGAATGGATCTCGGATCGTTGCCGTAAGACCGCTGTGTTCCTCCAGTGCAAAACAACGGGCTAGTGGCGAACGCCCGGGATCAAACGCGAAGGGAAAGAATCGAGGACAACGCAACATAATTTTGAGAGACGTGAGATGACGAGGCAAGACCCTAGCTGGTACCCCACTCTCAAATCTTCCACACCTCACCAACATGAGGACATTTGAGGCAACGACAGATTTAAGAGGCACCAGCCCCTTTTGTATGCCACAGTCTTTGGTTGGGGTCGAACTCACAACTCTCCTATTGCTAATCAGTTACTCTTCCATCTACCGCGGCCAAAATCATTACAGAATAAAAGTTCAATTGGAGTAAAACTTTTCTATTAAAGCATATCTAATTCTTATTTTAAGACGACTAAAGTTGTTGGGAATAAAATGCAAATTTCCATTACCGAGAAAAATACAAGTGTAGAATTTTTATTCTTATAAAAAGTACTATTTTATTTTACCTCTGATTTTAATAATAATTACTTAATAAACCCGCATTTATTTTCCAATGGAATATATTAATGACCGATTTGAATGGTATAACTTTTAGCCTACGAAAAAATTTCATTAATATATTTATTTTTCGATTGAAATTAGAGGCTTTTGAAGTAAAAAGAGAGATAAAAAAAAAAGGTAATTTATATTTTCTAATCCGTTTTAAGTACTTGCAAATAAAGTGCTTTAATTGTGTGGGCACTTAAAACAATAATTTAATAAAGTAGATTATCATATCTTTTTCAAGAATAAAGGACGTTAGTTACAAATGTATCCCTTAATAATTACGACAAAGGGTTTTGGTTACACTGTATACATGTGACAAATTATTTGAAAATAATTTTAGGAGATTAACTATACTTTGTATTTTTAAAAGGACAATTATTGAGGCACAAAAATATATGATGTTAAATTAGCATCAATGAAAATACATATTAATTCGACAGTCATAACGGTAATGAAACAAAAGGAAAGTCTATAGCTTTACATAATGAACTAAATAATCATTTTGAGGCGAAATGATATTCATTCAAAATAAATTTGTTTATGTATATATATATATATATATTGCAATTGCACTGGACATACCCACACAAAGAGCTATTGGTGCCGTTCAAGGTTCGACCCTGGAAGGGAAGGATCCGATTTTTATTTTGGAAGCTGATCTATTAATCAATGCTTCTTCAAGAACATTTTATAAACTGAAATGAATTTTGAATTTTAGTTTTTGGGGCGATTTCCTGCATATTAGTAAATTAATAAATAGCACTTGAGCAGAATTACTCTTTCCGAATCACGTTGGATCAATTCAATGATAATATAGGAATTAGAGTAATAATAACGCGTACTTTCATTTTATTTATCCCCTTTGCCTAGTTTCTACTGTACCTAGTCATTTAGAACGCTAATCCTTAGGTCACTGAGATCCAGCACCGGACATGTCTTGCAAAAAGAAATCCTTCCTAGTGAGTCCAATACAGAGAATATAGGTGCTCAGGTGAAGTCTGTGTGGCCATGCATTTTATGGATAGTGGGAAAGTATTTTCACCACACAAGTACACGTTTTTAATCTTGAAAAGGTGGTTTGATTTACCTGTTTCCAGAGAATTCGATGGTTGCACAGAGACAGCTCACAAGACAAGACTGACTTTGACAGCAGTCATGCAGAAGGTACCTCCTCCAAACGGTGTTGTTCAAAACCTCTTGTTTGACGCGTCAAATAGCTTTTTCTTATCCATCGACATATATAATAACGCACAACTTACAGGTAGTGGCAATATATATTTATATTCAAAAGAACATTAATTAAAATAAGTCAAAAAATATTTCCAGTTAAAATTAATTGATGAAATTCCCCCCCCCCCCCGTTATATACAAGATAAGTAGAGAAAACGTTTGCATCGTAAATCTAAATTCTAGTCAGTAGCAGTTTCTATAAATTACTCTGCCACACTGTATGAAAGTTTTTGGAATTGTCAGCTACAATACATAATAAGACGTCTTGGATTCTTTTTGTTCAATTTCCCTACAGTCGATTTCAAAAGTTGAACGCTAAGGATTCTTCCTCAAAACTAGATTACACTAAACTTTTCCTCTGAAAAGGAGTTGCAGGAATTTGTCACTTTCACGGTTTTTTTACTTGGTCCTCTATAAAAGATCAGGGTTAAAGAGTTTGGGTTTAAATGTTTTATACAAATGAAAATTTATATTTTTGTTTAATAATAATAGAGAATTAAAAAATGTATTACGAAAAGACCAAAAAACACCCAAAAACTTAAAGGAAAAAAGTACCTAAATGCAAGATGTCTAACTGCCAATAAATCCCTGTATTTTATAAATTAATAATTAATGTAATTTGGTCTTTGTTGTTAGTTTGTTTAAGAAATAAATATTTCTTATTTATACCAAATTTTATGAAAGACTACTTTAAAAAGAAAAACAACAGTCACTTATACCATTCCGCTATATTTGCTGAAATATATATCCCTTTATAACTTGCAATCTAATACATTGCCTGGCATATAGGCTATGGAATGTACGCGTTGACAAAAATGACAGTGAGGATGTTGTGGATCAAAACATATTTACTTATGTCTCCTTAAAGCCAATAAAATTCATAAAATCGTAGTGGGAAATATTCCACAATAGTTACTATACAACACTACAGAAACCAGAGCAACTAAAAAATACGTTGCTTTAAGTATTTTAAATTGACTAAAGGGGGGGGGCTTTCTGATTTTATACTTCGTGCTACATTGTTTATCCGGACTTCATCGACCTTGTTGATAGTGCATTTGTGGGAACAGATTCGTGATTTTATTACAACACTCATTGTATCACTCTATCAGTGAACTGGTGCAATAATCCATAAAGGTAGCATTAATGAATTCAATAAGATTAATAACTTCACTAATTTCACTTACAGAGCTTAGATCCGTAATCGAAGTATTTTTTATTGGACTGAAATTCTCGTATTTATATTTTACGCTACCCAGACGTGATTAACCTTTACAGGGTTTTTTATGCGCAAGAGCCACACATGGCCAAGCCGAGCCAGACACAAGACAAAAAAAATGTTAGACAAAATAAAGATTGATATAAATGTTACCAAAATGAAACATACATTTATCTAAAATTAAATCTAAATAAAATTCACAAAACCGATGTCAAAGATGAGTAATAACAATTTTTTATTGTGAGGATTTCCCAAAATGTTTTTAAGATTCTCTATTCTGAAGTATATCCGTGGTCTTATCCCTATTGGTGGTTATCTCGAGATGAAGATAATCATCAGCGTAGCTCACCAGATCTTCGTTGACAAGATATCTGGTCCAAGGACCTAACTAGGTATGGAAACCTAACCAGGTATTGATTTCGTCGCCGTACACAAATTAGCAATATATCTATGTCGACATGTCCTCGTAACTATCAAAATTCATTTATTTGATTTTGATATTTCACCATCAAAATTAATTTATTTGATTTTGATGGGATGAAATACCTCATCTTTAGCAAAATTGTTTAGTCCTTGATGGGTCGTGATATCTCGTCAAAGCTCCTTCGAGGGTTAATACAACTCTCTTGATACGAAGGTACAAACTGAACATAACTGTCTACTGGTATCGTAACAGATAAAATCCGCATTACTGTATTCTAAATGAGGACTATAAGGAAATACATACATCCACCATTACAGTAACAGATTTACTGCACAGTAGTGCATTAGGACATCAGTGAATCTCAAAAACTGAAAGTATTTTTTGATAGACTGGTTCTATACTATTATACAAGGTGGAACAAAAGTCCCTATACCATTTTAAAATATAATAAATTTTTGTTATTAATTTTTGCAATTTTTTCTTACGGATTATTTATTTGCAATCCTTGGAAAATAGTTTTGGAGGAATTCACGACCAGAGAACAAGTAAAAAATAATCCAGTTTTACCTACAAAATCAATAATCAATTGTGCTAATCCAAAAAGTTGATATTCGTCATTATGGGGTAAGACAAACACCACCATCACAACCACCATTTTTTTCCATGACATTGGAGGACAATTTACGAAGGGAAGAACTGAACCTAACCAAGCAATAATCAATCACAATCGAAAAAAATATTTAAAGATAATTTCCATGAAGTAGATTGTTTATAAATGAATAAATGTGAATTTTCAATACATAAAGTAGTTACTCTATTTTTAAAGGGTCTAGTGATTTTTCAGCTATTTTGTTTCTTCCCCTATAAGTTTTTGGATATTAGTACGTTGAATCAATGGCTGGTTGGTTTTTCTTTTTCTCATGCAAAGGGCATATTTGGCAATTCTGCGCCAGACACAAGACATATCAATTATGGAACATACATTTCCAAGAAAAGTTTTACTGACATTGGAGAGAAATATACGAGGTGACGAACTGAACCTAAAGGAATCGTAGAATCACGGGTATGTAAACGAACAGAAAGCATAAGTTCAATGACTTACATTCTTTTTACACAGACAGTTCCCGATTCAAAAAATACCAATCAAATCTGCACAAACTCAAATTACGCAATGTGCATGTCAAAGGATTACTAAACGAAACCGGCATAAATATAAGCTAATTTTCAACCAAATCCACCACGACAGTTCCATTCCAAGTCTATTATTACACGAAAAATCAATTCGAAACTTAGTTAAAAGTGGTAAAACAACAACAAAAAAAGAAACACTACAGGGGCGAAAAAAAAAATTCGAACTTAAAAATACGCTCACGTAAAAACGGAAAAACGTCGACTTCGGTTTTAAATGGGTAATGGGAAGCCCATTAGAATGGATTGTGATATTACGTCATGAGATATTCCCAACAGTGTTTTTGTTTTACTCTTTTGCTATTGGAAATCCATCCTGTTTGACGTCACATCGGCAGTAAAATGATGATCCCTTGTTTAATCGATGAGCCTATACATTTTCATTAACAACAACACCGGGAGACTGTCATTCACCCACGCAAAAAGGCTTGCTGCGGTAATGAGTGGGATTGGATGTTGTTTTGATGAGATATTGAAGGTCGATTCAGTCATAAATGATAACTGTTATTTTATGAGATAGATTTTCTGTTTTGGTGTTGAGTATTTTGTATTTCTCCATGGGGAAATCGAGAATTGAGCGTCACAGAAAAGTACAATCCTTTCGCACCGCTTCTAATGCAAACACATACAGAAATGATGCATGTGTTTGTGGTAGGTCTATATACATTCGATTAACGTCGCACTGGAGCATCACAATGGACTATTGGCGACGGTCCGGGATCAAACCCGAACGGAAGGATCCGATAACAACACGCTATTTTGAACCACGGTCAGATGAAGAGGTCACGCCAAACTTCCTTATCACGAGGTTATCCTTTCAATTGATTTTAGAAATTACAATTTTTTAACAAAAATGCAACTACTTGATAATAAATAAACCAATACAATTAATTAAAATACGATTATTGAGCTATTTAATTTTATTAAATACAATCGTAATTTGAATATCTAATCGAATTAAAATGCAATTCGTTTTTGGGAGCCACTGAAATTTGTTTTTATGTGAAGAAAACCGTATACCAAAGACGTTTGAAAAAGTCTGTTGTAATTGTACCGTGTGTCTAATATTTATGACACTATGATGCTCGTCTTGTCATCGGGCCATGTAAATTAGAATATCATTATTTAATTACAAAAAGTTAACTTCTCAAATTCTTACAATTACGTCATTAGTATATCTAAAGTATTATAAAAGGAATTCTTTGTCTGTTTGTTTATTTGTTTCGTGCACGCAAAGTCCTGACAATTCTATGGCACTTACAGTAATGGGATTAGGCACACAGTTAGTCTGAATTTTTTTGCAATTTTAGGGTCGAGGCGAATTTTAAAGTTCAATCTAGAACATTTGAAAATGAATTTAATTAAATTTAATTCTTATTGTTTTCTTTGAAATGGCAACAGCATAAAAGAGATAATATTCTAAATTAATTTTTTCCGTTTTAATTTTGCGCGGAGTAATGTTGTTCCAGCAGACGATGAGAAACAAAGTTTTAACTTTAGTTATCTAGTTGTTTTTTCTATCTCCTAGACCGTTAAAGGTAGAGTAAAAATTTCAACGGATTTGAAATCTGAGGAAAAATTTCATATTAGATCGATACCTAAAAATATGATTTACCTTAAATACATAAAACATTTAATTGAATATCTTTTATATTTTAGCAAGAGAATGTGACATCACGCCAACATTCATATTCAAAAAACAAACATTATATTTCCTGCCCTCTTATGATTTTTCAGCGAAAGAAAGCAAATGAAATTTAAAAAAAAAACATTTTGTCTGACATTATTTAGTTCTTTTTTGTAAAATCGTTTTTTTGTAAGGACAGATTGAAAATTTCAACGGATTTGAAATCTGCGGAAAATGTGACACCAGACCATACACGTTTGATTTTCTTTTAATACAAAATTTTTCAACTAAATATCTATATTTCCTCAATAGATTGTGACGTCACTCCGAATTCCTATTTGGTTTGTGAAGCAAACCAACACCACGGTTAAATCCGTTATGGCTGTTAGCCAATTTGCGAAACAAATCATAGTTCATGATATTCATGAATTGGAATTCGAAGTGAATTCACTACAATAGGCTACGAATTTCCATTTTGTTTGCGAAGTAAACCAACACCACGGGCTACGCCATTATGTTTGTTATCCAAAAGGCTACGAATTCCTATGGGAATTCGTAGCAAATCTTTGGGGGTAAGCGAGCAGTGGTCACACCTGACCCCACGAAAAGAACTGTCATGGTCAACGCCGTGCTGGCCACGCAGTGGCTAGTTCTTAATATAACACGGAATACAAATGGAGATTTGGCGGAAATATTTAATGTTGAAAAACAATGAAATAACGCGAATAACTGTCGAATTTTCAGTATTTGGTAATCCAGTAAATGGCAGAAAACAAAGAAAATGGCTCAACGATTTGATCGTAATGCACTCATAAGAAGATTATCACATGAAAGTTTCTATCCAATTCAGTTCCCGTTAATGACGGAAGTTAAGGGATTAAGGATTTTCATTCGTCAATGGCTTCGACTAAACTAAAATATTTGGCTAAACTAACACATTTCATTCACATCCACTCGGTTACTGGTAAAATTGTCTTCATGTTATTATCGTAATATTATAAAACTGTTCGTAATTTTTTTTATATTTCCTTTCACGCATGTTTCCAAAGCTATAAGGTCTCCATTGCGAACGACAATTAACGTCATACCAAACCAACTTGGGGTACCTCACAAGTCACAACCCCGAGGAACCCCAAATGATCTTTCCCCCCTTTCATTTTTCGCTCGACTACCATTACCCTTGTTCTCCTTTCTGTCTCATTCTATTATCTGTGTTGTGTTTGGCACAACTTCGACAAATATGACCCTTGTGCCATAAAACCCGAAAGAACCCACCAAAACTATATGTAAATGTAAGCCATGATAAAAGTATGTCTAAAATTTTCAGTGCAGTGCAGTTTTCCATAAATGATTCAAGTAAAATGAAGAGCCATTTGTGGATTCTGCTGAACTTTCATATTCAACGTATATCCACATTCTTACTGGAAAAAAAGTTTTCGTATAATTATCGTAAAAGTCACGAAATTGCTCTATACTTTTTATCTTTCTTGCTATGGCATGTTTCCATAAATGAGTGAAGTAGAATGATGACGGTGCTCTTGCTATCAACTATGATTTAGACAAAACAAACATATTTGATCCATATCTATTAACTCGCTGAGCAACATCTTTTCATATAATTACCGTGCATGACGAAATTACTCGTTACTTATTATCTTTCCTGCAATTCTTGCTTTCAAAAGTATATGTGAATGACAAGCACAATAAAAATTTCCATGCAATACATGTTTTCATAAACGAGTAAATTAAAATAATGACGGAGATCTTGCTTATCAACTGTGACAAAGAAAAAAAAACACATTCAATCCACATCCACTAACTCGTTGCGGACAATACTTTAGAGTAATTATCTCGAGCGATGAAATTTCTCGATACTATTTTATCTTTCCTGCAATGAATATTTTCATAAATGAGTGAAGTAAAGTGATGACGATGCTCTTGCCATCAATTATGATTTAGACAAAACAAACACATTTTATCCATATCCACTAGCTCGCTGCAAAACATATTTTCATATAATTAGTTACCTTGAATGATGAAATGCCTAGTTACTTTATTTTCCTGCAATGTGATTTTTCAAAAGTGTATATAAATGAGAAGCACGTATAAACGTTTCCATGCAAATACGTGTTTCCATAAATGAGTGAAGTAAAACGGTTACGATGCTCTTCTTAAAAGATGTGGCTTAGACAAAACAGACACATTTCGTCCATATCCACTAACTCGCTACGAAAAATGTTTTCATGTAATTATCTCGATGTTATCGATATTACCTTTAATGATGAAATTCCTAGTTACTTTTTTTCCCTGCAATGTGAGTTTTCGAAAGTGTATATGAATGAGAAGCACGTATAAACGTTAACATGCAATACGTTTCCATAAATGAGTGAAGTAAAATGGTGACGATGCTCTTCCTATCAGCTATGACTTTAGACAAAAAAGATACATTTCATTCATATGTTCATAAAAATGTTTTCATGTAATTATCTCGATGTTATCGATATTACCTTTAATTATGATAATCCTAGTTCCTTTTTTCCCTGTAATGTTAGTTTTTAAGAGTGTATATGAATGAAAAGCACGTATAAGCGTTTCCATGCAATACATGTTTCCATAAATGAGTGAAGTAAAACGGTTCTCTTCCTATAAGTTGTGACTTAGACAATACAGACACATTTAATCCATATCCACTTACTCGCTACGAAAAATGTTTTCAAGTAATTATCTCGAGTGACCAAATTAATAGGTGCTTTATCTTTCGAGCAATGCAATTTCCAATTCCACCTTTCCACAATTGCCCATCGTGAAGGAATGAGTGTCCGAAAGTGGCCTACTCTGAGTTTGCAGGTGGTTTTGCACTTCGTTTCTATGCGTCAGAAGAGATTATGCGATCACTGCCCTCCCTCTTAAGAATCGGGAACGTAACTGAATGGCTTCACCCTCAAATGATCTGTCTGGCCAAAATGCAACCTCTTACCCTCCCTTGGAAGGCTTCTCTGAAAGGCTGGAAATAGTGAAAGTGCCTTATCTGCTGGCATTTAAGATCAATGGCTGACGGCTCATTTAGGAAATAAGGAGTAGTCAGTCTTAGTGTCGTTCGTTCGTCTCAGACATTACTTACTTAGTATAAAAATATTACCGTTACGTTCAGGGAGCTCCATTCATAAGTGATTCTAAACTTATATAAGGGCTGTAGTAGCCTGGTCGGGAGGAAAGCAGCGAATTAGCAACCGGAGGGTTGCGAGTTCGAAACTTGATTTTACCAAATAAATTGTACATGGGAGCTGGTGCATGTTCAATAAGCCATGACCTCAAATATCCTCACTAATGATATAACCAAGTTTTATTGGTCAAGCTGATACAATACCCTACAATAATGGACCGAACGCCAGCGGCTACTTGCTTGGAGGTGTTTTTCGTGGTATGGCCGGGGACCTTTGCAAGATGTTCCTGGTCAATTGAACACCGACGCCTTTATGAACGTTTTGGGCAACCGGTTTCTTCCTACGCTCTGGCAATTTTATGGAACGGACGAATGTTACTTTCAAGACGACAACGCTCCATGTCATGTTGCAGCCTATGTCAAGTAGTGGTATCAAGATATCTACGTAAAACGTCTTGCCTGGTCTGCTCAGAGTCCCGACCTTAGCCCCATATAATATTTGTGGGACGAGTTAGAGTGACGCTTACGGACCAGGGAACCACGCACGAAATCTACAATTGAGCTGGCGACATTCTTGCAGCAGGAATGGACACAAATACGTAGCTCTTTATCAGCTGGTTATTAGCTGTTTATTACCTTGTTGAAAGTATGCCCAGAAGGGTTGGTATAATAATTATAGCACGTGGGGACCATCCCTCTATTAAAGCATATATTATTTCCCTATACCATCACATCTTGCCATCCGGTCCATTATTGTAGGGTAGTGTTTTAGATTGTATGGCACATCTTTTATCACACTGACTTATCTATTTATTTTGTCCATGTTTAGCAACTGGAGGGTTCCGAACTAGGAACTCGATCCAATCAGAGAGTGGGGATAGGTCTTGTGTGGAAGTTTCGAGAATGGGGTACCCTCTCAGGTATTGACCTAGTTATTTCACCGTGGTGTAAAATTTCCAGGTGCTGTTATCGGATGTTTCTCTTCTTTTTGGCTTGAACCCGGACTATCACCAATAGCTCGTTGTGTTGCTTCCGTACGACATTAATTTTACTATTTGCATCCAAACTTACAATTTATGATGTTGATAACTATTCTTTAAATAAACCCGACTCTATGACTGTTGCAGATGCTTTGCAAATTTTGCGTGTCTCCCTAATTAATTGTCTTTCATAACGAGTAATATGTTTCGTATAACAAGTAATGAACGGATATATATTTGATTTGAACTGAATGTAATGATTCATTTAGAGGAACTGGGTGTATGGTATGAACCTTATTGTTGCTCAAAAAATAGTATAAAATCCTTTGTAACGGCATGTTTATATGTGTTTTTATGTTTGGGCAGATTTTAACAGTATCATGTGTATTGGTGATAGTCGAGAATATATAAATTGAGATATAAAGATAAATTTCAAAATTTTAAAATATAATGTCATTGCGCTGACATTGCGAAATAGTATAAATATATATTTATTATGTATCCCCTCTTAGTCCCCCTGTAACACTATTCCTAAACACCATTAACTTGTAAAACATAGGATAGGCTTGAGGAGCTTCACTATGGAAATTGATTCTACAAAAGGCTTAGCAAGTCAAAACGGTTGGAAAGCTTTTCCCTAGAGTAGGCATTGTTCTCCATAATTTCATTATGCCCACCGCTCTGACTATTGCAACTGAATGCTTGATTCATCCGTTAACAGGATTGATTTTCCCTGGAGTAGAATCCAGGATCTGGGTTCTCCAACCATACTAACCGAGATCGCAACATTATGCATGGTGATAATCATTCTTTTTTACTTGAATACTTCTTTGAAATCGGAATAGTACTAAGGGGATATGCATGAGATGTTATACGTTTGAACGTAAGTTATATAAACGTGTTACAACTGTTTGTTTTATAATTTCGGAACTAGAAGAAACATCTAGATGATAAGTATAGCGTCGTGTAGACAAAGTATTTACGTAACTGACATTACTTTCGGACCGAGTGCGCATGCGCAATGAGTGAGAAGAGGGGGTGCACAACTGTAATTTTGAATTGCTTTCAGGACTACATGTCATCATTCAAAAGCTACAAATAGTATTGGATGACAAAAGTCTCCCAATAACAATTAATATTGGACAACAATAGTATTTCAATGACAATTAATATTGAACAACAACAGTATTTCAATGACAATTAATATTGGAATATGTCAATCGCTTAACAACAATTAATACCAAACTGCCTTTTAATCGTTCAAAACTGAAAATTATTTGTTGAATATTTACACTAAACAATCGTTTAAGCTTCCTATGTATCCTTCTTTTATTCAACAATCCAACACTAAGAGCAAGTATTATCGTCAAAAGTACGGATTGCGTCCTCGACATAACTTACCAATTTTTTTAATGCCGTACATCAAATCTCTTTGGTTCTAAAATTAGTGAAATGCAGGCTATTTGTGGAGGAGCAGTCATTGGGCAACTGCCGTTACCTCTAACAGGGACAGGGACCAACGATCACGCTCTTACCAAACACAGTTCAAACCGGTTACCTAATGAATGACACAGGCAACTGCTAAAAACCACCGTATCAGGTAAGAAGATGTGGTAATTAAACTAGGGAATCAATTGAATCAACATAACACGGGAATAGTATGTACTGAAATGCTTAAAGAAATCTTAGAATTCTCACATAGAATTCTTATCAGAGCCGATGGCATTTTGAACACATTAATGGTTAAAAAATTCTGGTTGTTAGGGCTTGTTGTCACTTGACTAATTCTCGTCAAATCCAGTGAAACATGTCACGAAAACACCAGCTAACTTATAAGTATTCCAATCAATTTACATTAAAAAGCAACAGAATCTACCCACATAACTACACGTCAGGGAATTTTCTTACCAAATTAAAGATATATTTGGTAGGTAGTTGAAGTTACGTTTCACCGTAGAAACACATTAAAAATATTTAAAAAAAACCTGACAACTATTTCCTGTAATATGGTGTATCCGCTGAAAGTCTGGTAAGTTTGATGAAGGATAGCTATTTACCACACTAGACTTGATTCACAACCGAGTTCCGAAGTATAAAGCCAAAAAGAAAATAACGTCTCATCGAATACAACAAACATAAATGTAAATGAAATACAATGAGACACTAAGTTCAGAAAAGTTTGACCAAGGAGAGATGCCACATTATGTCAGTTTGTACGACTGTGTTTCGATTAACACCCGAGTCCCAGAGTAGAACATCAAACAAATCATTTTTAGGCGAGGTACCATCTCAATTGTAAAAAGACATGGTGAATCCTCTGGCCCCAAGAATGAGTCTACAACGTAGGGATTTGCCTAATTATCCGTCAGTGTGATTTTGGTGGTCAAATTTTTCTAGGAAAATAAACCTAAACTCTAAGCAAAGAGAATTTGTTACACTGTTCACGGAACCTCTCTCTTAACCTGTTGTTACTATAGATTCGATCTTGTAACAAGAGTTGTGCAAATGAAGATCCTCCTCAAAAGCAATACTAGGATATACTGTTTACTATCTTTTCCACGTTGAAAGTAATATAATTCGTTTGAACTCGTGTTCTTGCATGATCTGTTTTGCAAAGAGGAATTTAAAACTTAGTATACAGTGTACGGATTTGCTCGATTATCCCTCTGTGGTAATTGGGTGATAAACGTTTCCTAGGAAAATAAACCAAAACTCAAAGCGAAGAGAACTTGTTACACTGTTCACGGAACCTCTATTCTTAACCTGTTGTTACTGTAGATTGGATTCAGTAACCAGAGAAGGATGATCCTCTTCAGAAGCAATAATAGGATGTACTATTTATTACCTATCCACGTTGAAAGTAAGTTCATGTGTTCTTGCGTGATCTATGTTGGTAAATGGGAATTCAAAACATAGTATTTGCATTTATAAGCGACTTGTTACACACATTACTCCTATCTAGCATATCATGTAGTAGTACAATAGGAAAATGTAGCAGCAATGGTAAAATTAAGTGGAATGTTTTTTTAAATTTTGGTTGATTATTTTTTTTACGGGACAGTTTTCAATGGTGTCTAAAAGGTCTAACGGATTATTTCTATTTCAGATCTAGTCCAAATTCATAACAGCCCTAGCCCTACACTCTATGCATGAGTGATATATATATATATATATATATATATATATATATATATATATATATATATATATATATATATATATATATATATATATATATATATCTGTGTAGGGTGTGTCGGAATATTGTGTGTGTGTGTGTGTCGGAATACCTATTTCACTACATTTACAAGAAGGATAAATGTTCATTATAAATTATAACAGTGAATAACATATATTCGTAATCAATAATGCTTTCAACCAAATATACATTTTCGTAATAGCATTGAAAATTAGGTGGTGTCTAAAATTCGCATTAAAATAATCATGTGAAAGCACGAACAATAGCTGCAGTTTATTGGATGATATTAGTGAAAAATATTTAATCAAATGCAAATATTTGTATAAACTTTAAATTTAGTTATTGGATACGTTTACAACGGTATCTTTAATTGGAATAGAAATTGACATTGTCATTTACATTTTTATATCCATTGTATGAGTGGTATTTTCTGTGCAAACAAACCAGACAAAATGCGAGCATTTTATTTCGTCTAAAACTTAAATGCTTTGACATGTTATGGATTGGGGTTACCTGAAAATGTAGTTTATCGTCGTTTTGGAGTTCGATCGAATTGGAGTTGACCAATCAACTATCATTTTTTCAATCTGAAACATAGTTTTTTAATATTTATTGGCGATATGCTAAAATCGTATTCGAAAAATGAGCCAAGTAAAATCTCGTTCAGAATACATACATAAAACACACTTCAAGGCTGAAACACTATCGTCAACTACATTTACCTTGACAGAAAATGTCTGTCATTTATTTCACAAATCAATGATAATTTAAACGATATTTTCGAGAACTATAATTTTGATTACTATCTAAATTTTAAAGTGCCGACAAACTGTTCTAGTGGGGTTAACGTGTTGCCTTATGGATCGGAAGGTTCCTGGTTCGAATCCGGGGGTCAGGGCATGGACGTAAATATGATGTCCTTAGTTAGGGGTAGTGATGGCAACACACTAGGTGAACCGTTACAATTGGCCATCGATTATGGCATTGTAGTGATAAATGAGTAAAATCAAGAGTACGCCATAAAAAAAAGTTTTAATGTAAAACTAAAATCATGATTGGCACGTATGTAGGTATTTTAATGAACGTCACACTAGAGCAACACAACGTGCTATTGGCGATGGCCCGGAACCAATCTCGAATGAAAAGATCTAATGACAAAACACCGCAATTTTTTAAATCACAGTCAGATAACAAGGCAATGCATGAGATAGTACCACACTCTCCAAACGTCCCCACCACGACAACGTGAGGACATTTGTGGTAACGATAGATTTAATGTGCAACAACCCCCTTTTTTCAGTGCTCTTTGGAGGATTCGAATTCGAAAATCGACTGTTGCTAATCCGTAACTCTTCCAACCGGGCTACACGACCTAAGTGACCGTATTACACCATTTTAATAACGCCTCATTTAGTTATTTATTCTTCTACATTAAAACTGTTCCAACATAACCCACTTCTGCTCTCAACATTGAAGAGTTGTATTTCGGTTATTTGGTCCTACGCTACTTAATTTAGCTTAATGGGGAGCTTAGCTGGCCTCAGAGAATTCCACTCGTTGCGGATCTCGCGTAAAGCAGAATCTAGGAACAACTTACAAAGCTATGGTTAAATTCCACTTATACGAATGAAGTTGGGGAAGGAACTCATGCTTTTCATGTAGAAGTAGAAAACTACTTTTAAACACTTTCTAGCTTCGAAACAAGTATATTCTAATTTAGATGTGGAATTGTGTAAGACAAAATGATGTGCGTTTTTAAAGTAAAAAATATAATATAAAAATAGAAGTACTATATAGAAGCACACATAAAGCATTAGTAGAAATTATAATTTTTTTATGACTTCAAATATGTATTTGCGGAATCTTTTAATTACTGTTGCTTATAAAGAAAAAATGAAAACATTCTCAATGAATTCGAAGCACGACAGTTTTACTTAAAATCACATACATTACCATAAATATACTTACCTCGAATTATATATTTTTAAATTTAAACGCAAAATCCAAAATAGCTTTTCATTAACCTACATAAGTTATTATGGTGGTTAATGGAAGTTATTTACCATTAAGTGAGAACCATCAACTAAAACCGGTGAGTGATTGACGTTTATCATTATAAAAAGTAGCATGGGTTATCATTTTTACAAGAAATTCACACAATTTATATAGTTTATAATATAAACTATATATATTTATATAACATTATTATATACATTTTAATTTAGTGATAGAAATATATATATCTTAATTAAGATCTGGTTATAATTTCGTGAGTGTATTTTTATATATTATTTTGCAGATAATAATTTTAATAAGTATGTAAAAGATTTTTAACGGGAATTCAAAATTGCGTGCGTTTAAAGAAGCTAAATATAATATCACGGTAATACTTGATTCGTATAGTTAATTATACACAGATGTGTAACTAATAATTGTATTTAACGATATCGTATTTTTTGAGAATTTTTTTTTTCATCCAACAAACGGAATAATTTATAAGGATTTAAAAAAAAATTTTCTATAGAGTGGGCATATTTTTCGTAGAGCAAGAATATTTTCAGATATCGAAATACCTTTATTTTTCTACTTTTTGAGTGTACATGGTTTCACTATGAGACTATATACTTTTATGTGGTGAAGTGGAATAGATTAGATTAATTTCTTTTCAGTTAGTATAACAGTACTGAAATTGCTATTTCTGACCACATATTTGTAACTGACTATTGAGTTACAAGTACTAAATATTTTAACGAAATCCGAAATCATGTAAAGGTAGTTCACAAACATTTACATTAATTCATTATAGATAATATCACTAATACATATTTCATTTATAAACATGAATCAAAGAAGCAAATGAAAGCGACGGAGCAAAATAACTCAATAAAAACTTACTAAAACAAAAAAATTCATTTCCATTATAATATATAGAGATAACATATTTTTACACAAATTCATTCTCTTCAAATTAATTCTTTCAGTTATTTTTATATAACAAATTTAATATTGTACTTCGAAACAAATGTAGCAGAAAATATATAAACAGTACGGGTGATGTGTTTTGCTTTATTAACTCCTTAAAACCATCTCTTTCTAAGTTTATAAGTTTTTCTGTTTGCTTTTAGATACTGAGAATCTCATCAGACACGATTGCATTTCCCTGAAAGACATTCTAGAATAAATCACGAATATTGGGGCACCACCAATGATAGATCTTTGCAAACTAGTTAATGATACTTTGGTAAAATATAACTTGTTTCTATTTCTACATTTAAAAATACCTTCATTTTCAAAATACATTACTTACAATAAAAGTTTTCTACGTGTGGGGGGTTGGGGGGGGGGCATGATTTTTTGCTAAAAATCAAATGTATCAATATTATCATACCTTTATTTCATCTCTTAAGAAAATATATTCTACTATTTTCATAATTAGAATACAACTTACATTTCTCGTCACACATGTGAAAAATTAATGCATACTTTACACATAACAGTAATTACTATTATTCGTAAAATATAAAGTGTGTTTGTACATGGGTTTGAGAGTTACCGAGATTTATGATTTTGGTACATTTCCAACGAATTTGCTCAATGCCCTTTTTTTAAGTTCTAGTTTGTTCCTCAGATATTTGTTTTCAAGCAGTTCCCAAATGACAGCTCTAACTGTTTCTATGCAGTCAACATAACGAAATTGGTTATTGAAATGTAAATATTTAACCAATTTATTTCACAAAAAATACGTTTTTAAAAGAGGAAACAATAATTTCTTTACAGAAGTATCCAAAAGGATGAATTAACTCACCAAGTGGTTTCGACGAGATATCTCGTCTACCTAGGTCTCACAAATTTTGCAAAATTACGAATTTCTCGACATCAAGTAATTGTCTAATTTTTATGACAACATTATCAAGATATCTCATTTTTCTCTTCAAAAAGGTTGTGCCTTTTAGCTAAAACTAGGGGGGATCGCGCCCTGCTCGCTAAAGCTCGCCAACCCCCCGGAGGATTGCTTTGCAATCCTCATTGGTTCGCTGCGCAAACCTATGCTCGCTTCGATCGCATCAATGAAGACATGTATCCTAGCAGAAGAGATGGTTTACAAAATATGATATACTAAAAAAATGGTTTTCAAAACTAAATTTGCTGTATTACAGAAAATATGTATACAGTACCTCTAAAATCCGAATTCAAATGAAAACTTTGAGCAAATTTTGACTCGAAATTCGAGCGCTGCTTTGGAAAATGAATACCCCAGCATGTTGTTCGTGTGCTTACACCAGCACTCAAACCACCCACATTTTTTCATTGAGTTTGTTGCCAAAAGTTGTAGTGCAAGCGCCTTGTTGTAATTGTTGGCCCTGAAAAGGGACGTTTTTTAAATGGCCCTGAAAAGATTCTCCGCCTTCTTTGATTTCTATTATAAACTGCAACAGCTCAACTAAAAGTCCTTTTCTTTTCAATAAAATTTCGTCCGATAACGCAAATAAATTCAATTGATGCGTGAGATTTCGTGTTAAACAAACAATCGTACAGTGTTGCCGAAATTCGATAACAAATAACATCTTTTTCTGCGTGCCACGTAAGAGAAATATATATATAGATGAAGAAATTTAAAAAAATTCACAAGAAATCAATTCACGCATTGTTTAACCCTCAATTGTTTTGACAAGATGTATCAAACAAAATCTGGGTCAATTTTGCTTCGGATATAACATACCTCATCGATACAAAACTTCCCTATTACTCTAAGATAATAAAGATCCAAGTAGTAAACACAATGTGTATCTTGACCCAGCCTGGGGACAGTTTAGAACAGGTTTTTCCACCAGATGCTGGTCACTATGGGGGTTGTAATCCGCAAAGATGAACCCCCAGGAGGGTTAATAACGCACTTAGAAAATCAGGAAGGGAAAACGCATTTAAATGTTTGAATTAGCTTTCTTGTCACATTGTACAGTTTTTTACTTGCTGTAGTTTTGAGGGTACTGGCGGAAACTTTTCTGAAGCCACTAGAATCATGCCAGACTCAAAAATTGGCATGTTTGACTTTTTGGCAAAATTGGCTTTTAAATATTATCTTAACAAAATGCTTTATACTTAATTTGTAATGAATGCTCTCAGTGTGTGTGGATCTCTGCATAAGATATTTACATTCTTAAGATATGAAGGTATTCTAATTAACGTCGCACTGGAGCAACACAACGGGATATTGACAAAGGTCCAAGATTAAGCAAAAAAATAAAGATACGAGGACAACACTATGCAAATATGAACTACGTTTAGAGAAACGAAGCAACACCTGAGCTGGCACCCCACTCTCCAAATTTTACATACGCTGACTGTGTATGATTGAGTATTCATAAACATTTGGAAATAGTCTTTATAATTGCATTGAGTAATAAACTAGAGTGTGCTTGTGTCATCAGCTAATATTTTATGTAACTTTAAATACATATATATATCGTTCTAATTTTAGCTTTTTCTTGTTTTTGAAGCCAAACTCTCTCTCTCTCTCTCTTTGACTTAAATGTATGTGAAAGTTACAGATTTCATTCGTGTAAACTTATGTTGCGTTACGTTTTGTATTTATTTGTTTTGATGAAATAAACGTGTCATGAACGTCTGATGACGCTTTATTTCTATGAAAATAAAACGAACATCACACTTTTGACAGTATTAAATCTTTTAAAACATAATTTAAACATATATCCGTCGGCATATTGAAGAAACTTATCAAATCGTATTTTTTAACTCATGGCTGTATAAAGACTTTTAACTTTTCGTCGATATTATTTATATACGTATAATATTAGAGCATTTTCGTTGTTAAAAAAATATTTTAAACCCATTTCAATATGGCTATGTATTTCTTGTCATCATAAAAAAAAAGCATTTCGTACCTCAAGAAAAGTATCGCGGTCGTCTGACTCGGTAGGGCATACCCACCACTGCAGTAGCAACCTGCGAGCTGTAGGCGGCTCAGGTTCCTCCGTGGGTGTATTTCTCTATTCTGTGTCAGTAAAGCTTTCCTTGTGCGTACATGTCACTTACTTGACAATGTGTTCGGCGTAGCATGGCCAAATATGGCCCTTTTGCCAGTAAACTTCTACAACAACCAAAAATGTAAATTAATGAGTTTATGCTCTATGCCAATTATTTTAGTGTTTACGTATCAATGTAAAGAATTTTACAGAATGAAGGAGAAATTTTTTTACGAATTATCTCTTAATAAAAATATTATTTTAGAAAACTGGCACTTTTGATGAAGTGCAAAGTGTCAATATATTTTCTCTATCTGTGAATTTTATAGGGTTCTGCAGACTATCGATATTCTAAGCACCAGTAAATAACACAGATGTTTCACACTGATTTTTTATTTTACTTTACCTTTGCATGGACGTGAATTTCTCACTTCTTTATTGTAGAACAGTACAATTTCGTACTACAACATTTTTGAAAATTTTAAATACTGTATAACAATTTCAAGGTATTTTGCCTACCGTATAAGGGAATATCATTATGGCAATATCATACGGGAATATTTGATTCTGAAACACTCCACTGAGACTTTTTTTCCAGAAATATATACGCAAAAGCCCCAAAAGCGGAGAGAAAGTATTTTTTGATTCTGGAATTTCCTTTCCTTAGTATTCCTTTTTTTACGTAAATCGTGAAAAGAATGAGAGAATCGCTTTTCGCGGATGTGACATTTCCCAAATCCATATTTATTTACTTGTTTTCTAATTGATGCTTGTTTAATAATAAACCTAATTACAAAATCTGCTGTTCAAATTAGATATCCGGCTGCTTTGTGCCTGATACTAGCGGCATTTTTTTTTTACTGTAATCGAGCAAATTGATTCCTCTATTAAGATAATCAGAAACGAAACAAATAACGTTAATTTTTTTTAACATCATGATTAAGAAAACTGGTAATGTTAGTTAGATATCGGTAATTGTCACCAAAACCGGTTATCGGTTAAAATTAACGACCGGTTTTTAAACCCTAACTTGGAACCTCATAGGCCCCAATAGTGCAGATAAATCCACTCTACACTAAATGATGGTCATATTTCATTAGTGTCATGACCAAAAAAAAGATGGTTTTAAACAATCTACAAACACAGCTGTTCGGATTAGATTTATGGCTATATTATGTCCAATGCGCACAACATTTACAGTACTGCCATGGTTCAAATTGATCCCAGGGTACGAAACATAAAGCAAATGTAACTACATTTTCTTAAAGTACCGTAATTAAGGAAACCGGTAATGATATTTAGATATCGGTAATTGTTTAAAAAAACGGAATTGAATGACCGGTTTTTAAACCCTAATCTCTGAAACCTTAATTTCCCGGATAATGCGGATTAATTCACTGTACTCCGAATGGCGAATATGCTTCGTGATGTCAAGCCCAAAATGGGATGATTTTAAACATCCTACTAACGCTGATATTCAGATTAGATATCTAGGTGTATTATATCTAATAAGCAGGGCATTTTAATACTGCCATGGTACAAATTGATACCCTTAAGATCTTAGAAATAAGGTTATATTTTTTTTAAAGTATTAAAATTAATGAAAACGGTAATGGTATTTAGATGCTGGCAATCGTTATAAAAAAACGGTATTTATTGATCTGTTTTCGAATCCTAGCCTTGAACCTCAATATCCCAGATACTGCGTATCAATCTACTGTTCTCTGTATGGACGATTATACTTCATGATGTCATGACCAAAAAGGGAGGATTTTAAACATCCTACTAACGCTGATATTTAGATTAGATATCTCTGAGTATTATGTTTAATTCGGATGGCATTTAACATACTGTCATGGTACAATTCGAGTAAGACCTTAGAAAAAAGGCAAATTAATACATTTTTTTATATCGCATTTAAGATAGCCGGTAATGGTAGTTAGGTAAAGGTAACTCTCACCTAAGAGCGGTTTTAACATTCCTCATAATAAGCATGTACACGTTCTGCAACCTGGAGTCTTCACTTCTCGAATTCGACAAGTTTAAATCTTCCTCACCAAAGAAATTTTCCTAGGGTTTTTCTTCCAATAAAGGTGGTTATTTAGACATTAAGTGGGTTGGGGGGAGGAGAGTACAACACTAATCTTATGAGGTGTTGATAAGCATATACACGTTCTACAACCTGGAGTCTACACTGCTCGACTTCCACCAGTTTAGATTTTCCTGCCAATGGGAATTTTTCTTATGGTTTTTCGGCCAATTGAGGTTGTTGTTTAGACATTAAAAGGATTGTGGGAAAATGGAATACTACATTACTAAAAATATTTCGTCCGGTATTTTAACCTTAATCTGAAATATCAATATCCCTGATAGTGTGGATGAATTACCACCTCGCTGAACGATTACCATACTTCGCGGTGTCGTGATCAAAAAGAGATGATTTTAAGCAGTCTGCACATAAACAGTCACACCCAATGACTTTGTAAGAATGGTATTGAATGAATCGTCCCGAATTACTTCACGGGATGGATGACGAGTGGAAATCCTACCTTGTCGGCTCGGAAAAGGATGCTGGAGTAATTCCCCTTTGGATCACACACGCACAATGCTGAGTTTCAACTGCGAGCGAGTGTCACCAGCAAGTGGCATAAACTGCGGGACTCTCAGAGGGTGCCGGAGACCATGACAGGATGGGCAAGTCGGATGATGCGGAGTTTTTCGGAGTCTCTCGCCGGTCAAAAAACGAGGAGAGCCACGGGCAGTTGCCGGAGGAGAATACCGCAGAGTTTGCGGACGGAGACCAATCGGCTGAGTGGGAGAGCGCGCCATCTGCCGGCAGCCGGAGGAGGTGCGTGTCCGCGTCTGGGATCATTGGGGAGGCGAGGCAACGACCTGTGGCTTGTGTCTCGCGAACCTTGGAATGGGGTTTCAATTGGAGGGTTCGGTAGGGGGGTTTCGTAGAAGGCAGTGCCTTCTGAGTTTTGTTGACCAACGTTTCCCATATTACTTGAAAATGATCACAGTATTGCATCAGTCTAACTTCGTACGTTGTTTCTTTTGAATCCTGACTTCGGGAGTAAAATAAAACAAAAAAGTTCACAACTATGCAATATGCCTCGATAGACCGGTAAAGTGATCAACCTTTTTAGTGATTCTCCGGACACGCGGTATCTTGTAATTAACAAAACTGACCAGATTTTGATGGACGATATATCTTGTCTAAACCAATTGGAGGGTTAAGATTATCAAAACCTAGCTTTACTTAACCAGTAGAGTGAGGTATTATGCGCGATATATATATATATATATATATATATATATATATATATATGTATATATATATGTATATATATATATGTATATATATATATATGTATATATATATATATATATATATATATATATATATGTATATATACATATACATATATATATATATATATATATATATACATATATATATATATATGTATATATATATATACATATATATATATATATGTATATATATATATACATATATATATATATATGTATATATATATATACATATATATATACATATACATATATATATACATATATATATACATATATATATACATATATATATACATATATATATATATATATATATATACATATATATATATATATATATATATATATATATATATATATATATATATATATGTATATATATGTATATATATATATATATGTATATATATATATGTATATATATATATATATATATATATATATATATGTATATATATATGTATATATATATATATATATATATATATATATATATATATATATATATATATATATATATATATATATATATATATATATATATATATATATATATATATATATATATATATATATATATATATATTGGATTTCAGTTGTCGCTCTGCTGTATTTCTTTGCTTCTCGAAGTATAGTTAGACTCCGTAAACACGTAAGAATAATAATGTATCAGTGCAGTGAAATTTAATTTTTGTCCATAAAATTTTATTTTGTATTGTGTTCTGAGGATTAATTTGAAAATAAAACTATTTTTTTATTTAAGGGAGCTGCATAAAACGCGATCCAAAACAGAGATCTTGTTACCTCATGAATTAGAAACGTTCATTAAAATCGACGTTTATTTTACGAAAATTTATGTCGGTTTATTAGTAAAATTCCTCTCTAGAATCAGTGTGAAACAGTGAACACCTTTCATCTGTAAGTATTAGCTGCGAATTTCAGTAGCATAAAGAGAGATTGTAAGTACTACAGAAATTTCTATGCCGTTATTTTTTAGTGTGGGAAAAGGAAGATTTTAATATTTACGAACTACACTCAATAATAAAAAAATCGACGCACCGCGAAGGAGTTGTCTGATTGCGATACAAATTGGTGTATGTGAAGAACATACATAGAAAAACAAACGATTAAAATTTCAGAACAATTGAATTATATATTTCATAGTCTGACAGTAACAAAGGGATGAAGTCAATAAGGCGTTGGTCCACTTTTGGCTAGGATGAAAGCTGTCACCCGACGTGGCATAGACTAAAAAAGTTCCCGGTTGGAATCCTACGGAATGTTTTTGTAAATTATCTCCAACTGTCGGGCTAAATGGTTCACATTCCGGTATGATTGCAATCGCCTTCCCGTAACGTCCCAAATGTACTCTATGGGCGAGAGATTAAGAGACTGTGTAGCTGGCCAAGGAAGTGTTGGGAAAGCTTGAAGACAATTCATAGCATCATGTGCCGTGTCAGTTTTGGTCGTGAGTGGCTGGACATTATCTTGTTGTAAAGTAATTCCGGCTTGACGCAAAAGGAAACACAACCAGTCGTATAATGTCGTCTACGTACCACTGTGCTGTAAGTGTGCCATAAATAATTTCCAAAGCGGTCCAGCTATCATAGAAGCTGGCCCCCAGACCATAAAAACCTGTTGTGGACATGTGTGGCGCTCGATATTAAAGGCAGGATTTCCACAGTGCCCTGGATATCTACAGACGCGCCTGCGGTTGTCGTCAGGACACAGTTGGAAACGGTACTCGTCACTAAGGACTACACGTCTCCAGCCATCGCCGTTCCAAGTTGATCGAGCCCGGCACATCTCCTAGGTAACTCCTTTTTTGGTTCGTGGTTTTTATTTTGTTATCTATATATATAATTCTCTTACGTGGCACGCAAAAAAGACGTTATTAGTTAACGCGTTTTGGCAACATTGTACGATTGTTTGTTTACCTCATGGCCTCGTGCATCAATTGATTTTATAAGCGTTATCGGATGAAATTTTATTGAAAAAAAGTGAATTTTAGTTGAGCTGTTGCAGTTTATAATAGAAATCGGTGGAGTGGTCGTTCACGGTAAGAAGGCGATTTGTTGCCAAATATGGTAACCTTCACCTTTTGCGGATTTTCTTCACATCTGCCGTTTTTGTTATGGCAACCCTATCTGCTGTTACGGAATTCGGCCGCCATCTTGATTTGGCGACAAAAATTAGTTGGCGACAAACGTCTTACCGTGAACGACCACTCCACCAAGAAATCAAAGAAAACGGATGATCTTTTCAGGGCTATTTTAAAACGGTCCTTTTCAGGGCCAGCAATTATAGTTCAACAAGACGCTTGCACTACAACTTTCAACAGCAAACGCAATGAAAAGTGTGGGTGGTTCGAGAGCTGGGGAAATGTACACAAACAACATGCTGGGTATTCAATTTCCAAAGCAGCGCTCACAATTCCAGTCCAAATTTGCTCAAAGTTTTCATTTGAATTCTGATTTTAGAGGTACTGTATATATGTTTTCTGTAATACAGCAATTTTAGATTTGAAAAACATTTTTTTGGAATATCATATTTTGTAAACAATTCCTTCTACTAGGACACATGTCTTCATTGATGCGAGCGAAGCGAGCATAGGTTCGCGCAGCGAAATAATGAGGATTGCGAAGCAATCCTCCGGGGGTTGGCGAGCGTCCGCGAGCAGGGGGCGGGCCCCCTAGTAGAGTATATTAATCTACTTGTTTATAATCAACGACTCATTTATGCGTTAAAGAAATGCAATACAACAAACAACACAGAGAAATTATTTACAAAAGTTGTTAAATATATTTTTCATTCAATATTAAAGTGGTAAATCTTTATGATTGAATAAAAGTCCTTCAATTTATTAAGGTTAATGTGGCCGCTAATAGAGAAAGATATTTAGAAATAATATGCTTTAAGCATTAATATTAATGGATTAGTTTTGAAATTAATGTTTCACAAATGATGATACATGACATTAAAACATAATTATCGAAACGATGAATGAAACACTTAAGCTAGTTTAAAAATGAAATCTAGACATGATTGTTATAAGTATACAAAGTTGAGAATTAAAATAAATTTGAAGAAGTGAGTAACTTCCTTTCGTGAAATAAGTCCTATTATTTACATATTTTATTAGTTTTGATGCCGTGTTTGGCAAAAACGTATCTGTGTATATACAGTTTTTAACTTTTCCTTTATTTTATTCACATTATGACCTGCATCATTTTCATCATACTTTTATCTATTAGATCTGAATCAATTGCAACATTTTTTTATTTCCAGTGGAATTAATAGTTATTATTACTATACGTTTTACCTTCTGATGCAATTAGTATTTAACCTACTTCACTTTTTTCCTTCTGATGGAATAAATATTAGCAAACTGCACTTTTTCCCTTTTGATGGATTTAATGAGTATTGTTTCTTCACTTTTTAACTTCTGGTGGAACTAAGGAGTATTGATTTACTGCACTTCTTCTATATATATACAGGGTGATTCATAAAAGATGAGCAAAACTTTAAGAGGTTATAGTACACATCCAAGCAAACAACTTTCTGCAAAGAATGCATGGTCGGAAACAAAACGCAAAGGTGCTGGAGCATTTGAAAACTTTATCCTTGCAAATGTTAAAGTTCCATTTTTGTTGCGAGTTATTGGTAGAAGAACGACAGTAATAGCATGCAAATATAATATGGGAAAAAAGAAGAACTTGCATGCAAATTTTCACCTCGGTTAATACATAAAAGCCGCTGATCCTAGTGTGCAACTTTCAATCGCGGAAGGAACATATCGGAAGATGTTGCCCTTCACTAATAAGAAAAAGGCTGATATGCATTTTATCTTAGGACTTGCAAATGGAAATGGCTCGGAGGCTCAACGATTGTACTTAGAGATGTTTCCCAACAGGCGGTTGCCCGACCGTAAAGCATTTGAGCGCTTGCACCAACAGTTCTTCGAGACGGGATCTTCTCTCGCTTCCCGATCGGATGCAGGTTGCGCAAAGACAGACCGAACGTCAGTCGTAGAAGAAGTCATTCTGGATATGGTGGATGATCATCCAAGTACAAGTCCCCGAGCAGTGGCTAGGCAGTTAAATGTACCATAATACACGACATGGCGAGTACTGAAGGCTGAACGTTTGCATCCTTACCATGTTCAACGAATTCAGGAACTGACTCAAAACGATTATCCTCGTCGTGTGTAATTCGCTCGCTGGTTTCTGTAGAAGTGCGCACTAAATCCAGATTTTGTGGCAACTGTGCTTTTCACGGATGAATGTGCATTTACACGTGAAGATTCATTTAACACGCACAATCAACATGTTTGGGCGGATGTAAATCCACATGTCACTTATTCACATGCTCATTTATTCACTACTCCGACCTTCTACAAGAACGCCTTGACGGGAAAAAATACTCACGTTTCTGCAAAAGGTGTTGCCAGACATGTTGAAGGACGTTCCCACACACATCCAGAATGTAATGTGGTTTCAGCAAGATGAACCACCAGCCCATTATGCACACGAGGAGCGAAACTATCTGCAGTTAACTTTTCCGAACCGATGGATTGTTCGAGGTGGTCCTGTAGCTTGGCCACCACACTCACCAGATCTTTCATGTAATGATTTCTTTTCGTGGGGACAGCTGAAGGCTCTCGTGTATGGGACCCCCATTTAGTCTGCAGAAGATCTCGTCGCTAGACTTTGAGTCGATGCAGGGGAAGTACGCGATATGCCTGGCCTTTTTTAGAAAGTTCACCAATCCTTTCTTCGCCGTTTTACCTCATGCATAGCCACTGCCGGTCACTGTTTTGAACACTTATTGGTCTCACATGTCATTAAACTTGCTTTTGTCACTTTTTCTCTCTTTGTGTGTTTATGTCTCTTATAACAACAACAACTTCGGCGCCCTCTAGCACCTTTGCGTTTTAATTCCGACCATGCTTTCCTTGATGAAAGTTGTTTATTTGGATGTGAACTATCACCTCTTAAAGTTTTGCCCATCTGTTAAGAATCGCCCTGTATGCCCAACATATATACTGATGGAATAAATAACTTCAGCTTACAATTAATGAACAAATGGCGCCTCCATAATTTGTCAAAATTGAAGTAGTTATTTTCATGTGTTGGGGTCACTTTTTCCTGAGTGGGTTTGCCCACTGGGCTATCAACTTGTGAGTTGCGGCCAGGGCAGATATGAACCCTCCCTGAGAATATTTCTTCCTTCTGTGCACATAAAGTTATTTTTGTTTTTATGCCGATTTACTTGGAGCTGTATGGGCAGCCTGACCAAGTATAGTACCTGCGCCACAAAACCCAAACAACCCTTTATATGCAGTAGTTTTAAATAATTTTTGTTTAAAAATCATTAATTATCATCCCTTGCTGACTTATACCATCTTTACGTGTGTATGGGCTTCAAGAACCCCATGCAAGGTTTCCACGAGTCAGGAAAAACCTGATAAACCTAGAATTGTTTGAATATTTAATTTTTTCCAAAAATATCAGGGAAAAATCAGGGAAAATTACGAATTTTCGTTTAAATCCTGGAAAATTGCCTTAATGACTTGGATAATGATTGATCATGGCTTCTCCGATGCTTTGGATAAAAGTAATCAGTAAGATTCGTACAGAGTTTCGTATCCCTTTATTTCATGAATTGAATTTTTCAACCGATTTTAAAAGAAAATTGATTTTTAAGTCAAATATGTTATTGAATAAAGTATTGTTATTTGAATAAAGTATTTTTCAAAGTATTTTGTATTAATTTTTACAGTGTATGAATCTTAAATTGGTTTTCATTGTTGTCTATTGAATGCTAAATGTCTTCTTTTTCTCTCTTTCATTCTTTCTTATGCTTATTTCTTGGTTTTTTCACCTTAAAAATGTCATAAATTCTTTGTGAATAAACTGGAATTTTGTAAAAAATTGTCTGGAAAACCTGGAATAGTCAGTGAATTTATTTCTGAAATAGAGTGAGAACCCTGCTCATGTACCCTAGTGATATATTCTTTTCCCATGGGGTTTTTACTGCCTCTGGTAAACAGGGGGATAGCGACCTCATGTGCCCCCCCCCCTCAAACTATCTTTCTCTATTTTCCATCCTATCTTTTAAAAGAGATCAGATGGACTGTCTTGTGTTTAGCACAACTCGACCCAATGTGTCCCACTTGCGCCATAAAAACACCAAGCAACCAACTCTTTACACTTTGTCTTGCGTTTGGCGCAGCTTGGTCAAACACGGCCCTTGTGCCATAAAGCCCACAAAGAACCAACCATTAATTCTTAAGTGCGAAGTGTTTGGCACAGCTTTGCCAAACTTGGACATGAGTCTTAAAAGTAACAGTGGGATTTCATTTTCAAAGTATAACTGCTCCGCGTCAAATAAAAACCGAGGGGTTCTGTTGGTAATCCCGCAATCAGCATCCTTATCGTGTCCAGCGAGAAATAATAAATCGGTTTTCGGGCAACACAGTGATCTATCGTGACTGCGGGCAGCTGTCAAAAAAGTTAACGTGATTAGATGACTCAGCTTATTCCACTTGATGGATTTGTCCTTTTTTTTATCGGCCGTCGGTAAAAATAAGATCCCTTTAAAAAAACCTTAAAAGCTACACCACTTCTATCGATGAATTTGATGTTACGGGATATTTTTGTGATCTAGTGCAATGAAAACAATTATGATGGATTCTATTTCCATCGATTCCAGAGATATCGATATATCGAAGGATTTGAAGCGATATGCAGTGTATCGTATTCATTCTTGAAATTGAAGTAGAAACGAAATTCGAGATGAAATAAAAAACTACAGATATTTTGTATTGAGTCGTGCACTTGTAATAAAGTGTTTCGAGCTTGCAAGGCTTTATCGCTTTTCACCAAACAGAAGCTTGTATTACCTTAATTGTATCTTCGATTTTTTTTTATTTTAATAAACCTTTAAAACACACTATTTCAATTTTAACAACTGTAACGTCGTACAGTTTGGAAATCAAGGAGTCATGCAATGTTCTGCCTTTGATTTCTATCGTACTATTTTTAAAATTTTGAAAGTTCAGATGATTAATCGATGTGATTATCGTAATTATTAACCATTTTGTTGAATATGAACTTTGATCTGGAATATTTCAATCAAAATTAACAAACCATGTTTTCTCTTGCAGCAAAGGAACTAACAAATTTGATAAATTCTAAACTCTACTAATAATAATTTGAATTTTGGTAGGAATGCCTTGTAGGGATCTTTTATTAGCCAAGTCAAACACTGATGAACATTCTAAAGGGCTGCTACACCAAAAGCTACACTGAAGAGTGCGCTTGCAGGTGCAACACTGAAAGCTACACTAAAGAAGCTAGAGGAAAGCACGTGCAGGTCTGTGGAATGTTCATTCAGCCATTTGGATACAGTTCGGGAGCGATGTCACGGTGCATTGCCTTGCTGACAGACAATCTGTTGTGGGCGGTCGAAAACGAACATATTTTAGCAGATGGTTCAGTCCATGTGAACAGTCCCCAGACGAGAATGCCACCTTCACCATCCTGAAGAGGAACAAGCTGGCATAAAGGATCCATTGCTTCATGTGGTATACGCCGTACACATACTCTGCATTCGGTATATACCACAGTTAATCTTGCCTCATCACTCCAGGCAACATTTTTCAGCATCTTGGTGGTCCATTGGGGATGTTATCGTGCCCATGCTAATCGTTTAGCCTTGTGTTGTGTAGTAAACAGAGGGACTGTCGTGGGACTATGGCTTCGTTACCCCATAGAGAGTAGATGATTTAGGATGGATAACCTACGCATTGTTGTGCAACAGCGTTAAATTGACGACCTCGTTGCACTGTGAAACGTCTATCCGATGTTGCAATTCGGGCTAGCTGATGACGACCTCGCTCGTTCACACGCAGTTGACCCTTGCAGGGATGGTTTTATCGCCCTGCGTAATCGACTTATTAACTGTACATCCTTACTCCATGTGCGCTAAAACCGGAATGTTTGTACTACTTCTGAGTTAGAGTTACCTATTCGTCGTGCCCCGACTATTTGCCTGTAAATTAACGTCGCACTGGAGCAACAAAACGGGCCATTGGCGACAGTCCGACCTGTGGTTGGTAGCCTGGTTGGGAGAGTAACGATAAGCAACAGGAATGTTGCGAGTTCGAATCCAAACAAAGAACGTAGTGTACCAAGGGGACTCGTTATAACAACCATCAAGTTGAATAATCAGCTAGTACAACTAATATTTTATATTAACTTGGTTGATGCAAATGTTCGTCTTGATTTCTTTTCAAAAATTATTTTATTTACTAAAATTTACAGTTAAACAATATAGCATATGCCTTTCTGTTCGATGAGTTTTTTCGGAAATTAAAAAGTATAACAGAACGAAAATATTCCTGATGCTCTGCCATTTTTAATGCACAACTAAATAACACAATTTTCTTCCAAGTACTTGCTGAAATTCCTTATTTTAAACAACTTCATATCTGAAGGAAAGTAGGTAACACTTCGTTTTTGAGATGCAATGCCATTTAGCGTCAAACACAAGACTAGGTTTGCATCATTACAATATTAAAATGTTCCTACTGGTATTAGTTCTTTCCTCCCACACTATATGGGCTATTTTGCCTTCAAAATCACCGCTTTTAATTGCTGAAAATTCATATGTTAGCACAAAGGAGGGATAGTTTCACATTCAATATAAATTTTCTTTCAAAATATCAAACTGGTATCCAGATGAAGGGGGAAGAAATTTGGTTAAAATACCGTTATTTGAAAGAAGCGAGATATGTGATGAGAACGAAATGGCTGAGACACGTGTAATTCTATTCTGGCTGATTTGGTAAAATGTTTCTATGTTTCTTCCCACGTTACGCGAGAACGAATTCGAACATTCCCACGCCTGATTGGATAAAGGGGAATGTCAAAAGGGAGTGTCCTGGAAGAATCCGTATCTAAGTTACGCAAAATATTTATTTATCCCATACGAGGAAAATTTCAATATTCCTGTCATGTTATTCTACAAAAGTGGCAGCAACCTGATCTTGTGGGCCGTTCGTAAGGTGACAAATACAGAAAATTTCTATTTCTGTCTTCTCTCTCTTTAATCCAAAGACCCCGTATACATGGGGGCTGGTGTAGGTTGAATAGGTTGTGGCCTTATATATCATCATATCTGCGTAGTTATTATAGTGCGTTTGGTGAGTAGGGTGCCCACTAAAGTGTGGTATCGTCATCTGACTGTAGATCAAAATTACGAAGTGTTGTCCTTGGATCACCTTCGAAACCCTTCGGGTTTGATCCAGGACCAGAACCAATAGCCTCTTGTGTTGTTCCAATTTGATGTTAAATAACTACCTACCCTCTCATGTAGAGCCGCGTTCAGGTGTTGACCTTGTCATTAGACCTTTATACAAAATTACGTGGTTTTGTTCTCGGATCTTTCATTCCGGGGATTGACCCTGGAACTTTGCAAATAGCCCGTTGTGTTTCCTCAGTGTATCGGTAAATTACTACCTACCTCTTAAGATAGCTAAGTATTCCCATCTTCACGATAGGAATCTTTAACTTTATTTAGTCGTTGTAAGCTGAAAGAGTTTGTCGGTAATGGTAATTTTAGTTAACGTCGTACTAGAGCAACACAACGGGCTATTGACGACGGTCCGGGATCAGTCCCTTAAGGGAAAGATCCGAGGACAACACCTCGTAATTTTGAACCACGGTCAGATGACGAAGCAACACCTGAGCTGGCACCCCACTCTCCAAACTTCCACGCCAACTAAATGTGAGGACTTTCGGCCACGACAGATTTAAGGTGCACCAGCCGCCTCTACACCATACGTTTACAAACATCAATGCCCGGACCCGGATTCGAACCGGGAACCTTCCGATCTAGAGGCTAACACCTTAACCACTAAACCGGTTGGTCGGCGAGTTTGTCGGATGAATTGCTCTAAGTCTTTCTTTGCTCAAAGTGTACAAAAATAAATTATTTAACAATGCTTTTAAGCATCTCGCGTACTATAAATATCCTTTTTGTTTTCTTGCCTCTCCCAAGTCACAGAAATTTGCAATTTCCTATGACTGAATATTTTTCTATGTATGACGGTTTATGTGTTTATGTGTATAGCGCTATTGCATAATGAACTGGATGTGTATTAGGCAGCGATTAAACATTTTTAATTGTAATGTCAGAGTCTTGTTTTTTTGTGACAGATTTTCGTTTAGAGTAATCTTAGTCACTGATTTAAAAACTGGTTTTGGAGTGACCGACAACTGTGATTTCCATCTGTTAATATATGTTCTTACTTAATATGAGTGCTTAAAATGTTTTCATTTTGTAAACTATTATTCTGAGAGCAATATATCTAAACAAAATAGTCTGTATGTTGAATCAATAATGCTGTAATAAAGGTTTATAAGGTTTTTTTGCAATACACAAATTTTGAGTTGCAAAACAATGCTATAATGAAAACGAAGAAATGAAGATAATATTCGTATTATCACTAGATCCATTTGATGTGTTGCATCATTTCAATGAAATCTGACGTCAGTCAAATTTAGGAACTTTTGTGAGCTCATTTCATTTTACTTATGTCGCTGCTTGGTAAGTTAGTAAATCTATCCTGATATTTCGCGTCTTATTCGTATTTTAGAAGAAGTATCAAGAGAAAAACAAGCCATAGAGATTACTAAAATATTTGCAGTACAAAACAGCATTAAAGCGGCACAGAGAGATTAAAGCAGTGAGAACGACTAGATTTCTCTTTAAATGCTATAGAGGGATTTATGGAACACAGCGAGAATCTTTACAAATGTTTTATTCAGTTGGCTATGGAAACTGAACCAAAAAAAAACACCATTTCGCAAAACCAGGTGATGGAATATCTTTGAACAAATATATTCTGTCTGAAAAAAAGGCTTGCACAATTGTGATAAAAATCGTTTTTATGCAGATTTACCATGTACCCATATCGTACAGAAAGTATTTAATGAAGTGTATTTTCAAAAATTGATAACATATTCCACTTATTTTTCCGACTTGAATTTATACTTACACATGAAGTAATATAAAGCTACTAGGCCTATTGGGAAGGGGGTTGTCCATTAATGAGTTTAATCTTTTATAAATTTCAGTATAGAATTGGATATAAATTTCTAATTATCTTTGAGAGAGTTACTTTGTGTTAGCTGTAAGTATGGTAAAGAAGTACCCTACCGATATGAATTTATTTTGCAGGTACTATTAATATTCATTTTATCAATCTAAAAGCCAGAAGTATGTTTAATATTTGTCAAATGTATACTAACAAAATATTAACAAGTGGTATTAGAATTTCAACATAATCAAACATACACACACATATATATTTTCTACAAAATCTGATAAAAATGACATCTTAAAGTTAATTTCACAAATTGAATAAAGTGAGAAATTTACAATTTCATCATTATTCCATACATTCCAGAATAGCTCAAATTCATATTTGTAAATTAAATGTTATATGAACATTTTATTTTAGAATAAGATGAAATAATTATTTTTTTCTGTGTGTGTACTACCCAATAACAGATACGACTCAACAGAACTACCCAATAACCAATAATAGATTATTTCTAAATTACCCAAGACGTTTTTGTTGAAAAAATAATTTTAGGAAATTGTTAAGTATTGAGGTTTTTGAACCCCTGTTTAAAACATCAAGCATGAATAATTTGTGTATTGATAAGTTTATTCCAAAGCAAGAGAAATCGACCTTTGTCATATTAAAAAATAAAGCAAAACCTGTTTCACAAATCATAATAAATAGAATGAATAATATAATATAATAGAATAGAAATCATAATAAATAGAAAAGAATAGAAATCATAATAAATATAATAGAATGAATCATAATAAATTGTATCAAACTGAAGCACATATCTTGCTAATCTTAAATGATATTTCTGCAAAACATCACTTAAGAAAACGAAATACCAATTCGGTTTCTTAATAGCATTATTAATCATAGATATCATTTCACAATCTGATAACGATATTGATTGTTTTTTTAATACCCCTCAGTGGTTACAACGCAATACATAAATCACGGCAGACTAACAGATGTAACTTAATCATGTTAAATATTTTTGAACACATCATTAACAGTATAATTTATCATGTATAGACTGTAAAAAATTCAAATAGGTCATCGTTACTTCTTAGAACGATAATTTAATAACAAAATGGAACAAAAAATTATTCAAAGTGGTAGCAAACGTTCAAATTGATTTCTGGGTAGTTTAAGTTTTGTTCAAATAAGATATTAATAAGCATATAACCTCACTATAACAGTGTTTATAAAATTATTTAATTTTGTGTAACTATATTCAACATACAGGCAATCATAGTAAGTGTACTTCTCCCTGAATTTATCGCTTAGAATTTATTTTTTTGACTACAGAAAATGGAAGATTTGATCCAACATTTTCATGGACACCTTATCCCGAACCTAGTTCATTTCATGACTACTCATCCTCAGTTCGACGCGAATCAGAAGCAAATAAACCCTTTTGTCATTTCTGGACACGTTGGTTACTGAGTCAGTCGATGGATTTTCTACATCCATTTTTTCAGAAAAAAAGTATTGGTATTAACTTCTCTTAAATCGTGTCTTGGCTCTAAAATACGACAAAAAAAAGGCTGTGACGTGGACAGAAACGTAGTTTTGGCGTAAATATTCGGGCATGATGTTGGATTGTGGAATGATTGAAGCAGACACAGGAACTTTTTATGTTTCTTTATTGCGTGAATATATAGCAATTTTTTTATACAATAGCTCTGTTAGTAATATAAGTTTTAACACGCTACTCTTCTTACGGGCTACCACGCTACCCCTTCCTATGGGCTACCACGCTACTCGTCCTATGGGCTACCATGCTACTCTTCCCATGGGCTACCACGCTACTCTTCCTAGGGACTGTCACGCTACTCTTCCTATGGGCTACCACGTTACTCTTCCTATGGGCTACCACGCTACTCGTCCTATGGGCTACCATGCTACTCTTCCTATGGGCTACCACGCTACTCTTCCTAGGGACTGTTACGCTACTCTTCCTATGGGCTACCACGTTACTCTTCCTATAAGATACCACACTAATATTCCTATGTGCTACCACGGCCCCATAACTAAGATAAGTAGATCATTGCAAAGACTTCGATGTACCCTCCTTTACCAAGCTACCTGTCATTTTATTTCCGCTGTTATCCATACTAGAAGGCAGCTTTTTTTAAATATTCGTGTGTATATCTCATGCAGAGCTGACACTTACCAGTTATGCCAGATTAGCAACAACACACAGCCTCCCTTGCATGAATGAGGGAATGTTTTCTCTGAGTTCTTTCCCTTCCAGTTATAGTTGATACCGGTTCAGTTTCTCAATTGGTGTAATTCTATCTTTTGTGTCTGTAAACTTTTCTTGTGTGCATATGTCCATTTACTTTATGCTGTATGTCGCAGAGTTTGGCGTAGTTTGACCAAAAAGCCTGCAGCGAGGTGGTGTAGATTCAATTCCTCCCTAGGTGTATTAATCGCTTCTATGTCATCAAAATTATCCGTGTGTGTATGCCTATTGAATTGTGCCGACCAACCGGTATAGTGGTTAAGGTGTTAGCCTCTAGATCGGAAGGTCCCCGGTTCGAATCCGGGTTCGGGCATGGATGTTTGTAAGCGTATACCAGCTTAGGTGTTGCTTCGTCATCTGAACATGGTTCAAAATTACGATGTAATTGTTAGGGGCAATGATGGCCCTCCCACTGGGTGCTCCTTCACAAGTGGCCATCACTTCCGGCCTTGTAGTGGCCAATGACTTCGGTCAAAATGTGCCCGCCATTAGAAAAAAAAATGCCTATTGAATTGACATTTGTCGTGTTTTTGGTACACACAGCTTGGCCAAATATTGTTCTTGCGCCATACAACCCGAGATTCGAGCTGAAAAAATACATTATTGAGTGTTAACTTTTAAAGTGAAAATTATTTATTCACAATAAGCACACTCATTAGAGGTTGATATAAGCCTCTTTCAACGTCAAAGGTAGATTATAGTTTCTTGAAGTAATATTCGTTATTTTTTTAACATGTTTGATATCGTGGCTGATCATAAGATTCTCAGAAAAATGGATGCCACTTAGATAATAATTTAAATGTTCGCAAAAACAATTTGGGGGATAAAAATATTGCGAAATGAATGCAAATTTAGAGCTGTAATTCTGTATTTATTAGAAATACCTTCACTTGGATCTGCTATAAGCCTTTTTAACGCGAAAGTTAGGCAGTAGTATCTTGAACTAAGATTCGTTTATTTCTTTGAATCACTTTTGGTTTTGTGGCAGACAAGGTTCCAGGAAATCTATACTATAACTTTGTAATAGGAATTATTTATTTGCATTTAAAACACTCTCGCTAGGAACTGTAATAAACCTTTTCCAACGTAAGAAGTAAGCAGTAATCTTGGACTAATATCTGTTTCTTACTTTTAATCGCTTTAGTATTGTGTCAGTTCGTGAAAATCTTAGTTAATCTATACCATTCAGGTAGACAATCATTTAGAAGTCCCACAAAATCAGTTTGGGTAATAGACAAGCTCAATAAGTACCGATAAATTTAGAGTGGTGTTTATTTCTTCAGATGAAGCAGATTCACTAGAGGATGAGATAAGCTAATTCATCGTCAAAGTAGTAAAAGCTAGCTGTAATTTCTTGGACTAAGATTTGTTACTTTGAATCATGTTCGATACTGTAGCAGACCATAAAATTTTCAAAAATCTATGCTATTCATATTGACGTGAATTTAGATTTGAACAAAACAGGTTGGGAGATAGATAACCAAGCAAGTACAAATTTAGAGTGGTAATTATTTATTCCCATGTAGTATACTCACTAGGGTCTGCGGTAAGCGTTTTTTCAACGCAAAAGGTATACTGTAAATCTTCTTGGATTAAGATTTGTTACTCCGAATCATGTCCGATATTGTGGCAGTTTATAAGATTCTCAGAAATCCATGCCGTATTGTCGACAATTTAGATGACAACGAAACAGAAAAAAAATAGATAAGCTCAATAGGTCCCGATTCAGAATGGGAATTATGTATTCACAGGACGCAGATTCACTTAAAGCTAAGACAAGCCCTTTTCATGTTTGGAAAGCTAGCTGTAATTTCTTTAATAATACTAGTAACTTTGAATCCTGTATGATACTGAGGCAGACCATACGATTTTCACGAATATGTACTTCAGATATACGGTAATTTAGATGAGCACAAAAAACACTCGGGAAATAGATAAGCTCAATAAGTACAAATTTAGAGTAGGAACTGTTTATTCACAAGTTACAAATCCACTAGGGGCTGCGATAAGCCTTTTTCATCGTAAAAGGTAAACTGTAGTTTCTTGTATACATTCGTTACTTTCTTTGAAACGTTTTGGCATCAAGGCAGATCATAAAAATCTCAGTAATATCTTCACCATTTAGATAGGCAATAATTTAGATTATCACAAAAACAGTTTGGGTGGTAGACAAGATAAGTAATTATCAATTTAGAGTGATAATTAATTCACCTGAATCAGTTTCACTCGGAGTCATGGAAGCAAAAACCCGAAAAGCAATTTCTGGATTTCCTTTCCACATGGTCCCTCGATCCGAGTCTTCCGCCAAATGAAATCGGAAACTCATTGTAGAGTTTGATTACGGCACGGGTGGGCGTCGTAATTACGCATTTACGATCCTTACTAGCCGAGCTATTTGACGCTAACTAGAAATCGGAATGGTTTTCCGAATCAATGAGCTCTTTTCCTTCCCAGAGACGACGTTGCATGTCTGACGGCGTCCAATCCGGCTCGTGGGATGCGGCTTCGAGCGACTCGTAATGTCCCGGAATTGCGTCTTTGTCTGACCGTTATGAAGTCGATGTCAAAGTCACTGGACTGACCGGAGGAGATTAAGGCATCAGGGAGAGCTTATGGTACTTTATGGTTATATTTATAACAGGCTTGATTAAATGACTCGCTATTAAATTTTGAGTATATTATTTAGTAAATGTACCTACCTTTACTAAATAATATAGCAATGTTGTTGACATGAAAAATTACATTAATACTATTTTCAATAAAGAATTAACTTTGCACTGGAGCAAACTCACAGACTATTGTACACTCAAACCTGTTTTTATGCGGTGGATAGGGACCGCATAAAAAAAACGCATAAAAAATATTTCAAAACTTCATGTAGATGTAAAAAATATTTTTCGCGACACATTTAAAAAGTATTTTTTTTATGCGGTGAATAGGGACTGCATAAAAAAAGTCTCACGTAGAAAATAACTCAAAACCTTAAAGTGCAAAAAATTTAGAAATGCGAAATTAATTCAGAGCGAAAGAAACACGAGTTTTCGTTTTATTCCCGTTCTTTGAAAAATATCGTCTGTCCCAAATATTCGGAAATCGTTTACATTGCGCAAAGAACAAAAATAAGACTTGAAATAAATGAAGTATCAGAGCTGAAATTCCATAAAAAAGCAAATAATTTTAGGAAAAAAAATGCCCTTTCAGCAGTACTAGTAAAATAATCTAAGTACGTATTAAAATTTTTTTCACTAAAGTAATTTTTATTGATAACTTCGTCAATTATGTTTTAATTTGATTGACATAATTATGACTGACATGACTGAAAATTGACAGATAAATGACTAAGTTGATTGCACTAAATAAATTTTTTTCATATATCCCACAAAAAAAAAGATCGCACAAAAAAAAGATCGCATAAAAAGAGATAGCACAAAAAAAGATGGCACAAAAAAAAGATCGCACAAAAAAAAGATCGCACCAAAAAAATGATCCCACAAAAAAAGATCGCACAAAAAAAGATCGCACAAAAAAATGATCCCTCAAAAAAAGATCGCACAAAAAAAGGATCCCACAAAAAAAGATCGCACAAAAAAATGGTTGCACAAAAAAAGATCGCACAAAAAAAAGATCGCACAAAAAAAAGTCCCACAAAAAAAGATCGCACAAAAAAAGATCGCACAAAAAAAGATCGCACAAAAAAAGATCGCATAAAAAAATATCCCACAAAAAAAGATCGCACAAAAAAAAGATCGCACAAAAAAGGATCGCACAAAAAAAAGATCACACAAAAAAAGATCGCACTAAAAAAGATCGCACAAGAACAGGTTTGAGTGTATTTTACTTAAGAACGTTTAGTTAGTTGTGGATTGGAGTATTAGTATGTCGGTATTTAACTAACGTCACACTGGAGCAACACAACGGGCTCTTGGGGATAGTGCAGGTTCTAAACCGAAGGATAATCCGAGGACAACAACACGTAATTTTGAACCACGATTAGATGACACTGTCACACCTGAGCTAACACCCCACTCTCCAAACTTCCACACCATGCTAACTTGAGGCCACGACGGATATAGCGTCCACGAGTCCCCTTTGTAAGCGACGGTCTACATTTGGGTCGGATAGTCCGATGATCTTCCGTTCGCTAATTCGTTACTCTTCCACCCGGGCTACCACGGCCCGATTGAGAATTTTAAAATGAGTTAATTGGTTTTAAAGAGATGGAAGAAAACGAGGATGAGATTGATTTAGTTTGGATTTTATGACTCAAAGTCATATTTGACATGTTTTCAGCAAGCACAAGACAGAAAACATCAAATGAATGGACATGCACACACAAGAAAAAGTTCACTTACGCATAAGACACAAATACATTTAGAGAGAAATCAAACCTACACCTCACCTTGGACTTTATGGTGTAAAGACCATATTTCGCTAAACTCAAGATAAGGTAGGTAGGTAGGTTATTAATTATCTTCTCACTGGAGCAACATAACGTACTATTGGTGATTTATCTCCAAGGAAAATTAGAGAAGCCCAAGACTTAGGCGAATGACCAAACAAGAATAGTTTTACTAACACAGTGAGAGGAATACACCAAGGAAGGAATAGAACTTGCTTTGGGTCTTTCGGCGCAAGGGCCATATATGGCCAAGCTGTGCCAAACACAAGATAGACAATTTTAAGCAAATGGATATACACCTACGAGCAAGATTTTTACTGACACAGAAAAGCGAAATACAGCAAGGGAGGAATCAAACCTGCACCGCCTACAACTCGCATGTTGTTCGCTCATGACAAATTAATGATACACGAAGATAATCAATAATCTGCATGAACTTAATGAATTGAATTATCAGAACCACAGGAGACACATTTGCAACAAATACTTTATAATGTGGGCTCTTATGGTAATAAAAGACAGATAGCTTGACAAAAGAGGGTATATGAATGTTATCGAACAGTTACTTAATATTGTAGCCGTTGGTCAATTTTACGATAAGTTAGTAATTACGGAAGATAAATTGGTAGTTCTGTTGGAAGAGTTACGGCATAGCAAGCTGTGGATTGTTACTTCGAAGCTAGGGCCAACCAAAGACCGTGTATGCGGAGCTGGTGTACATTTAGTTTCTCGTGACTTCAAATGTTCTGAAGTGGGCGCGATGTGGAAGTTTGGATAATGGGGTGCAGCTCAGGTGTGAACCTCGCCTGACGTTGGTTCAAAATTTAGAGTTGGTGTCCTTGGATCTGTACCTACGGGATAATTCCAACCATCAACAATTGCCCATCGTGTCGCTCAAGTTGAAACATTAATCAACTACATACCAATTATGCAATTGTTAAGGAAAACAAATTTCGTTACAACAGAAGAACCCAGAACTCCCACCAGAAGAAAATGCCTCTCTTTGGTACATCATATCTAGGTAGGTATGTTAATTAACCTAGCACTGGAGCATACAACAGGATGTTGGAGATGGTCTGGGATCAATCCCGAAGGGAAAGAATCGAGTGTAACATCCCCCTAATTTAAAACTTCGTCAGTAAATTTAAATCAAATTTGTCACTGACTTATGGAGTTTCGCGTAGACACGAAACCTTTCATACAGGCCCACTCTATGTAGAATTACCTGACTCGTCGGGTTTTGTTTCTAAAAGATGCGTCTACCTCTAAAGAATAGATGTTTTACCAAAAACCCGATTTCGAGGGGGGGAAATGACATACAGGCGTAACGTTCCAAAGGATGAGAAAGTCGCTTTTGAAATTTCGCAGTTCATGCAGTGTTCACACTCTTTCAAACATGAGGATGTTGCAATCACCAAAACGTTTAATGATGGGTTTTGCAGTCACGCTTTTTGGTTAAACAACAATAAAAAGCTGCCTCTATCACTCCCAAATAAACCAGTATATCCAAGTAGGAAAATCCCCATCAATAAGAAAAAATTAAAGACATAAATAAGCTGATGAAATACATCCCAGATGGCGAAAACATTCAAGCATTCTACGAACAGATAGTTCACCAGTGTCATAAATCTGATTCAGTTGCCAGAGAACTATTCTAATGATGAATAAACTTTAGTTTTCACCATTAATATCACACTGATTTAGAGAACTAATAATGTTATTTGTGTTTCATATGTATTTAATATTTCTACTTGTTTTAGAATACATTTTTGAAGTGTACGAAGTGTAATTTTTATTTTATACAGTTTAGAATACAATTACTTTTTGCCAAAAGTACACTCATTGTCATAAAAATTCGCGCACCAAGAAATAATTGTGGGATCGTAACGAAACATAGCATGAAGGTACATGTCGGCCAGATATGCAAATGATTAGACATGCAGCGCGATTGCGCATTGCGTAATACCACTAGAGGGCGTTGAGTTTCGTTCTCCTTGATGTATAAAACAGGCAAGTAGAGCTTGTTTGAGTGTACTTAATCTTTTGCAAAGGGAACGCTGAGGTAGACATGCCATTACGCCGCCATCGAAGACAATATGAGCAGCTGTCAGAGTTCGAGAGGGGAAGAATCATCGGGATGATGGAAGCTGGGTGGCCAGCTCGGCGAGTAGCTCCTTAAACAGGCCGTTCTGATTTTACTGTGAGGAGGTGTTGGGACCAGTGGACAGAAGAGACGTCATTTACACGGCGACCAGGCTCAGGACGCCCTCGACAGACCAGTCCTCGATAAGACTGTAACATCATACGAAACACACGCGTAGAGCCAACTGCCTCATTGGCAGCTATCCAGACACATGCAGTACCTACACTACGGGCCCCTGTGTCTTCCCGAACCATCGCAAGGCGCCTGGTTGTAGGACATCTGGTATCGCGAAGCCCATTACGTGTGCTGCCAATGACAACCACCCACCGACGCCTCCGTTTGGGGTCGTGTCGAGCACGACGGGATTGGACTGCAACGGAATGGAACCAGGTCGTCTTCAGCGACGAATCTAGGTTCAATTTGAGCAGTTATGACAATCGTGTTCGTTTGTTGAGGCCCCGTGGTGAACGCCTCAATCCTGCTTTCGCTTTACAGCGACACACCACTCCCACCGCTGGTGTGATGGTATGGGGTGCCATTGCTTACGACACACGATCGCCCCTAATATTCATCCATCGCACAATGACAGCCCAGCGGTACGTCCATGACATCCTTCAGTCACATGTGATGCCACTCATGGCAGGGCTCCCAGGAGCCATTTTTCAACAAGACAAAGCTCGGCCGCACACAGCAAGGATGTCACAAGACTGCCTCCGCCACATCACCACCCTTCCCTGGCCTGCTCGATCCCCAGATTTGTCACCAATCGAGCGTATCTGGGATCATTTGGGACGACAAGTTGGACACTCTACGAGTTTGGTCGAACTAGAGGCGCGTTTACAGCAACTGTGGAACGATATGTCTCAGGACATGATACGGAACTTTTATACCTCAATTCTCGTTCGTATCGTATCATGCATTCGCGCTAGAGGGCAAACAACAGAGTATTAAAACTTCCGTTTATTTGTACTTTTTCTGCAGTAAATGATCCTTTTTCTTTGATTTTCTAATCACTTACTTATATCAAAGTAGTACTTACATAAGTAAAATTTTGTTTGATTTTGACGACTTTTTCTTGGTGCGCAAATTTTTATGGCAATGAGTGTATATGTAGTTGAGAAACCCCTTAAGTCAACTGACTTTAAAAATCCACAAAAGTTTAATTATTTACTTTTTGAGAACTCTATTGAGCGCAAAGATTGTACTTTGCTCCAAACAGTACTTTTAATTAGAAATACTAATATAGAGGTTACAATAATTTTCAGGAAAATAATAATATACATATAATAACGCAGAATCAGTTTTTTTTTTCGATTTCACAAAAGTTTTTTTCTTCTGACTCATGGGGTTTCTCAAACAACCGATTTATTTATATAAAACATGATTTATGTACATTCAGGATATTAATTGTTGTGTCGTCGTGATTGAGTTTATACAAAAAATACCTAAAATGAAAAGAAACACGATGTATAAAATATGGTTATGAAAGGTTTAAATAAATTTTTATCTAAATTTAAAACAGCCTTAAAACCTATAATTTAGTGTCAGAATTCGAAGTTTAGAAACAAAAAGTTCAAAAGGAGTTAACGAGATCTAAAGTACAAAATATATCAGTAGAGAGTTTTTTTGACTCCATATTTGTCCTCGTGGCTTATTTTCTAAGATCTTTCATGGCTAAATAGTCTTGCTTTTTTCAGAGTTTGTAATGAAAGCTGATTTGTTTCCTTGCAATAGAAAAATCATAAGTTAATCATTCCGTCCCACAAAACTGCTTATGTAATTGTATGAAGGTTGTCATAGGCTGGAAATTGAATTTACACAATTACTTATATGTTGTATAAACCCAATTTCCAGTCTTTGACAGCCTATATATTAACTTCTACAAGAAATTGAATTTATGTTGCGACACATAAAATTAAATTAGTCAACATCATGTGTACTGTAGAATGATGAAATAAATCTGACTTGTGTAGTGAATTATTCAAAGAAATAAGGTACTGATTAATTATCCCTGACTTTAGTAAATTTGTTAGTGAGATAGAGCTATAATTTATTACATAATTGTTGTAATGTGGCAGGCAAATATTAAATAAATTAATATTACTTTAAGGTTAAAATTCTTCGTAATAAGATCAAATATTTATATTTACTTTAAATATAAATTTATGCATTTCTATTTTTTGTTTTCTTGTTTGTCTTCATAAAATCGAATTTTCAGAAAGCATTTATTCTGTCGTAAAGTTTTGAACCGATTCTTTGAATTACAAAGTATGATTTAAAAATATTTGTAGATTGATTCTAATTTATTTGTGTTTTATTTTATTGCGCTACATATATATATATTTAAACGAAAAACCTTCTTTCTCATTTCAATTACTCGTAATCAAATTCATTTATCCTCATTTATCATTAATGGATTATAAAAAGTTATTTCGAATACGAATATTCAAATAAGCTCCAGCTTAAGTGATTATTCATATTTTCAAACACTAAAATGTGTGTGAATTAGCATTTTTGAAAGAGTAAATTCTTGATCATACAAATTAAATATATTTATTTTGCTAATTATTTTTTATGCGTCTGATATTTTAGTTACGTTATCTAAAATATTACTAGCATGAATTTATTTTATTTTATGCAAAAGCAAAATGATGGTAATACGAAATAATTTTTACTTGAAACGAAAGTTCTATGATTTTCAATTTCTTATTCCCGCATTTACGAAGTCGTATTTGAAAACGAAATCAATTAAATTATAATGAAAAGTAAGATGCGAAGAAAAACATGATTGCTACCTTCATTTACAGTATGATCCTTTAGTACTCATTAACATATAATCGATGATATTTGGATATTCGTCACAACTTTCATTCGGGTTTTTAGATTTAAATGATTACGATATTTCTAAATTTGGGTAATCGGTTACAAATAACAACTATGAAAGTCATCCACAGTAAAAATGTCAGTAGTTATACTTTATATAACAGTGGTGGGTAAATGGAGTTGAGTGCGGCTCACATTAAAAATTTAAATCCGTTTTTTTAATTTTTCAGAACTTTTTTTCAGTAATCTTGTTAAATTGAATAAGTAAATGAAATGTACAAGGTCGTACGTAAACGCTTCGAATATTCGGTTACGTAGATGGGTCCTTCTAGGAGACGTCGGTGTTTGATCTTGAGCGCGGGTAATTGAATTTTGGAAAATCGTGCCAGAATCAAATTATTCTTACTTAAAGAAAGCTGCTTGCCGTTTAATTTCAATTTTGGGTACAAAATATTTCTGTGAATCTTTGTACTCCACAATGAAGTTCGTGAAGTCAAAACATCGTTATCACTTGACTAATCATCATCTCACAGAATTGCTGTAGACGGCGTTAACAAATTTTATGACACATTTCAAAGATTTGACCAAATTTATTCTCTAAGTCTTATTCTTTGTATTAATATATTTTTAGTATTAAAATTTGAAATTAATTTTTATATTTTCTTTCTCTTAATTACATTATCTTATATGTAGCACTTAAGACTTGTGTATAATTTGCAACATATTAATAAAATCAAATTAAATTTGATTTTGCGTAATTAATGCTATGTAACAATGGTGTGGCTTTTTATAAAACATTCAAAATCGGAATACAACTCTCATTGACGTCATGCGTGTTTACCGTTGTTATATAACACACTAGCCTACAGCAAACCAACACCACGGGAAACGCCGCGATGTAAGGTCTGGGGTAAAATCTTCAGCAGATTTCAAATCCGTTGAAGATATATTCAATTATAAAATTATTTATTTAAAGAAAATCATATTTTTAGGTTTCAATCTAAACTGAAATTTTCCGCAGATTTCCAATCCGTTGAAATTTTTACTCTATCTTTACGGTCTAGTAGATAGAAAAAAGAACTACTTCAGTTAAAAGATTTATCGTCTGGCTGGAAATTTATTCGTCAGCGCAAAATCAAAGCGGAAATGAAAAAAATAATTTTCTCCGCGTTCTGAGGATGAAAAAAACTTGGTATGTTTCCTAACCCTTCAAGGTCACACGGGTATAAAAAGTTATCCGCGTTTGAAAAAGCGATGGAGAATAAAACTATTAAATTCATTTAAAAAATCTTTCAGATTGAATTATAAAATTCGCCGCGACCCAAAAATTGCAAATAATTCGGACTACCTGTGTGCCAAATATCATTACTGTAAGCGCCATAGAATCGTCAGGATGATTTTGCGGCCCCAAACAAACACTTCCTTTAATAATATTAGAGATTAACGTAGAATATATTTAATGTTTAGGTTTTCATTACATATTTTCATAACGCTGCCATAAATATAGCACGATCCTAAAGCATTTCTCTAGACATAGTCTATTTATTTTCGCTTTTCCTTAAGTATATTTTAGATCGAGTACCCATGCATATATTCAGTAATTAAATGGCGTGATTTTCATACACTTTTACTAAATTCTACGAATGGTATTAGATACTTGAGTTCACTAAATTTTACGAACGTTTTAAGCATTGTCGATGTTTGAATTCATTAAATTTTTATACAAACGATATAAGTAATGTAGATATTTGAGTAAACTAGATTCTTATACGAAAATTGTAAGTACTGTAAATATTTGAATTCTGTACATTCTTTCGCGAAAGATATTATATACATGAATTCACTAAATTCTTATAAAAGAAAGATAACTGTAAGTATTCTATTTCATTATATTCTTATACGAAACGTGTAAGTAATGTAAATATTTGAGTTTGCTAGATTCATTTACGAAATTCGATACTTGAATTCACAGTACTTATGCTAAAGGTGTAAGTGCTGTGAGTAGTGAATTCACTTGAATTTTATACAAATGATGCAAGGACTAAAAATATTTGGATTTGCTAAATTCTTTTACATATATAAAAGTTCTGTAGGTATCTGAATTGGATTGGGCGCCAGATACTTGACTTCCCTTAATTCTTATGCTATAGGTGTGCGTTCTGCTCATATCCGAGTTCACCAAATTCTTTTACGAAAGATTTTAGATACTCAAATTTACTAGATTCTGATACGAAGGTGTAAGCACTTATTAAAGTTGATGGGAATTTAAATGCAAAAGGACAGAGCCAAATCTTGTCGGTGTGGGAATATCTTCGTAATGGCTGAGGCGATGAATATTTATCATGTACATAATTATTTATGAATATTAATGCTCTTAATGTTCATGCTAAAACATAATAAGATGGTGGGTACTTGTAATTACGCATCCGCGCATCACCGATGTCTCAATAAGCCTTAATCTCCCTACGTCATTAAGTAACGTCTGAAAACTTCAATCAATGACTCTTTCAGAGAGCTGAAGTTGAAGACTATCAGCGTTGGATTTGGAAAGACAATTCCCAAGTCTTCAAATAAAAGAGAAAGTTTACTTTGTACGTGCAAACATAAAATTTGTAAAGTTTAAGGTACAAATATCTTTAGTTTCTTCCAAATAATTCCTTGTCTAGTTCAGAAGTAATTATCAACGATACATTTATGTTTAAGTGAGTTCTGTTGAAGTCCTTTTATTTCAGTTAATGGGGATAGAAATTGTAAATATACGATAAAAATCTCAGTGATTTTTTTTTCTTATTTTAAGACGAGTGAGCTTGTAGGTAAAATATTGCAACGAGTCCATCATGGATTTCAAGCGGTTGAATGTTAATAAGAAATAAAAAATTAATGGAACGTGTCAACTTTTTTATGTAAATCGAGTCTTTTCATAATTAATCCTGTTTAATTTTAATTTGAGTATTGCTATTATCTTCGTACCAATGTCAATTACGTATTGTGTAAATCATTTGAATAATGAAAATAAAAATAAATACCTAAGAATTCTTCTTCTTAAAAATTATCCATTTAGCTGTTTTTCTTCTCTTATCCATTTAACAAGATATGTTTATATATTAACATTTTAAAACTTTTTATCAGAATGCTCCCTTAACACGAACTCATTTGGAACTGGAGAAGTCTCAAATTTCTGTAACCATCACAACAAATATGAACTATGCAATGCATGGTTTGAAAATATTAGACAATATGTTAGGTGCCTACAAAATATTTAAAGATAAGCAAATACGAAAGGATATTTTCATAAGTTATATTGTGTAAGGTTCTTAGAGACAATAAAAATGAACTCAAATCTAAAAAGTAAAAAACAGCAAAGTAAATAATTTTTCTAAAAGTTTAATTGTGGTCTATCACCAAACAAAAATTATTTTATCACTTACAGTATACTTGAATAATACTATAAAGAAAGTAAAAATAATTTTAAGTCGAAGTCAATTAAATCTGATATCTAAATCAAATTTAAAATTGGGAAGTAAAAATGTTTTTTAAATTTTATGTTTTAAATTAGTGTATTTACCCTGCAGACTAACTTACTAACAAAATTATAGCAATGCTAAGTAATAGGAGAAGGTATAAAAAAGTAAAGGAAAGACGAAATCAGAAAAATTGAACACCTTATACTGTCTTAAAAATTAAATATTACTTTCACATGTTTTCATGCCTCAAACTGCCAAAAGGGCAGCATCTATATTAAGTGTTAAATGCATGTTTTTACTCTAATAAAAAAAATAAAAATAAACACGTTTTTTTTGTTTGAAATAATTCAATTTGTTTATTTGATCTTTTGGGAACTATGATGTTTGATACGTGCTGTTAAAAGCAATGTAACGGAATTGATTGTCTAGTTTAACTAATTATATTCAGCAAAGCATTTAGCCTGTTTCAGTTACTGCTCAACCTATTTTTAAGTATAGATTGTCAACCAAGGAAATAATTCATCAGGAAGAACCAAGATTCCTTGCTGATTAATTGCTTCCAGGATAAAATACGGTTACGGTTTGATTAATTGCTCTGTTGACCATTTTTCTACACGACAGCTAATTAGACCACTACAATCAAGGGTAAAAGCGAAACTTCTGGTTTTTATAAGATTTGAAAGGGATCATTTGCCTGCTTTCTTTTCTGGAACTTTTGAATTATTTCATAATTAGATTTTTTTTCTAAACGTGTGAGTTAAATACATGACTTACATACAACAATATTAAAAAATATGTATTCATATAAATATTTTAAAGGGTCTCATAACTTTTAAGGCATTAAAATATAAAATTTGTTTTTATTCTTTTATGAAATTGTTTCAACATTACTGATTTAATTATTAAAAAAAAAAACGCGTTCAAAAATTTCTATTTTTCTGATGTTATAAGGAAAATAAAAATAGCCCGCATCACGATTTTGGGTTTGCTTACATTTGGCAATCAGCTGCTTACTATCAGACTACGAGCAGACGGTTTGGGTTTGCTTTACATCCGAGTGTTATAAGGAAAGTATTAAATAATTATCTATTTCCCCGACTCAAACTATTTTACTGTAACTTCTACTTTCTATTAATAACTTTAACTTCGGTTTTATTTAATTTTGGATCATTCTCCAGTGTGTTTTTGAACGTGCAGAACGATATTTTTTTTCTGATTGTATTTTGAAAACAGAAGCTAATTTTTTCTGTATTTTCTGATATTCTTGATATATTAATTGATGTGAGTGCTTCAGCCAAACGTCCATCTAGTCAACGGACCAAACAACGGAAGTTTACTGGTAATATACACACCAGGAGCAAAATCGAAAGCGTTTCTGATGCTTTGAACAACAGTGTCTCATGAAGAAAAATCCAGCTACTAGATTACTCGCTGGAAAGCAACAGCTGTTTTGATGGGTACAGAATCTTTGACAAACAGATATTGTTTTCAAGTATTCAAAATCATCTGTCTTGTAAAAAGTGTGGTGGAGATGTGACAGTTCTGCAAAATAGTACCAGAGGTCTTTCAAGCATATTTTCTTTTGACTGTAAGAACATCAGTCTTCTCTGCTCTTTACTCAACTCTGAAAAGTTAGGAAAAAGGATGAATATTCCAGAAATTAACAGGAGTTTGCATTATGCTATGTGAAGCATTTGACGAGGCCACACAGCTACTAAAACCTTCTGTTGTGTAAGTTGCAGAAACCTCAATGATGCGGGCTACTTCAGAGGAAATTGCTCTGACTAATTCATCTGACATAATGATCAGTGGAGATGGAACGTGGAAAACCCGTGGTCATACATCTCTTGTCAGTGTTTGCACTGTTGTCGATGGTAAGTGTGGCTGTCATGGACACTGAAGTATTGTCAACCTACTGTAAAGGCTGTGATTCCTGGAAGTGTAGAAAAGGATTACAAGCTTACAAAAATTGGAGTTTGCAGCACGAGGGTTTGTGTCTGAGGAACCATACAGGTTCAGCAGTAAAAATGGAAACGGTTGGCAAAGTGCGAATATTTCAACGCTCTGAAGATAAACGTTTTGCAAGATGCATCTCATATATTGGTGATTTGGATGAGAACACATTGCTTGCTGTTGTAGAATCCCAACCGTTTGACGATATTTCCATAACCAAATAAGAGTGTGTTGGCGCAACCAAAGAGAATGGGCACTTGGTTGCGGAAATTGAAGCAAACTTGTCCAAAACTGAGTGACGGAATATCTATCAGTGGAAGCGGGAGACTAACGGATAAAGTGATAGATCTAATCTTCAATTACCATGGGAATGCCATCAGAACTAAGAAAGATAATTTCTCTGTAATGCGAAAGGCTGTTTGAGCAGTGTTTTTACATGTGAGTTCAACTGATGAAGAACCATTGCACAGTTTTTGTCCTTTGGGATCTGATGCATGGTGCAAATATCAAAGAAAAGTTGGAGAAGGAAGTGTCGAGATCTTCAAGCACGAATAGAAACTTCCAGCGGTTGTGATGCAAGCAATAAAGCCCATCTTTAATGATTTGTCGCAGTCAAAGCTTCTGTAAAGATGTCTTGGAGGAAAAACGCAGAACAACAACGAGTCCATAAATACGCTCATATGGAAATTATGCCCCAAAACTCTTGGTTGTGGAAGAAAAATTGCTGAGATTGCTACAAATGAAGCAATTGAGCTCTTTAACAATGGAAACTCGGATAGACTTCAGATATGAAAATTTTGGCTTGACTGTTGGATCGAATGCCAGGAATTTTAAGACAGATATATGGACAAAAAAAGAGTTGTAACAGCAGATCGACATTTTAATTTGAATAAAAGGGAGTTACGTTAAGCCAAACGAATGAGAATGAGAGATGGGAACAATACTTTGCCAGAAAGGGACCGCATATGCGGCAGAAGAATTTTACGGTAAATTTTATTTTAATTAAACTATTTTTAATTAAGTCCGGATCCAGCGGGAAAACAGTTGGGTCACGTGATTCTAGAGTGGAGGGCTGGTGAAAATGTAAGTTTACAACAACTCATTCGGCGTTTTTAGTGCTTGTTCTGGAAGTGAATATATCATTGGTTTCTGAAGTTAGCACAGGATAAATCATGATTAGAGAACGATGCGCAAGTTTCTTTTCCTTCTGAGCAGGGTGGATCTCATCAAAGACAACCTTTCACATTTATTCAGAAATCAACTGACCTAAGGTCGGACACCTTTTCGTTTAGCAGCACAGTAGCTGCCATCATCGAGGATCAAATAGCCATGGGTGAATGAAGCTTCTCTGCACAAATTTAATAAGCAAGGAGAAACAGCTTCTACAGAATTCAAAAGAAGGTGAATGTTCCCAACAGATCATAATTTTTGTTGAATTTAGGAGTTATGAATTGATACCATCAGAGCAAGAGTGGCCTGACTCACAAAACCCCGAAAAAAAAGGTATTTAATTGTTTTGAAATTTGTGTAGGTTCAAGTTTCCTGAAATTACAAAATAACTTACAGTTGATCATTGAAAATAATATTTTAGAATTTATCATATTGTGGATGAATAAAAAAAAATAGTGCCTCGAAAATCGCATTTATCTCTATTGGGTATGTTGTTGGAGTAGATCACTCATTGCTGTGATAGCCACAATTCTTAACTTCTAAATTCAACAGTAATTACGATCACCTCGTAAAATTCTGTTGGATCGTCTTGGTTTGAAATCATGTAAAAGTTGTTTCTCCTTTCATAAGTTTCTTTTGCAAAGAAGTTTCATTCCCTAATGGATAAACCGAAAATCGTAAAAATAGTGAGATGGCCCAATACATTTGTGACAGATAGCGTAAACGTTACAGGATTTTTATATATCCTAGAAATAATTCGTAAAAGAGTTAATAAGGAATAAATTTAATTCATTTGAACTCGCCTAATTTCGAATCACAATTTAAAAGTAAGCCCTTATTGCCATACAAAAGAAAATTATCAACCGAGCAATTCGAAATATTGAATTCTTCCGAAGCTAATTTGAAGGATAATGTTCGGGCGCAATTTATTTGTATTCACGAGAAAAGAAATTTAGCATTCAATCAGTTGAACACATGTTTTCTAACAAAAACCGAAGAAATAATCTAATTTCGTATGTTGATACAAAAAGAGATAAGAAATAAGATTGCTTTCTTATTCAATTACGGATGTTCCTTTTAATATCCTAGACAAAACGAGCATAATTTCCGAGACCTCGGAAATCTTTTTATCTAAGCAACGTCTCAAAACATTCAATTAGGTAATTTTATTATTGTCTGGCAGACAGAATCTGCATCGTATGGAAATATGTTAATGTTCAACATAACCAATTATAATGTATAGACAGGTTCAAAATGTTTTCGGATGTTTCAAAACATTCTATATAAACTTTAAGGGAAGTTAGGAACATAAAATTAAAATGTGTACGCATAGAGGTATATGTCGACAACGATCTAGACAGTGCACCAATGTGTAGAAAAGAAAAACAGCAATTACTCAATCAACGTTTTTGCCGGCTTAATTTTAAAGTTTGAAAGTAGGTTACAGGTTTCACAGTATGTGTTCCAATACGAAACCCCCGAAAGTAGTGCACTCCTGACGTTTGGTTGGTTGGTCTCGAGGTCATATTTAGCGAAATTTCGCCAAACACAAGACAGACATGCCTAATTTATGAACATAGAGCAAAATAAAAAAATTTGCTATACATAAGAGAAATATAGCATGTAGGAATTGAATCGTTCCTAATCGTAGAATGCGTGTGAGCTGGATATATTCACAGAACCACTTTTGCAAGGATGGCCGTGATTTAATTTAAGGACAATAACACATTGTGTTGCTCTAGTGCGACGTAAGTTAAACTACCTACCCATGTAATACTGTCTTTTTCTCTTACGTACTATTGTCTGTTTCACTTACGTATTATTGTCTGTTTCACTTACGTATTACTATGAATGTTCGATGACTGGGCTAGGATTGAAGCGATTACAGGGATTGCAACTGAAAGAAATATCTTGCTTTTTAAATTAAAACCTTATTTCTTGAAACGGTTTCCATAGCACCTCAGGGAAATTCCTGCAGCTTTAAACTTATCCTAAAATTTGAAAGTTGGCTTTTTTTTATTACTTTGGCAGGCATCCAAAGGAGCGCAGGTGAGGAGAGATTTCCTTCCCACGAGGTGAAAAGATTTAACAAAAAAAGAAAGAAAAGAAATGATTCCAGAAGAGGAGCGTTGTGAGAATATTTGAAAACTAATTTTTATGTATAATGATAAGAGTGTTGACTCTTGCATTTCTTTTTAGAAGAACTATAATGATCCAAACATTGAAACTGCAACGTCTCTTGAAGAGAAACAGAAGCTGATGGTTTCTCTAAGATATGAAAATTTTCTTCAATGAAGCAACTGATTTGAATATTTTCCAACCTATTTTAGGGATATTGATTGGAAAATTTTTTTGTAGAATTGTTTTCATTCTTAAAATATAAGATACTAAAAATAATGTTGTTTGAGTTTTTATAAAAACACCCAGAGTGTGCGAAAGGGAACAGTAAGAAATGAGAAATTGTTTGGTTTTGGACGCGGAAGTGAAACAATGAATACTTAATTTTCTAAACGAATGAATAATTTTTTTTTTAGTATTATGTCTTTAAAAATATTTATTTATACCGTCTGAACAGTTGAGATTAAACGTTTTTAATGGTTAATCATTTCTATACTTTTTTCAAATGGTTATAAATGTGGAGGTTGAATTTCAAAGCATTTTAATGTGCTTTTTTTTTGAAGATTTCTGTGAATTTGTGAATTTAGTTAACAAGGTAATATTGATAAATATGGAAAATTCCACAAAACAAAGGACAGGGAAGAGAAAAAAATAGTCCAATTCAAATTTTCAATGGTTCTCTAGATAGTTTATGTTTTCAAATTTGTGAATTTGGCATCACTTAACACATTTATCTTACCAGTATATGGTCAACGGTTTTAAAAACCATAGATGTGAAGATTTTTTACTGTGAACTTGGCTGCATTTGCAGGCAATTTCTTTTGTGTAATTTTCACGCATAATTGAAAGAACAATTTCTGTAGATGAAATTATGTCTAAATTTGTGACAGTTGTCCATTACAATATTTGGGTAATAATTTATAAAAAATACTTACTATCATGTAACGTGAGTGTCACAAAAACAGTTTTTTATATTCTTTGTTTAAAATTACATATTCTTTGTTTGAAATAAAAATTTTCACTTTCCTCTTACTTTGTATGAAGAGTAAGATAAAAGGAAAAAGTTTATTTTAATTATTTTTTTCAAAAGATAGATCACATTTAATTATGTAACGTGAGTCACACAGAACTTGGCAATAGGTTGAATGTTGTACACGAAAATATTGTTTTTATTTTTCTATTAAAATTTGAAGTGCAAAGAATTTTTCATTAATTTATTTTTATTAAAACAATCTTTTTAGAAATGTAATATAAAATTATGTCATGGCACGTACTGCAGCTATAGAGGCAAAGAAAGCGCACAGAAAAAATAAAGCAAGAAAGAAATTATGACGGATATATAAAGAAAATTACATTATTACTATGGTATACTAATGAAGAAGGGGAGAAAAATTAATGTAAATGCCAATAGCTGTACACAAGGATTTAAATTCAGAAGGAAGAAAAGTTAGAAATAGAGTTTAAGAGTGTCACGCTTTAAGGAACAAAGAGAATTCAAATAAACATATCAATTGTACAAAAATGTGAACATATTTGGTAAAGCTATATAACCCAAGCAAAACGAAGTTTACCTAGCACACTATATCGTAATGAAGTTGTGGCGAGTAAATTGCTTAGGAGAATTCGCAATGTGACTTTAAATGCAAGCTTTGTTCCAATTATTTGAAATAATCCGTTGTGGCTTGAAATAAAGAAGACACAATTATATAATTTTATGAACGATGTGATATAAGTTGAATGGCTTCTGAAAGTTAAAACATCGTTGCTATTTTGGAAAATAGTCTTAAAATAAAAAAAAACAACGTTCGACATAATATGTGCTCACTGAAAAAAATGTATGAAATGTTCAAACAGGAAAATTCATCAGAGCTTAGTAGAAGCAATATTTTTTAATTACGCCCAAAGCATATTCTTCTGAATGAGATAAGATATAAGGTTATGTATATTATTTGCTTAAATATGTACCATGATAATTTCATATAGGTGTTATAATTGCATTACACACCTGTAATGAAAGATTGTTCCCGTTTACTCCCATTCATTCCTAGAAAAACTATAGTGTAGTCCTAGAAATTGTTAGCTAAGCCAATGTAAAGATGTTCAAGGAATTAAAAATGACATATATTGCCTGGAACAGAAGAATCTAGCCTGACATGGTATTTTTGGAAGCGAGATACAAAAAAACTATTTTCAAAAGAGAAGGTTCTGGATCATATTTTGATCTGTATCAACTTATTTCAGGTCTCATTTCGCAATCTCTGGAGCATTGTTACATTCAAATTACAAAATTTAGATCTAAACACAGTTTTGAATCAAAATGGTTATTTCCTTCGACTTTTACTGCAAAATAGGTATGCTTCTAGGGCATTCTTTAATTTTTTAAACTTTGCAATAAAAGCAGTTAACCTCAAGTATATATAAAAAGTTAATTTTATCAAATTAAAATTAATTACGAAAATTTATTAATAAGCATTCAGTTCAAAGAATTCACAATTTAAATGGGATTCCCAAAAGCATTGTGATGTGAGTCACATAAAAATGCATAATTTTATTTTTCTTAGGTATCCATGACCTACTACTCTTAGTGAAGTAAACAAATACTTTTTTTTTCCGTTTAACCTTTCTTAGAAGAGAAAAGTTGCCATTCTTCAAAGTGTAAAAATGGTATATCTATTTTTGGGTAACGTGCATCACAACCTGAAATGTATATATATTTAATCATTCAAAAACGCAAATCAACTAAAGATCAAAATAAAAAGGAAGGCAAGAACAAAATAGCAGGGGCATTCAACCTAAAACCAAAAGTGGAAACGGAAGTTAAAACTAACCATGCAAGCGTGCTGATAGATGCAGACATATAGCATGATAAACAATATAATTCCTAAAACAACAGGAAATTCAAAATAATAACCAAAAGGAAATTATTGAAAACGAAAGTGTTAAAATGTTGGTGGATCAGGGCATCGTAAGGGAGGAGTCTGACCCAGAAAACACAAAATGCTGCTTTCTACGTATATGAGTAGCAAAACGCTAAGTTATTTGTTCATATACTACCCAAAACACCATTAAAAGCATACATACAAAACAAAATAGCAAAATATGAATAAAAAGAAAATAAAATCAAACCAGCAACAGCAGTCGATAGATCGGCAACACCAAGTGAGAAGATCGCAACAAATTCCGTTAACCACTTCGTACAATAAAACGCCAAAACCAATAACTCAGAGAAAATTTCAAAATATAATTAGTCAACGGTTGCGCAATTGTTAAAACCAATAAATCCTTCAAGAAAAGTAATAAAGAAAGTAGAATGAGATTTACTATTAAGTGAATTTTATAGATATAACATTGTAAAATAATAGTAACATACTGACGGAGGAGAGCACAAAAGATGAAACACACATTGATTTTAAAGGTATTTTCCATATAATTTCATCTGAGTAAATGTTTATATTTTTAAAACAAAAAGTATTTCTTTTGAGAACAGATAATATTCAAATTATTATTATCAAAGGTAGAAATGCTTATATATGCCCTACAAAACCGGACAGCAAGATGTGAAGGTATAAGTGAAATAATGCATGCTTTAATAGAGTGATGGTCATCCACGTGCTGCAATTACACTAGCAACGCTTCTGGGCATACTTTCAAGAAGGCTTTGATACACATCTATGGGTATTTGTGTCCATTCCTGCTGCAAGAATGCCGCCAGCACAGCTGTAGATTTCGGACGTCATTCCCTGTTCCGTAAGCGTCGCTCTAACACGTCCCACAAATGTTCTATGGGGTTTAGGTTGGGACTCTGAGCAGGCCAGGGAGTATGATTGGCATCCATATCTTGATGCCACCTCTTGATAGAGGTTGCAACATGACATGAGCGTTGTCGTCCTGGAAGTAACATTCGTCGATTCCATAAAATTGCCAGAGAGTAGGAAGAACCTGATTGTCCAAAATGTTCATGTAGGGGTCGGTGTTCAATTGACCAGGAACAACATGCAAAGGTCTCAGGCCATACCACGAAACCCCCCCCCAAAGAAATTGTCGGATTTTATGTAAATCCGCTGGCGTCCTGTCCATTATTGTAGGGAAGTGTGTCTGAATATATAATTATTTTCCAAGAAAGGTGCAACTTGTGGTATTTATACATATTAAATCCTGTACTACCCTGATATGTACAAAATATATTTAATCATAATCATCGTATTGATTTGATAATATTCCCTTTTAAATTGAATGAGTATTAACTAATGAATTCTATCATACTATCATCAAATGTTAAAAAATAATGCTTTTGTAAACGGAATACGTATAAAATGTATATTGTGATTTATACTTTAGATATGAACTCAAAATTACAATAGTTTCTCAAATTGTTAACTCTTAAAAAAGTAATGAAATACGAGTATTCACCATTTCGATAAGGAAGTACACAATACCTGGTGCAAATTGAATTTATTAAAACAGTTTTTACATAAAATTTCTCAGTGAATAGCTTCCTATACTTCATTCTCATTAATTCTGCGATTATTCCATGAGAGAAACCTATTTTTGTTTTACTTCTTAAAATACGCTACTTTCAAATGTATTGTGAAAGCAAAATCAAACTATTTTTATACTCTAATAACAAACGCATTTTATCTTAGTCATTTATCATTTTTCTCACTCATCATTTCACCTTGTCTTATTATAAGCAGTACAACATTTTGTATTCCTATTAAAATGCATTATTTAATTTAGTGAAGAAAGATTGTAAAATGTTAATGAATATTTTGCGAGAAAATGTTCGATCTCCAAAAAAGAATAGGTCGGTATCTAATATTCTAAGCTTTTACGTCTACAGTATCAACAATGAAATTTTGTTGACAAAGATAATTTGATTTTTATGAACACTAGTTATATACGAATACAAAATGCGAGGATACATCGTAATATTTAACGATAGTTGTTCATTTTAATTCCTACTAATTGAAATTTCAGAGGACAAAATATAGATTTAATAACATGCCCTTCTTATTATATTGATAATGTAAAGCAAACACTACAGAATCTAATAATTTCTTTATATTTGATTAGTTTCATAATTTAACGTCGATATGTTTTAATGTCTACTATTCTTTATCAACTCTTCGATTTACTTAATACCGTCGTGAATAGCTCATTAAGTTGCTCCAGTCCAGACGTTGATTAAAAATACCTACACTACCCTGCAATAATGGACCGGACAGCAAGAGTAATGGTATAATGGAAATAATACATGCTTTAATAGGGGGATGGTCCAAATCGTGCTGCAATTACACTAGCAACCCTTCTGGGCATACTTTCAACAAGGTTTTGATACACATCTATGGGTATGTGTGTCCATTCCTGCTACAAGAATGTCGACAGCTCAGCTGTAGATATCGGATGTGGTTCCCTGGTCCGTGTCACTCTAACTCGTCCCACAAATGTTCTATGGGATTTAGGTCGGGACTCTGAACACGCCAGGGAAGACATTTTACATCCATATCTTGAAACCACTGCTTGGAAGAGGCTGCAACAGGACATGGAACGTTGTCGTCCTGGAAGTAACATTCGTCCATTCTATAAAATTTCCAGATCGTAGGAAGAACCTGATTGTCGAAAATTTCATGTAGACGTCGATGTTCAATTGACCAGGAACAACATGTAAAGGTCCCAAGTCATACCACGGAAAACACTATTTTACAAGTAGTCGGATTTTATGCAAATCCGCTGAAATCCGGTCCATTATTGTAAGGTAGTGTATACCAACTTCTTTTCCACCAATTATATTTCTCTTTCAATTTCATTCCTGATTTCTCAGTCAAAAAGTACAAATTTTCGTATATACTTCCTTTATATTTATGCCGATTTAATACAAAACAAAATGCTGTAGTTGATTGATTAAATCTAATGTACTGGGCTTGTGCAAGATAAATCTACCATTGCTTCGAATGTTGTGAGATATTAAGTTCCGAGAGTGTGGTGCCAGCTCAAGTATTAACTCGTCATCTGAATAGTTCAAAATTACGTGGTGTTGTCCTAAGATCTTTCTCTTCGGGTTTGATCCCGGACAATCATCAATAACCCAATAACCCATTATGTTGCTCCAGTGCGATGTTAGTTAAATATCTACCAACCTTAATGTGCGATTACCTTAATTAGCCTAGAAAGGGAGAAATGCCGATCAAATATTTGAAGCTTAAAAACGTTTTTTAATGAAAACGTTGATGAGAGCGCAAATATTTTATCGATAACTGAACTCCTGCATCAAGACTCCATTTTAGCGGAAATGAATAGGGTTAATGGTAACAGGTGTTCCAACTATTTGTTTTTCAACCTTTTATGACCGAGGTGATGTGAATCGTTATGAGGGGTTTTTCTGACAAGCTAAATGCAGGTGGCAGTAATATTTCTGCGACGAAACGTGAGTCGTGTGTGTGTCCTCGAAGCCCCACTTTCCTGGCTGCAGAATATGATTTCCACATATCGCAGGAAAAAAATTTCAAGGAATGAGTTCTGAATTTATAAATTCAGTGTCTCGGGAAAAGGAACTATGGCCAGTTTAGATAGCTCGGGTCTGATCCACTAGTGTACCTTTCCAAAGGATTTTTTTAATAATTAAGGGAGCAATAGAATCTGTTCAAAAGATTTTCAATTTTTAGGAAAGGTTTCTTTGAATAATATCTACATTTCTTTGTAAAGTACATGCCAAATACGAACCCCGATCCAACCAAACTTCGTCGTTTATGTGGGGTTGGTGCACAATGAATCTATCATGGCCTCAAATGTCTTCGCGCTGATATGATGTGGAAGTTTAGAGAGTTGTTTGGCTGCTAAGATGTTGCCTTGTCATGGTTCAAAGTTACAAAATTCTGTCCTTGGATCTTTCCCTTTGTGATACATCCCGTATTGGCGGCAACAGTTCCCTGTGTTGCTCCAATGCGAAGTTATTTCAAATACCCACTTGTAAAGTACAGGTTATATGCACTAGGGATGCGACATCGATGTCGATGTTTTATAAAAAACATTGATGAATGAAAACGTTGTCGATGCTCTATTTTTAAATTAAAAAAAAATACCATTATCAAAATTAAAAAAATAACCAAGTAGTATAACTTTCGTAATTAGTAATTTGAACATAATTTTAGACCATAGTGGTCAAGGGTGAAGGGTCTGAAAAGTAGGGATGCGACATCGATGTCGATGTTTTAGATCGTTGTTTTATAAAAACCATTGATGTATTTACCATCGATGTATTAGAGGAGCCAATGTTTTTAACATCGACGTTTATACTTGTCGATGTTTTTGCGTTGTCGATGTTTTATTTTTAAATGGAAAAAAGTACTATTAATTTCTTTTTAAATAACCAAGTAGCATAATTTTTATAATCAGTAAATTGTACATAAATTTAGACCAAAGTGGTCAAGAGTGAAGGGAAAAGTAAGAATGCGACATCGATGTCGATGTTTTCAAAAAATTTTATTATAAAAATTAAAATATTAAAAAAACATCGATGTTTTATTTAAAAAATTCGTCGATTTTTTGGAACCGATGTTTTTTAACAACGTTGTTTTAACATTGTCGATGTTTTATATTTGAATGAAAAAAGTGCCATAGAATATATTAATAAAAAAACCGTACAATAAATATTTGTAAGTGATGGCGACATTCGTCCCATGAGAAATAGTTTTTCCCATACTGGTGGGATACTTACTCGTTAGTAAAAAAATAAGTCGGCTTAAGGTGGAGAAAGTTAACAAACTTCTTTTTTTACAAACTGTAAATAACAAATATTGGAGCATATAATAATTATAGGCCCTAATATTTTTTTATTTACACTAAGTGAAAAATAAGTTTGTTCCGTTTTACCCTCATAAGTTGATAAATAATTACTAATAACTAATAATAATTATTGTTATGTATCTACATAATTATACTTATAGTTAGTAGTAACTATTTTAAATTGTTGTAAATATTACTTTCTTTAACCCGCTTAATCCCAATTTATTTATTTTGTTCAAATTTGAGAAGAATCATATTTTCTAAGGTTAATTAAACCTAAATAAACTAAATATAACAAAATTTGAAATCAAAAAAAATTTCATAAGAAATCTGACCTGTCATCTAAATAGGACACTAGGATAAAAGGATGAAATTTAAACTTGCTTGGTTTAGTGTTCCCTTCATTAGTGAAAAGCAATTTTCGAGTACAAAATTTTACTTTATCCGAATAATACTTTCTTATTTACACGAGAGTACAATTCTAACTCAATTCTGACTCTAATCTTGGTGAAAAGGCCCAAAGCAAACTTGACAAAGTGGTTTGTTACATTTCACACAGTATGTTTTGGGTTTTCTTTGCAGACCTCTCTCTTACAACGACGTTTTTTCCCCTCTTTAGTAGAAAATGGCTAACACCATATTTACAGATGTCTTCTTTTGCACTAGAAGGTACAGAAGATATCCTGGGTCTACCTCCTGTTCCGATCGCAGTCTTTATGAGATAAACTGTAGTGATAGATCTTCGGAACTCCTTCAAGTTTAGGGCATCACTTTTGTTGACAGCTTCGTGGATTATCCATAGATTTATGGCAAGAATTAGCATGGATAAAGCATGGATTATCCATGCTTTGGGGATTAGCCATGTCCACTGTACGAATAAAACGTAGCCAGTACCACTTTTTCTACGAATTTTAATTGCATCTAGTTCAGCCAACCAGTTGCGGTGATCCACACCGCCCATATGTTTCTTGTAAGAATTTATCAAATTAAGCATCTTCACGTTAACTTTATCTTTGTGTTCTTTTACTCGCCCCTTCACATCAAAGAATGGTTCTAAAGTACTGAAATTTGTAGCAACAGTGACAGTACTATTGTCATTCCATAACACCAGGAAAATATCGAAATTATTGTCAAATGCAAAATCAGACGTGTCTCTTTCTTTCTTCCACGTAGACTTAGATTCTAAAAAACTTCTAAAAGGCACTCATCGTTTATCCGATTTACTCGTATGGTTTTTGTGGCTCGATAACCCTGTTCACCAAGACTTTGAACAGATCAATGCTGGTAAACAATTTATCAAAATATAAAGTGCAGGTTAAAGGATTCACAATATTCTCTTTCAGTTTCATCACAACTTAGCTACCAAGAGAAGCATCATTTCTTGTATAAAATTGTTTACCGCAGTAGAGATAAAACTTGTAACAATATCCTTCTCTTCCACAGAGAGCCCAAACTTTATATTCAAAACGTATTGGCATGCCTCGGATAAACTGTTTCAGACTATTCCTAAACTATTATCTAAACTATATTTAAACTTTTTAATAACTCCACAATGCTTCCTCTAACTTCAGAAACCTTTGTATTGACTTAACTCAGCAGGAGTAAAACCCTACGGAGGGAAAAAGTTATTTTACTTTTAGTTATAAGGTTAGATGTGTATCGTCCCACTGTCCTATTTAGAGGTCAGTTAAAATGTAATGTGGTAAAATTTACCTAATAACAGTAAAGCTTTAATCAACCAACAGGATGATAGGAAAGAGTACTGTCACATAAAAATTCCTATTCAAGTGTCCAAAATAAACAGAAAAATTATTCTTCAACCGCAAAAAAAGAAGATAAAAACCACACCAACTAACCCTGGGAATAAACAAAGTTTCCAGCAAGAAGCACCAGACTTTAGGACGCATAACTCATACTAACAGAAGCTTATACATACCACTATCTGTTCCAGCTGAAAAAATATTCCCAAAAAACAAATACTGATTTCCACATGCTATTCTTCAGCTGTCCTTTAAATAAGACAGTGGGATAAAACGGGTTAATGTTATTCAATTTGAAAATAAAAGATTTGTTAGTTGTTCTTTTTGAATTTTTTGTTGTGTTGCTCTAGTACGACGTTAACAAAAATTACCTTACCTTCTTGAATTTTTTAACTTTATTTTGGCAGCTAAACAAATCTTAGTTATAAATTAATAAAGACATAAAATGACATTGAATCTCGACCCCCCCCCCGGGCGAACATTAATGTTTTAGATTTCTAAAGCAGTTTTAAGAAATGGGGGAGGGGGGGAGTTTAAATACACTGATGTTTAAAAACATCGATGGTTTTGGGGCGATGTATTATCAACATCGATGTTTTAATTTTGAACATCAATTTTTCAAAACATCGTTATTTTGTTGTCGACATCGCATCTCTAATATGTACCATATATGTATCATATGGGAAGGTTTTCTATTAATAACGTGTCTATGTTAAACAGTTAAAAACATCCGTACATTTTGATTAATCTATTCTATACTCCCAGCAGGCAGGTATTTTAGTTGACATCGCACTGGCGCAACGCAATGTATTGGCGACGGTCCGGGATCAAACCCAAAGGGAAAGAACGATGACAACACGAAATTTTGAACCTCGGTCATATGATGAGGCAACACCTGAGCTGGCTTCCCACTCTTCAAATTTCCCCACCACACCAATGTGTAGACATTCGAGGCCTAGACACATCTAACGCGCACCAGCCCCTTTGTACACGACGGTCTTTGGTCGGATTCGAACTCGCAACCCTCCAGTTGATAATCTATTATTCTCACAATGGGCTAGCATGGCCTCCAGTCTGAGGCGTGGAATTCTTAAAGGCAATTTGATGCACATTATATTAGCACTTATATCTCACGAATGATGACACAATCTGTTTTACTAAAAGGACAGTATAGGACCTAAACGTAAGCATTGGTTCTAGAATTTTATGTGTTAGGATAGAAAATGTTTTTTGAAACATTTAAAGTCGTTATCTGAAGGAAAGGGTGTAGGTATTCAACGTAAAAGGTTTAGAGAATCCAGTGGAGCATAAAATCGATAAGGAGGTTCTGTTTCCCTTTTCCGTGTACGGCTCACTTTCTTCTGAACTGTACTCCAGAACCTTTCGTTTTTTTTAAAGAAGATTGATTGCGTAATAAATCACTTTAAATCCTGATAGGACTGTAACGGGATACTTTTGAGTATTCATTCAGGATAAAGTTACCTTCGAATTCCTACATACCGATGATGACACAAGCTTTATCCTAGCTCACTGATCCATAGCTGGCATTCGTCCTCTGTCAGGGCAGCGTTTTGAAATAGCATTTGGAGTTTATTGGAAATATATCGTATACTGTCGTTGTGGAAGCCATTCAAATCCGTTCCATATTGACAACTAAACTCTATTTCGAGTGGTTCAATAAGCTATATTGAATGGAATGGTATGTGTTCAATTCCCCAGAATATACTGCATTTAAAAAGAGAAATAGTCAGGATGCTGTCTACACGCAATTTGAGAATTTCATGGCGATATGTGTTGATGCATTCTTATTATTTTAAGTAGCACAGTATTAAATGCTAAGTAAATAATTAAAGAGTGAGAGAAAGCTTAACTAAATTAAAACAAACTAATTAAACTTCCAAGTTGCGCATTAAGTATTGACTGAGTTATATTTGTATTAAACAGTAATTACCTCAAAAGTACATTCAATAGATAATATCACAAATATGACTTTGTGTATTATACTTTGTGTATTACTATGTAATTTAACTTTTGTTTAACAAGTATGTGTGTAAGACAAAAAAAAGTTGCACCTAGATAGAATTGTTAGAATGCAATAAAATTTACAAACTTGATAACGTGCTTAAAAATGAGGAAATGAGTAAAATTTCATACTAACATATGCAAACCTTATTGAGAAAAATTCAAAAAATTGGTATCATTCACAATATGGCATATGACCGCAATTATTCCTAATGCAGCATGCCAAGCGCCTTGGTAGTATGTCATACAGGCTTTTTAGGAAGTCCTCTGCGACAGTGCATCCCATACTGCTTGAACCCCTGTCAAGTAGTTCCAACAGATTACTTGGTACGAGTGGTGTGGTGACATCTCGTCCAATGGCATCTCATACACTCTCGATCCCGGACAGGTCGAGTAATTTTGCCGGCCATTATAAAATATCGTTGCGTCGTAGACAAGCTGTAGAGACGGCAGCAATATAGGGTCGAGTATTGTCTTGTTAAAAAAAATGGTGAACCTAGGATGTCAGTAATGTGAGCGTAATTGGAAGTAAAATTTCTTGTACGTAAAGCTGGCCTATCAAAGAGCCCGCAACGAATACCAAAGAGGATCTGGCATCATGCGCAATTGCACCCCACACCATGCATCTTCGGGACGTGTGACTCTTCACAACTGTGACGTTATGCCTAGCCAAACATAGAATATTTTTAGAATAAAAATATATTTATTATATCTTGGATAGATAAAATATTTACACACTTTTTACATGAAGGAATGCAATTTCAAAACTGAGGAGAGTGAAAATCATCATTCATTTAGATACACAGAGATCTATCACAGATCATACGAAAGAGGCACACCGTACGCTCTCTCCAGAAGTCCGACTAAGAAATCCAGAAAGTATATTGCAGACCCCTTCTTATACCTGACCCTACAGCTGGGGACAAATTCCTTCTCGTTAGTGTACGGATCAAAGGAACCGACTGGCTCGTTTGTCGGTCAGTCCAAAAATATCCGGACTCGCCGACACATTCCGTTCCCACGAGAAACTCCCTACGGGTGTGGATAGCGTAAAATCTGAGAGATGGTCCTCAAAGAAGCGGCCTGCTTCAATAGAATCCTTTCCCACGGGTTTCCCTCGACAATAACTCTTAAAGGGTGTGGATCTAACCACACAAGAAACCAAATCTTGGCGCTGACCACGTTGCCTCCACACACAGATTCGAGAGTCGTTTCCACCCAGACAGGGCTAGATTAGTCAGTGAAGACCACTCGATGCCGTTCGACCTCCTATGTCCGTCTGGCACGACGACATGCACGTCATTGACGGCGATACAATGCGATTTTAGTCTACGATTCTACGCGAGTTTAGTCCGCCCATGTTGTGAAGCCGTCGACAAATGGTGCGATCACTTATTCAATGATCAAGAGAGGTTCCCACTGCCGTCGCTTAGACCATCCACCTTCTCAAAGGTCAGTTACTCAGCCTTTGTCAATGTATCCCAATTGCTTAAATTGCTTGCAAACTTTAATCCGGGGCATGACTCGATGAGAAACGTTGTAACCAACACAACAGCATGAGTCGAAATGAATTTGCTGCGCTACTGGATGTCCTTTTACGCTCCGATATCTAGCGTGTTTGAAAGTGTGACGCCTGCTCAAACGATTCTGAAAATAGGACAATTGGTATCTCCAACGCAGATGTACCATTTCTCCAAGTTTCATTTATATCGGTCTGCTCCTTTCAGGTGCAACTTTCTTTCTGTCTTAGAGTGTATTTATTCAAAACGCGTTTTGAAATCATATCTGGCGAGAAGTCATGTAATCCTGGCAAATTCCATTTCTGAAAAAAAGTAGCCAGATCGTCGAGGGAAAGGTACCATTGAAAAAATGCATGGTGCCAACCATAGGCAAAAACTTCGTCATCAAGTAAACACTGTTACGCTACTTGCACGTAACGATTACGCGGTGCCAGAAACCTCATGAAATAATTGTTAAAACGCCTTGTTTACTTTTAACTAACTCCTTAATATAGCGAATAGAATCGTTAAAAACCACGTGATTCTAATGCCAACTCGTCAGAGCTTGACAATAAGAGGGATTTTCAGTGCAAACATGAATCAGATAAAATTGGAAGATTTTACTTCCGGAACACACTGCTCACATAATAGATATCAGGGTTACTTTAAAAATAGTTTATTGCCGTTTTGGCGACTTTAGGCATTTAATTATATTGATGTTGACCACTCCACAATAATGTATCGATTCGGAACATATTCTTTTGAATTTTTATTGACTGTGTTCAATTCATATTCTAAAAACAAGCGAAGTAACGTTTAGTTCACAATACGTACGGGTTATCAAACCGACGCAGAAACACTTCTGCCACCAACATTTAGCCTTGATAGAAAAGCTTCTCAAGCTGAAATGTCAACCCAATCTAAGTTCAGTTTTCCGTTTTTTTTTTAGCACGGAAATAAAAGCTTTACGAGTTAAAAATAACATGGAGCTTAAATTTAATGTCTTTTTTGATTAGTCAAGTGCGTATTAAAGAAAAGAAATGAAGTGCAAGTAAAAGAAAAACGGCAAATGAAAAAATACGTGAACTTAATCGTCCAAGTGGTTTCGACGAAACATCTCTTTTTTCATTTTGAGTTCTGAGTAATTTTTCTAATGACGAAATATATCGTCCATCAAGATCCGGTCAGATTTCTTTTGATGACGAGATATCTCGTCCATCAAGATGTGGTCATATTTCTTATAATGAGATATCTTGTCAGATTTCTTCTGATGACGAGTTATTTCTTCCATCATGATCCCGTCAGATCTCTTCTAAAAACGAAATAGCTCGTCCATTAATATATGGTTAGATTTCTTCAAGTGACGAGATATTTTGTCCATCAAGATCCCGTGAGATTTCTCCTAATAACGGAATATCTCGTCCATTAAGATATGGTTAAATTTCTTCTGGTTACGAGATATTTCGTCTATCATGATCAAGTGAGATTTCTCCTAACTAAAGAGCCCGCCCCTTGCTCGCTGACGCTCGCCAACCCCCGGAGGATTGCTGCACAATCCTTTCTCACCTATGCTCGCATCTATAAAGACATGTGTTCTAGCAGAAGGGATTGCTTACAAAATATAATATTCCAAAAAAATATTTTTCAAACCTAAATTTTTTGGCTGTTTTTCAGAAAAGGTATATACAGTACCTATAAAATCAGAATTCAAATGAAAACTTTGAGCAATTTTGACTCGAAATGTGAGCGCTGATTTGGAAATTGAATACCCAGCATGTTGTTTGTGTGTACATTTACCCCTGCACTCGAGCCACCCACGCATTTTCATTGAGTTTGTCGTCAAAAGTTGTAGTGCAAGCCTTGTCGAACTATAATTGTTGGCCATGAAAAGGACCTTTTTTTTAAATAGCCTTGAAAAGATGCTCCGGTTTCTTTGATTTCTGTTACTAACTGCAGCAACTCGACTGAAATTAATTATTTTTTCAATAGAATTTTATCCGACAACGCTATAAATTCTATTGAAGCGCGAGGCTTCGTGAAAAATAAACAATCGTACAATATTGCCAAAACGCGATAACAAATAACGTCTCTTTTGCGTGCCACGTAAGAGAATTATATATATACTAGGGGCCTGCCACCTGCTCGCTAACGCTCGCCAACCCGCAATGAGGATTACTCCGCAATCCTCATTGGTTCTCTGCGCGAACATATGCTCGCTTCGCTCGCATCAATGAAGACATGTGTCCTAGCAGAAAGGATTGTTTACAAAATATGATATTCCAAAAAAATATTTTTCAAATCTAAATTTTTTATGTTTTTCAGAAAAGATATTTACAGTATCTCTGAAATCCGAATTCAATTGAAAATTTTGAGCAAATTTTGACTCGAAATGTGAGCGTTGATGTGGAAATTGAATACACAACATGTTGTTTGTATATACATTTACTCCTGCACTCGAGCCACCCACGCATTTTCATTGAGTTTGTCGTCAAGAGTTGTAGTGCAAGCGTCTTGTCGAACTATAATTGTTGGCCCTGAAAAGGACCGATTTTTAAATGGCCCTGAAAAGATCCTCCGCTTTCTTTGATTTCTATTATTAACTGCAACAGCTCGATTAAAATTCATTTTCTTTGAATAAAATTTCATCCGATGACGCTATAAATTCAATTGAAGCGCGAGGCTTTGTGATAAACAAACAATCGTACAATGTTGCCAAAAACGCGATAACAAATAACGTCTTTTTTGCGTGCCATGTAAGAGAATTATATATATACTAGGGGGCCCGCCCCCTGCTCGCTAAAGCTTGCCAATCCCCGGAGGATTGCTTTGCAATCCTCATTGGTTCGCTGCGCGAACCTAAGCTCGCTTCGCTCAAATCAATGAAGACATGTGTCCTAGCAGAAAAGATTGTTTATAAAATATGATATTTCAAATAAATATTTTTCAAAACTAAATTTGCTGTATTTAATCTAAATTTTGCTAAATTTGCTGTACAGAAAATAAATAAAACGTACCCTAGAATCAGAATTCAAATGAAAACTTTAAGCGAATTTTGAGTCGAAATGTGAGCGCTGCTTTGGAAATTCAATACCTATCATGTTGTTTGTGTGTACATTTCCAGCACTCTCGAGTCACCCACACTTTTTCATTGAGTTTGTTGTCGAAAGTTATATTGCAAGAGTCTTGTTGAACTATAATTATTGGCCCTAAAGAGGACCGTGTTTTAAATAGCCCTGAAATGATCCTCTGCTTTCTTTTATTTCTAATTAAAACTGCAACAGATCGAATAAAATTCATTTTTTTTTTCAATAAAATTTCATTCGATAACGCTATAAATTCAATTGAGGCGCGAGGCTTCGTGATAAACGAACAATCGTACAATGTTGCCAAAACGCGATAACAAATAACGTCTTTTTTGCGTGCCACGTAAGAGTATTATATATATATAGATAGATAGATAACGTAATATCTCGTCCATCAAGATGTGGTCAGATTTCCTCTGATGACGAGATATTTAGTCCATCAAGATGTGGTCAGATTGTTTCTAATAACGTTATATCTCGTCCATTAAGATCTAGTCAGATTTCCTCTGATGACGAGATATTTAGTCCATCAAGATGTGGTCAGATTGTTTCTAATAACGTAATATCTCGTCCATCAAGATGTGGTCAGATTTCCTCTGATGACGAGATATTTCGTCCATCAAGATCCGGTCAGATTCTTCGAACAACGGGATATATCTCGTGGTATACAACGGGATATATCTCAACAAAATGTGGTCAAATGTCGTCTAATGACGAGATATCTCGTCCATCAAGATCTGTTCAGCTTCGCTACCTCATTGAAAGGACCACCAGCAGCGTCAAGTATCAGCAGTTCCTGTCAGCCACGGGATGAATCCCCAGCAAGTAATAATCTCACCTGAAGAAGCACTATTTTTCTTCCCCGAAATCCCCACACAAACAGAAGAGAAAAAACATTCCTCACAAAAGAACCGGGGCGTTAATTCTCCCGACGCAGTGATCGATTCGGGGCGACGCGCAGAAAATTCAGCATTCCGATCTGTGTGAATTGACTATGAATTCGTCCCGAATTCATTGTGAGACATCTTTCACTATGACAGGGAATATAATCCAGTTGGGAAAGACTTTTATCCTCAATTCAGTAGCCATGGTTACTGAATTGATCCCGCCTAGAACTACCTGTGCCGGGAAAATAAGTGGGGAACAATTACATCGCTTTCCGGGGCTGCTTTGCTTCATAACTAGAGATTTGTGGAACTTTCTTTGTGATGGGACGGCAGGAAAAAAGAGGAGTAGAGGAAACATATACGTCAACAACTATGCATTATCTATGTGTCTATTCCCGGCCGTATATTTTGTCTGTGGAATAGGATAGCTACAGCCATCGGCACAGACGGTGGTCGTAGGAAGCTTTTGGTTTTCTATTGTGTCGTGGAAATAAAAGATTGCATACCTCTAGACGTAATTGAATGGCAGGGCCCAAGGGGTATAGAGCTGTAGTGGAGCGTCGTAAGACAGGAAAACTTCAGGTCTTTCGTTGCACCGCTATATAAACTTTTATTGGGTTGATTTAAAAGTGTCCGTCAGTTTTTTTACTAACATTGAAGAAAATTTATTTTATTTTCTAAACTTTACATCTAAAATCAATAGAGCATGTGCCGTTCTGTGGAATGACCTTTCTCCATCTCTGCGGTAGCTGCATCATCCTATCATACAAGTCCTTAAGTTTTTGGTTAAAGAGCGGATCAAGGTGATGAAAGTTTCTGAATCGCTAACGTCCCGTGGAATCGTCAACAAGCACCCTCAACCCACCCGACACAATGTCTTCTTTTCAGTTTACGAAGCATTCGTGCCTTTTAGGAAATAAAAAAGCATATGTCGAACATGTTCATCATTTTATGCCATTTTTAGTGCGTATAGCAGTTAGAAAAACCCAATCAAATGACAAAATGTTTTCCACAAGTACTCGCTAAAATTCCTTCTTTTAAACAAGACCAAACTTTACACACATGGAATACACTACCTTACAACAATGGACCGGACACATAAAATCCAATAACGTGTTTGGGGGTGTTTTTCGTGGTATGGCCTGGGACGTTTACATGTTGTTCCTGGTCAAGTGCACACCGACGCCTACATGAACATTTGGGACATTCATGTTCTTCCTACGTTCTGGAAATTTTACGGAAAGGACGAATGTTACATCCAGTACGACAACGCTCCATGTCATGTTGCAGCCTCTGTCAAGCAGTGGTATCGAGATATGGATGTGAAGAGTCATTCCTGGCCTGCTCAGAGTCCCGAGCTACACCCCATAGAACATATATGGGACAAGTTAGAGCGACGCTTACGGACCAGGGAACCACGTCCGAAATCTACAGCTGAGCTGGCGACATTCTTGTAGCAGGAATGGACACAAACACCCATGAATGTGCATCAAAACTTTGTTGAAAGTATGCCCAGAAGGGTTGCTAGTGTAATTGCAGCACGTTTTGGCACGATAATTGCACCCCTATTAAAACATGTATTATTTCCCTTATACCATTACATCTTGCTGTCCGGTCCACTATTGTAGGGTATTGTAGGTATTTTTAATTAACATCTGGACTGGAGCAATACAATGAGCTATTCACGTAGGTATGGAATAAATGGAAGAGTTGATAAATAATAGTAGACATTAAAACATGTCGAAGTTAAATTATGAAACTAATCAAATGTTAAGAAATTATTAGGTTCTGTAGTGTTTGCTTTACACTATAAATACAATAAGAAGAGCATGTTTTTAATTCTATATATTTTGTCCTCTGAAATTTCAATTAGTAAGAAAAATATGTACAAGTATCGTTAAATATTTCGATGCATTCTTTTTTTTTATTGCGCTTTATATATTATTTTATGTTAAGTGTTCAAATACTAAATTCATTGATAAAAAAAAAAAATAGTCGCAAAAAAACAATCGTTCAAACTTCCTATGTCCGCTTCATTCATTCCGCAATCTAACATCATTATTCACTTCAAAACTACGGTTTGCATCATCGACAAAACCTAACATTTTATTAAATAAAAGTTACACTCAGGGCCTCGACAGCTCGGTCGGAAGACTATCGAATCTACAAAGGGTTGCGAGTTAGAATCGAACCAAAGTACTTACAAAGGGGGCTTTTGCACTTTAAATCTGTCGTGGTCTCAAGTGTTCTCACGTTGGAGTGGGGTGGAAGTTTGGAGAGTGGGGTGCCAGCTCAGTTGCTGTTAAAGCCATTTAACCGTCGCTCAAAATTACGAGGCCTCGTCATTAGATCTCTCTATTTCGTATTGATCCCGCACCCTCACCATAGACCGTTCTAATGCTCCAGTGCGACGTTAATTAAAGTACCTACCTACTATCTTTTACACTCGTAACGGCGAGAATGCACGTGTTCTCAACTCTCTATGTTCTCAAATAGCATAGAAATATCACCCTAAATAAAGTTCTCAAGGAAGAAAAGCATTTTAAGATAGGAAAGGAAATGTAAAGAAACGAAAAATAAAGACATAATAGAGGTTTATTGCAAAACTTGTAAACGAGAAAAATTTCGATACACACATAACTTTCCATATCCATTCATTTTAAACTCTGTCCATTGCAGTCTCTGAAAAGTTTACAAATGGATACAAAGTTTAAAAATGGATACATATTTTGCTCCATTAGTGTTACCAGAAAAAATATAGGACTAGACATTTTTTTAGAAAAGTCCCACAAAATGTTGACGCATCATAAACACTTGAAATACGGGGGAGCGTAAATTTCCCGATTAATATAAATATAAGAAGGAAAACGACCACCCGAAGTCTTTGGAACGCTTGCTAAAACACGAGGCTGTTACACACCATCTGTCAAAGTGTCTGTCAAGTCACCATCTGAAAAAACACTTTCCTGTAAACCACATAAATCCTTTTGACCACCTCTATTTCCACCAATTTCAGAAATGGCGGTTCGCCTATTCACAAGAATTCCCCTAAGGTATTCCAGGGAAATATAAATATTAGTTTTTATTTTGCTAAAGCTTTGAACCTTTTCCAAAGGATTTACGCATTACTAGCTGGCGTAGAAAACTATTTTTTTACAAAGTAAGCGAAATTTTAAAGGTTTTGCTTTTATTTATTCAGGTTTAAGGCCTTATACGTGGGAGAGGTGTAGATTATATATATATATATATTTAATGAAATTATTTCAAGAAAGATTTCCTATGTAATACAATTAAACTTTTCGCGCGTTAGCAGCAAATATTGCACTAGAATTTCTCTCTAAGTTGATTTTATTAGAACTGTATATAACTGTATAACGTGTACTCTTGTCATTAATCCTCTAATTTATCCACGTGCCATGTATCTAGGATCAACCATACTCAGTCCACCTTACCCTGTGGTGTAGAATCCTTTTGAAAGATAACATTCCTTATTTCTTTGCTATGTAATCCTTTGGAATAGAATTCTTTGGAAACATTCTATTCATCATTAATTAGAAGAGAATCCCTTGGAAAGTTTATATAAATTCCTCATTTGTTTAGAATAGAATCCTTTGGGTATATTCCATTCCTAATTTGCTTAGAATAAAATCCTTCGGAAAATATTCAATTCCACATTTATATAGCGGATAATTCTTCGTGGAAGTATTATATATTCCTCATTTCTTTAGAATAGAATCCATTGGAAATATTTCACTTCTTAAGAATATAATGTTTTAGAAAGCTTAAATTCCTCATTTCTTTAAAATATAATCCTTTGGAAACATTATATTCCTTATTTCCTTAGAATAGTCTCCAATAGCCAACAATATTGGATGTAAGTGCTGTAAAAAGTGTTTAGAACTTTCGTACGATTAGTTTTTCCAAGACGGACGTGTTTCTATGGCTTCCAGAAGACGAATGACAGAAAGTAAGCGCTGGTGTTCTGTGGGACGCCTTAGGAAGGGCAATCAATCACCTATGTTGCTCTTTTCTTCTGCGTTCGCAATTCCCTCATTTCAAGATTATAGAAAGAATTCCAAACAAGCCAAACAGTTGTTCGAAGACCTGTGACCGACTACCGCCCAAGGGTTACGACCCACACGAAGATCGATACATTGTTGTTGTAGCGAAGTGGAATTAAAGAGCGACCTCCACTTGTGTGACATCTATGATTGCAGCGATATCTGCCACAACTGTGCGCCGAAGGCTACACATGAAAGGACTGTACGCCCGGATACCATGAGTCTGTGTTCCTCTATCCGTCCAATCCAAAGGCGCATAGTTAAAGTGTTGTCGCCAACATGTGAATTGGACTATGTCTGATTGGGCTAACGTTATATTCAAAGATGAGTCATGATTTGCCCTGGAGCCAGATGACAAACGTGTAAGGGTCTGGAGAGAACAAGACACTCGCAATCGGCCCCAGAACATCATCGAACATCACGCATTCTGAGGTGGAAGCATTATTGCGTAGGTCGGGATTTCGTTGGGATATCGCTACGACCTGCACATCTACAGACGGGGTTCTTTGACGGCTGTCTGGTATCGGGATGAAGTCCTAGAACCCACTATGAGATTTACGCTGTAGCAGTTGGTCCTTCTTTCGTTTTAATGGATGATAATACGCTTCCCCAAAGAGCTGGCATCGTCGACGACTACCTGGAGAGTGAGTGGATAGCGCGTATGGTTTGGCCGGTGTATTCGCCCGACCTTAATCCCATTGAAAATCTTTGGGATAACCTCGGCCGAGCTGTGTCTGAACATTTCCCTGCCCCAGCTTCTCGCACATAGTTTCAAACTGCTCTACAGGAGGAATGACGATTACTTAACTCTGGGATGGTTGATCACCTCATGGAAAGCATGATCACACGTTGTAATCTTGGTATGAGGATAAGGGGTGTTCACATACCCTATTAATGGCGGTAATGTTTATTTATTTGGATTTAAACTTCATCTTGTTAATGACTTCATATAATAATTTATAAAAATTCAATATTGTTTTTGTCTCGGTATCTAATTTTTTGTTTTGTTTCATGCGTAAACCTATTTGCTACTTTCCTTATTGTTATATATATATATACGAGCTGCTCAATAAGGTGTTGACCCACCTCTAGCCTGGATGCAAGCTGCCACACGGCGTGGCATGGACCGATAAGGCTCCCGGATGGTTTCCTGCGGTATTTCTTGCCAAATTTGCTCCAATTGTCGGACTACTTCATCAACATTCCCTACCGGATGCAGTCGCCTTCACATCATACCCCAGACATGCTCGATGGGAGAGAGATCTGGTGATCTGGATGGCCGAGGCATTTTGTCAGTCGTTAAAAGGTATCCTAAATGGCAATGCAGCAGAAATTTTTAACAACAGTTCAAGAACAACTCCTTATATACATATGCTGGATTTGTAGTTTCGATGCGCTGGAGATCGCACTATTCATTCGTTGGACACAAAATTTTAATCATTTGCATATTTGGTCAAAACATTTTTGCATACGAAATTTCAAAGCAATCGGATGATTCCTTCTTGGTGCGTCGATTTTTTTGCTATATATATATGCGACACTCTTTGAAACAATGAAACTTACAGAATAAAAGGAATTAAATGTATAGTTAGGAAAAAATACAAATAGCATCCCGTATGAAAGTTAACTCTGCGTCATTATCCATCTGTCCCAGACCATTTCTCTGTGGAACAAAAGAAAGGAATTTCATAATGACTGTGTGTGTGACTGAAGGAGGCCTTTTGATTTTTCCGATAGTCATTTGCTCAGTTATTGTTTTTAGATTCTTTCGCTGTGTTACTTTCAGTTTCAACACACACAGAAGATCATCTATTGTATTCGCTTCAATTATTCGTGTTCAGAGCTCGTGTTCCGACATGGAAATAAATATTTAAGAGCCAGTCACCCGTTTGTAAGCATCTCTATTTGAAGTACTCTGTTTAGCAGTTGTTCGCAAAAAGAAAAACAATAAACTTTCACTCCATTGGAAATCAACATCAAGAAAAAGGAGAGAAAACTCTAACAATTTTTCAATTGGCGTATGATATTATTTTTGTGTGTGTGTGTGTGTGTGTGAAGTAACCTTTTGTTTGTTACTTTCCTAACAGGTTTGTTTGTAAGGATTTTCTATTTTTTGGAAACAGTATAATTCCAGAATCATAAAGGAAAACTCCCAAAATTTTCTGGCGTAGATATTTAATTATAATCGCACTTTAGCAACACAATGGTCGATTGGCGACTGTCCGGGATCAAACACGAAATGATACATTCGAGAACACAACCACTTTATTTTGAGCCACGGTCTCCAAACTTCCACACCACGTCGACGTAAGGACATTAGAGGCCATGACAGATTTAACGTATACACCAGCCCTCTTTGTAAACGACGGTCCTTCGTTGGATTGCAACTTGCAACCCACCGGTTGCTAATCCGTTACACTTAGAAACGGGCTGCCGAGGCCCTGACAAGGTAGGTATTTTAATTAACTTCGTACTGAGCAGCAGAACGGGCTATTGACGACGTTGCGGGATCAATCCACAAAGGGAAAGATCCGAGGACAACACCACATAATTTTCGACCACGGTCGGATGACGAGCCCTGAAAAGGGTTTGGGTGTTTTGTATCTCCTAGAGTAGAATAAAAATCTTTTTTGATATTTACGAAAATGATAGTTCGTCATCAAGATATTCCTATTTTTGTGAGCTCAGGTGTTGCTTCGTCATCTGACCGTGGTTCAAAATTACTAGGTGTTGTCCTCGGATCTTTCCCTTAAGGGACTGATCCCGGACCGTCGTCAATAGCCCGTTGTGTTGCTCTAGTACGACGTTAACTAAAAATTACCAATTACCAATCCTATTTTTGTGAGTTGAGCCTTAGGTGTTGCGATCATTAAGTCATAAATGTGGATTTGGATTGGTTGGGGTTTCTGGCGCAATAACCAGACTTGTCCATGGTGCTTAAAACATAAAACATGAAATATCAAGTAGTGGTCATACTTTTACAAGGAGTTTTACTAAGGCCCGGAGCGCACATCCGGTTTTTTAACGTGCGGCGCCGTTGCCGCAACGCAAGTGCGGTCTGAGATACATTAGATCCAATGAAGCAGTGCACACAGGCCTCCAGCACCATTGGGGCGACGCAAGTCCAACTAGCGTCCAATTTGTACCGCAGTTACCGCAGTGCCACTCGGTCACCGAACATGAGTCTCCGTTCTCTAGTACCTTGTTTCCATAAACAAATGGAATATAAATAATAATTAATAAATGGCTGTATCCAGTAACGTCTATTTTGTTTCAAAATATACTCTTCTTTACACCAAGTAAGCGAAATAAACGCGTTTTCTTCGATAGAATATTCATCGCAAATGACGCGAAATAAGAATTTGCGTCATTTTACGGTTATGTGTGCATAGTTAGGCTTCGTTGCCGTAGTGGCGCCGCACGTTGAAAAACAGGATGTATGCACCAGGCCTAACACAGAAGCAAGAAACACACCTTACGTGAATCGAACCTGCTCCTATTACAACTCGCGTGTTGCTAAAACAGACTTGAAACATAATTAGACGGATCATTAGCTGTTGGGAGGAGCTTCAATGCGTGAGACCAACATTGCAACTAGTAGTCACGTGATTGTTATTTTCAATTGTTAAATTGATTATTCGTGACTAGGGGGCCAGCCCCCTGCTCGCTAACGCTCGCCAACCCCTAGAGGATTGCTTCGCAATCCTCATTGGTTCGCTGCGCGAACCTATGCTCGCTTCGCTCGCCTCAATGAAGACATGTGTCCTAGAAGGGATTGTTTACAAAATATGTTACCAAAAAAAATGTTTTTCAGATCTAAATTTGCTGTATTACAGAAAAAATATATACAGTATCTCTAAAATCAGAATTCAAATGAAAAATGTGTGCAAATTTTGACTCGAAATGTGAGCGTCGCTTTGGAAATTGAATACCCAGCATGTTGTTTGTGTGTACATTTTCCCAGCACTCAAACGACCCACACTTTTTCATTGAGTGTGTTGCCGAAAGTTGTAGTGCAAGAGTCTTGTTGAACTATAATTGTTGGCCCTGAAAAGGACCGTTTTTTAAATGGCCCTGAAAAGATCCTCCGCTTTCTTTGATTTCTATTATAAACTAACTGCAACAGCTCATTAAAATTTCCTTTTTTTTCTCAATAAAATTTCATCCGATAACGCTATAAATTCAATCGATGCGCGAGACTTCGTGATAAACAAACAATCGTACAGTGTTGCCAAAACGCGATTACAAATAACGTGTTTTTTGCGTGCCACGTAAGAGAATTATATATATAGATTGTTAAATTTATTATTGTTGGCCAGTTTGGTATCTTAGCACCTCGTTTGATGATACAACATCGTGAGACAGGGTACGTGTGTGAATATGCATTTCTATAGAGTTTGATAAAAGCGGTGAAATCGACAGTGTATTACTAGGATATCATCAATCAAAGGACCAACTAGATGATGAATCAATGGATGGGTGTCTTATCCCGTCCCTAAGACCAATCATATGAACGAACAATGGTAATTTTAATTTTAGTTAACGTACTAGAGCAACACAACGGGCTATTGACGACGGTCCGGTATCAATCCTTTAAGGACGAGATCCGAGGATAACGCCTCGTAATTTTGAACGGTCAGATGACGAAGCAACTCCTGAGCTGGTACCCCACTCACCAAACTTCCACACCAACCCAACGTGAGGACATTCGACCATGACAGATTTAAGGAGCACCAGCCACCTCTACATCATACGCTTACAAACATCCATGCCCGGACTCAAATTCGAACCAGCAACCTCCCGATCTAGAGGCTAACACCTTAACCACTATACCGGTTGGTCGGCGAAGGAACAATGGATTGGCGTCTTATTCGGCCTTAGGACCAATCTCATGATGAACGTTAGGTTCCATTCAGCAGAAAACAACAGTCTATGCTTCACGTTATCAATACTTTTGGTTGGTAACATGAAACTGAGTACATAAAAAGAGTTTGCAAAGCTCACTTCTATCTTTATACTTCCACTATGGTTGCTAAGGTACTAGACAAATCTACTGAGTCACGAGAGACCCTAAAGTAATCGGAGTTTGATTGTAGTATTAATTTTCAGACGTAGATATGTGTGTATTTTCGCACTGGAACGACACAACGAGCTATTGGCGAGGGTTCAGAAACAAAACCGTAGGGAACGATCTGACAACAACACCACGTAATTTTGAACCACTGTCAGACAACGACATCACACCTGAATTGACATCCCTCTCTATAAACTTCCACACCACACGCCAACGTGTCGACATTGGAGGTCACGACAGATTTAACGTGCACCGTTCCCTTTGCACACGACGAAATTTGTTTGGATTCGAACTCGGATATGTAATCCGCTACTACTCCAACCAAGCAACCAAATCCCTTTCATAGGTATTAAATAACCAATTACGATAACTCACCGTGTCCTCTCAAGTCTGTCTTGTTTGAATCCCCCACTTTACAGCCATCAGCAAACAGAAAGGGGTGGCGTTCGAACCCACAATGAAAACCAATCCATTCCGGCGCCCTAATCTGTTAAAGTGTGTGACGAATAAAAGGGCGTCATATTTCCTTGTCCGAGCCCATTATTCGGTGGCAGCAAATAACAATTTCCATCCTCCTCCCGCCCCGGCCGCCCTCGGGGTAATCCTCGTAAATTCTCTTCCTTTGTGATTAATGTGCCCCACATTCTTCCCTGTTACACTCAAGAAAGGCAGGGGCCTCCTTCCCCGTGGGACACGGAGTAAAAACTTTTCTTGGAGTTGAGAGAATGGTGAGGAGTATTTGATCTCTTCCCGAAGGAGATGGAGCTGCTTCTCTTATAGGCGTTATTTTTTATAATGTACTTGTGGGAATTGAAAAGGCAAATATACAGTACACAGTACACTACATAAATACCATACATACACACTGCACTACGATAATGAAACAGACGCCAGCGGATTTGCATAAAACTTGCATACATGTTTCGGGGTGTTTTTCGTGGTATGGCCTGGGACCTTTGCATGTTGCTCACGGTCAATTGAACGCCAACGCCTACATGAGCATTTTGGACAATCAGGTTCTTCCTACGCTCTGACAATTTTTTGGAATGGACGAATATTACTTCTAAGACGACAACGCTCCATGTCATGTTTCAGCCTGTTTCAAGCAGTGATATCAAAATATGGATGTAAAACGTCTTCCTTGACCTGCTCAGAGTCCCGACCTGAACCCCATAGAACATTTGTGGGACGCGTTAGAGCGACGCTTACGGACCAGTGAACCCCGTCTGAAATCTACAGCTGAGCTGGCGACATTCTTGCAGCAGGAATGGACACAAATACCCCTAGATGTGTTTCAAAAGCTTGTTGAAATTATGCCCAGAAGGGTTGATAGTGTAATTGCAGCACATGGTGGATCATCTCTCTATTGAAGCATGTATTATTTCTCTTATACCATCACATCTTCCTGTCCTGTCCATTATTGTAGGGTTGTGTATATTGTATAGATAATCAGTACGTCTCTGGTATGGTCTTTTTCGTCAAAACACTTGAATATATTCCAATCACGTTCTTGTGAAACGTTTGACGCACAGTTTAAAGATTACTTCTTTTCTGCAGTCTGCAAGTGAAACGTAACGGAACTGTCATTGAAAAATCGAAATTGTGGCACTTTTGCAAGTATGTGCGTAGCATTTGGAATCCATCCCCTATCGATTGAGATGGCATACGGCAATTCCATTTAAACTGCGAAAGTTGCAGGATTCTTATTTGAATCAACATCGCGGTTAGAGGATTATACTATAAAACGGCAGCTGCGAGAAATTTGTAGAAGATTATTTACTTTAGAACTGAGTTTCGATAACTTTTCTTATTGAGGATCGACATATTTCTTCCGCCATACAAACTGTCTGGTAGTCATCTGACCATGGCTCAAAATTACGTGGAGTTGTCCTTTGATATTTCCCTTCGAGGGTTGTTCAGGAACTGTCATCAATAGCCCATTGTGTTGCTTAGGTGAGACGGTAATTAAAAACCTAAACCTAAAACCTAACATAACCTGGTATTTTACATCTTTGCGGCCGATCAATCAGTCTAGTGGTAAAGGTGTTGACCGATCGGAAGGTTCCTGGTTTGAATCCGGGTCAGTACATGGATGTTTGTAAGCATATAGTGTAGAGTCGACTGGTGCACCTTAAATCTGTCGTGGTCAAAAACCCTCATGTTGAGTTGGTTTGGAAGTTTGGAGAGTGGGGTGACAGCTCAGGTGTTGCCTTGTAATCTGACCGTGGTTTAACGTGATGTCGTCCTCGGATCTTTCCCTTAGGGGATTGATCACGGACTTTCGCCAATAGCCCATTGTATTGGTCCAGTGCAACATTAATTAAATATAACTATCTACCATTACTTCTTATGTCTTTATTTTTTTTTTCATTTGATTATTCAAACATTTTATTAACCGAACAGCTCTTTAGATGGTTCGTAAAATGTTCGTAACGTTCATTAAACGTAAAAACACAAAAACGTATATGCAGTGTACTTTACATTTCCGTGTAAAGTACATGCCAGAGCGAAACTCAATCCAACCAAATGCTGTCGTGCATGTGAGGGCTAGTATAATCTATTACAGCCCCTAATGTCTACACTCTGTTGTGGTATGGAAGTTTCGAGAGTGGGGTTCCTGCACATGTATCGCCTTGTCAACTGACAGAAGTTCGAAATTACGTGGTGCTGTCCTCGAATCTTTCCCGTCGGGGACTGATCCCTCGTTAATTTAAAAAAATACCTAACGCATCCAAACGGCGAATTGAATCCGCGTGCCAAAAACTCAACGCTCAACACCACTCCAAATCCGGATTGTTCGAGCACAAAATCCCCATCCCCATTAACTCGAGTATTCACCGAGCTCAGCGGAAATATGGAGCATCTTCATTTAATTAAAATGTCATGTCATTTAGGAAGAGACTAATAAACAAGCAGATCGCCTGGGAGAGAGAGCAGCAAATGGAAATTCCCATTTAACAAGAATAATTGCGTCACAACACAAAGTCCTTTTTCCTAATCTGTGCTGCACCTGTCTGTTTCTCTCACATGAGAGGCCACGTGACTACCTCAGACATATCGATCGTTTCTCTATCTTCGAGTGAAACACCCCCCTACCCTTTTCCTGAGGTGTGTTCTACGGTGTTATAGTTGCTGATTGATTCCGGAAAGCCTGCTGCTCTGTCAATTGGAGGGCGTGGATACATCATCTAGAGAGGGAGACTGTTGTGGCTATAGTCTAATATCTGCATTAGTATAAAGTTGGAGAAGGGGAATATAAAGCAAAAACGAAGCTCCAAGGGTCACAACTATGTTTGGGACAGAGATGTTTACTTATTTCAGGGTAAACTAATATATACACTATACTATAATAATGGACCGGACGCTAGCGGATATGCAAAAAATCCGACTATTTGTTTGGGGGTGTTTTTCGTGGTATCGCCAGAGACCTTTGCATGTTGTTCCTGATCAATTGAACGCTGACGGTTACATGAACATTTGGTACATTTCTTACTACTCACTGGCAATTTTATGGAATGGACGAATGATACTTCCAGGACGACAACGCTCCATGTCATGTTGCAGACTCTGTCAAGCAGTGGTATCAAGGTTGGATGCAAACCGACTTCCTGGGCCTGCTCAGAGTCCCGACCTAAACCACATAGAACATTTGTAGGACGAGTTAGAGCGACGCTTAAGGACCAGGGAACCCCGTCCGAGATCTACTGCTTAGCTGTCTACATTCGTGCAGCAGGAATGAATCACGTTGTGTTCGTGTGGAAGTTTGGAGAGTGGGGTGCCCGCTCAGATGTTGCATCGTCATCTGACCGTGGTTCAAAATTACGAGGTGTTATCCAAAGATCTTTCTCTTAAGGGACTGATCCCGGACAGTCGTCAATAGCCCGTTGTGTTGCTCTAGTACGACGTTAACTAAAATTACCAAAAAAATTACCATTAGCAGCAGGAAGGGACACAAATACCCATATCTGTGTATCAAAACCTTGTTAAAGTATGCCCAGAAGGGTTCCTAGTGTATTGCAGCACGTGGGTACCAACCTCCTATCGAAGAATGTATTCTTTCCCTTACACCATCACATCTAGCTGTCCGGTCCATCATTGTAGGGTAGTGTACATGTATGGTTTTGAGTGGTTTCGACGAGATTCTAGTCTATAAGATCTGACAGGATATTACCAATATTTTGATGATTGAGACCAAGATCTGACCAGCTTTTTTCTAATGACGAAATATATCATGCTAGACAGTTTTACTGATGACCAGCTACTTCGTCGACAACCACCAAGATGGTTACAGTGGTAGATGCAATAGAAATTATTCCAGGGGTAAAGTAAAGACATGTTTGAGTGGTTTCCATGAGATACCTCGTCAATGAAGATATGCCTAATCTCGCTATTGACGAGAAACTTCGTCATCAGGATGTTACTAATGTTTTGATGATGTAGAGATCAAGATATCTCGTCAGTTTTCTTCTAATGGCGAGATATCTCATGCTGGCCAGTTCTACGGTGTCATAGTTGCTGATTGATTCCAGGAAGTATGCAGATCCGTCAATTGGAAAACGAATCCCCAGGAATTGTAAAATCGTGTTTAGGTAGAGCCAGTTACTTACTTCTGGGGTATACTAAAGACATGTGCTACGTTAACCCTCAGAGCGATTTCGACGAGATATCTCGTCAGTACAAATCTGACGAATTTTGCTAGTGACGAGATATTTCGTCATCAGAATATTACTCATTTTGGGATGATGAAAAAATCGAGACCAGTTGTTTTTCTAAGGACAAGATATCTCGTTCACATCAAGACCTTGTCAGTTTTGCTACTCAGTTGCAAACATTTGTCTACCCTTTATGTATCGAAGACGTTTTTCGACCCCCTTTTGACCTCTTGTGACCCCTCCTCCTTTTTCGACCCACTCCGATGCAAACGCTTTGTCGGCTTTTGTCGACAATACAAAGGGATGAGCATTCTTCACACCCCGTTTCAGAGAGGAGTGATCACCCCTTTGTCTTGCAGACAAAATACTAGTGATGAGGGCGAAACGCCCCAGAGAGCTACCAAAAGATAGCGTGACCCCCCGGGGTGCCGAAGGTTAAAGTGGAGTGGGTGATTGTTTGCTACACCAAAAGGAGACGTAATAAGGGAGCATTTTCACCCCAAATTTCGTCGCGGAGAAATGTCCCACAAAGTGTTGCAGTCCTTTGATGTTTACCGATTACTGGTGGAAAATAAAATTGGTGTTGCAAACACGACAAATCGCCACCCCGACACGAGATCTTGACGATAAAATTAGTGCCGCTCCTCGGAATGTCTTCGATGTTTGGAGGAGGGACGGGTTTGCAACTCCGGTGTAAACTCAGCTTAAGGAGGATATATCCACGTCAAGACAAACACTTGAACGGTCGAAATGAAAGAAGTGCGTAATCATGGTAATATATCTACTTCTTCCTTCTAGCGGTTTCAATGAGAGATTGCGTCCGAAATCTGGTAATTTTTTTTAATGACATCTCGTCATCTAGATATTGCCGATGAATTGTTTGATCATGAGATCAAAATTTGGTCAGGTTTTTGTTATGATAAGATGGCTCGTCCATCACAATTTGATCAGTTTTTCTTTATGATAAGGTGGCTCGTCCATCAAAATTTGGTTAGTTCTTTGTTATGGTAATGTGGCTTGTCCATCAAAATTTTGTCATGAGACTGAAATGAGATTAAGAACTGGTCATATTTTTGTTATGATAAGGTGGCTCGTCCATCAAAATTTGGTCAGGTTTTTGTTATGATAAGGTGGCTCGACCATCAAAATTTGATCAGATTTTTGTTATAAGGCGGCTCGTCCATCAAAATTTGGTCAGTTTTTTGTAAAGATAAGGTAGCTCGTCCATCAAAATTTAGTCAGTTTTTTGTTATAAGGTGGCTTGTCCATCAAAATTTGATCAGTTTTCAAATGACGCGACAACTACAAGGAGGGTTAAAATTAAAACATTATTGTATATTGGATAGTTGAAATTAATCTAAAGCCAATTTTACAAAAATTTGCTTTTAGTTTCTATTGATATTGTGTTGCGTTGCTAAGAGTAACGTTAATTAACTACCTACCTAGGTATTGGATGTATATTTTGTATTTTTGTTTCTTAATGAAAATTTTGTGTTATTTCAATCAGCTCTAAATAATTAGAAAAATACAACATTTAATCAACTATGTAAATCTTTTTCCCGACTACATACAGTATCTGCCTGATTTTTTAGTGACATTGCATATTCCTTTGGATCGTCATTTCAGCATAAATCAATCACACCACTGCATAAACTCAGCTATTTTTTCATACGCCGATTTCAAGCACAGATCCTATTTAAATACTTAATAATAAATTTTTTAATATAAATTCCCAGTAGGAAATCGGTTTACCTTCACATTCTTTGACTCATTTGGTGCTCATCTCCACGAGGAAATACGCCACTTACAAATGTGACCAGATCTTGATGGACGAAATCTATTGGCATTCGAAGAAAACTGATCAAATCTTGGTATGATCATCATAAAAATCGGCACAATCTTGATTACACGATAGTCACTAGCAAAGTTGATCAGATCTTGATGGACGAGATATCTCGTCGGAACCACTGGAGGATAAAGACAAAGAAACGTTGAAATATAGTTTAAAAAGCTGAATAAAGTATTTTAGAAATATCTTTAAAAACACATACAGCGAAAGAAACTCTAAAATTCACTTCATCGCTTAAACGCTGTAGTTTCAATTTTTACGCATCTTTCAATGCATAAAAGAGTCATTCTAAATCTAATTTATTATCATCTATCAAAGCACATTCTTGTACGAAAGAATGGAGTTCTAATAAATGCGCTTGTCATAAAAGCACGTTTCAGACACGCGTTTCCCGAAAGAAAATTTTCTGATTATATGACTTAATGCTTCCAAGAATGAATATACAGGGAATCGATTTTTACTTTCTCACTGAATCCAACGTGATTCGATTCTTCAAAGCACATTAAGAAGTTACCACAGCGCATTAAAGGGAGATAGGGAATATTTTTAGTTTTATGTATCCATTAGAGTGACTTTTTTGTTTCTTATTCAAGAAGAAGGAGTGTCTTGTGCAACCTACCCGTGTGTATCCGGTCTGTGAATATTTAAAACATAATAAATATGAATACATATGCTGTTTAAGTACTAAATTCTTCTTACAGAAGTATTTTAATTTTAAAACACGCACATAAAAACTACGCTAGATTTCGTAATTGCTTGTCTATTAAGCCTCCTGTGGTTGTCTCTTGGAGATATTTCGTCAACACCATAGAAGACCAGACCTTCATGAACACGATATATCGCCCATCAAGACTTTATCGTTATGAGAAGAAAACTGACAGATCTTTATGTGGTCATCATAAAAAAAATCTGTAATGTCTTGATGACGAGATTCCACCAATTTCACTACGATTACCAAATTCAATCACCAAATTTTTACCAATTTCACCAATTCATCCATACAAATGTGAGGACATTTGAGGCTACGACATATTTAATTTATCCCCTGCACACGAACCGTCAGGTTGGATCGGATTCAATACTCGCCATCCTCTCTGAAAGTTTGAAGAGTGATGTGCCAACTCAAGTGTTGACCTCGTCCTCTGATAGTGGTTCATAATTACGAATAGCTGTCCACTGATCTTTTTCTTAGGGAATGATCTCTGACCATCGCCACCTGTAAACGTAAGGCAGACAGCACTTGATGACGTTATCTATCAAGCGTTGTAGATGGCGCTTTTGGACATTGCTTTCCATTATACGGCAAATTTACCCGTTTTGATTGTGCCCAGAATATAATACTGACAATGATCCAAAGGAAGTTTGTCACGTCATTCTCTTCAGGATTGATCCCGTACCGTCACAAATAGCTGCTTTTGTTTCAGTGTAACGTAAATTCAACTACCTACCTCATCCTTACCATTAAAAGAAACCATGTCATCCCACAATATAGGACGCTTATAATGACCATTTACATTTTAATTTAATCCAATCTCTAAGATGTTAGTATGGTAGGTATGAAAGGTATTTGTAATTAACGCGCGCGCGCGCGCGCGTCACCCTGTGTAGCACAATGGCCTATTCGTGACTGTCCGGAATCAAACCCACGGGAAAGATCTAAGGGTAACACCCCGTAATGTTGAGCCACGGTCAGATGACGAGGTCACACCTCCATGTGCATAATTATATTCAGTGTTCTGCAACACAACTCCAAGCAATTGCAATTGTACTGCAGGCATTTTGTCCGAATTCCGAAAACTGCAGTAAAATCAAAAATAGACGTAAAACATAATTGTCGGCTACATATGTATTACATATATTTATAATAATACATAAAAAATAATTAACCTACTTTACTTACAAGTCATACTTTCAAAATTTGCAATTCTGTCGATAACTTTTGAAGTTAAATTTTTGTTATTGACATAGACGATGTGTTATGTATAAAGTGTTTGTGGTAATTTTGGGCGGTGTAAAAAGGTTGGTCGGTAAATAGAAAAGAAAAAAAAAAGGTTTTTCAAGGAACGCGCTTTGCGCTGCAGAACATCGTAACTTATGATTTAAAACAAAATCGGCCTAAATTTTGTTAAATTAAGGAAACATTGTTCTGTAAAGACTTTGTTTCTTCTGCGACGTACGTCTTAGTTTTAAGTACTTTCTGCTCCCGGGGTCACACCTGAGCTGGCATCCCACTCTATAAGTGTCCACACCGACGTAAGGAAATTTGAGCCCATCGACGGATTTAACATTCACCAGTTCCCCATGTACGACGGTCTGTGGTTGGATTCGAACTTGCAACCCTCCGGTTGCTAATTCTTTACTTTTATACCGCGGTTCCTTAAGATCTATTTACAGCAAACAGTTTCTGAATGAAATTTTCTGTTTCTAACATAAGATCTCAAAGCAAAGCAACGATTTTGCTCCCCTGCATCAACTCCTCCATCGGGTTTAGCAAAAGCAAAATTGCCTTCTTGTCTAGACTCTCTCGAGGAAGATACTTCTTTGCGTGACATCCTGTGACAGCTTTTCGGGTCCTAAATTCTCGGAATTCGCACCAGCCTCTAATCCCCTGCGCTTTATTTTCCCCAGGACGCCACCACGTCCTGATGACTTCCGAAACTAATTCGACCCGAAACCTCAATAGTTTGCCCTTATACTTTTCGACTAGAGAACTTTTTCGTCTATATAAAAAAAAAAACAAGCCTCTCATAAATTGCTTGCCATGCTACGTGGTTTGGAAGACAAAACTGTTATTTTGAAGGACCTAAAATTTCACACGTGTACTTAAAAAGCATTATGATTGTGGACGTGTTTTCCAAAGAAAGCTACGGAAGATTAGCTAATAAAATAAATCTAAAAGCATTATAATTCTAACTGAATTAATTAATACATATTACTGTTCATAAACATTTAATTGGAGACAATGTTACGGCTATCAATTTTTAATTTAATTAAAGAATAGGTATAAAATAAGAAAAAATAAATTTGGTAAAATAAATTGGTTGGTTATGAAATAAATTTTGGTACAGCTTTGATTTTAAGACTTTTTGAGGCAACACTAATATAGCGTTTTTGGCGTGGTTTTTATGTCGCGAAACACACAAGGTAGAATTTCCTCAGAAACACCGTTTTGGGCTTAGAGGAAAATTATAAGCAAAGGAAAATAATTTTTTTAATGAAAAAAAAATCCACACATCTTATTTTTCTTTCTAATACCAGGAAAGTATTTACTTTAATGAAAATATATTTGCCTTTATCTCTGAAATATTACTATCGAAGCATGTCTAGGTTTATTGAAAACAGGCTATGTAGTATGGATGTTATAAAAGATCATACAAACTAGTTATTTACGCATGGTAAAATAAAAAAGATGAAGGTTTACAAAAATTAATAAAATGCTCAAATAATCGTGAGATTACAATAATCTAATACAGCGGGGTGTTTTGCTGTAGGGGAAGACGGGGTACAATGAAACAAAATTTACTAATTATTTTTTCCTATCCACAATTTTGCATGCACAAAAATATAGTTAATGGATTCTTTTAATCTTGTATTTTCCCCTTCTAAATAAATTTTTATTAGGTTCTAAACAATATCTTTATGCTTGTAAAATAACAACAAATAAATTTCTTACAGTGTTTCATTGTACCCCGTATGGCGGGGTACAATGAAACACATACTGGGGTACAATGAAACACTCCAAATGATGCAAGCAATTTTCACCCTATACAGTTTATTTTAGTCACATTCAACTTCATTTAAATTTATGATTTCTCCATCAGAATGTTTCCTTATGTTTTAGTTCACCCTCCTTGATTAAAACAATCATTTATACAGATACTGCTTGTGTCACACTGTTATGTGTGGATATATCATTCATAATACTTCGGTGATCATTTGGAGCTGGAAAATAATACGGATCGTCATCTTCAGAGTCTGTAGGAGGCATAGTTTGTTTTGAAAACAATCCCTTAGTTTTGTTTCCCCTTTTTACTTTCGAATTGCTTAACCAGAGCATTTTTTACTTGCGTGGTTAGAACTAAACTCTTTTTTTTTTCTATTTCCCTACTCTTACTTTTCTTGGACCAGCCTTGGTGTAAGGTTTTATCTTTTGAGGATAAATGTATTTCCTCACAGGTTTAGAGCTAGTGAATGATGTATGGACAGTTGCTGATCAACCTGCAGTCGGTGATTCTGATTTACTTATGGCAAGATCCATCACTTCTAATTCTTGGGTTTTGTCTGTCTGGTTTTCAGTTTCATTAATCTGACCATGGGAATAATTTTCAGTAGGAAAAGGCCTATCTGACACGTACAAACACAAATAATCTTCTTCACAAAACATTTCTCTATAGAAAGGTCATATTCCAGTCGCTGAAAAACCTTTTGTAATATTTTGTGGAGTGATAAGAAAGTAATCAGTGCCAAGCAAAGAAGATATCTCATAGATAGAGATTGTACGACCTGGATTACACAGCATCCAATCATTTGCAGCTAGATTGAAGAAATTTTTAAGTGACTTGAACACAGTCTTGTCTAAAGGCTGCAATTTTTTACTGGCATGGGGGGGCAGGGTTACAACAACAATTCCGTTATCTTTTGTAAAATTTAGACTGGAAATCGTAATATAGGATTCATGATTGTCCATTGTTAGTGCAACTGGATTTTCTTTCATTCAGCGTGTATGTGCCTGGAAATCTGTTAGAACATTAACAAAAATATCTCCATTCATCCAACCCGATTTTGTTGCATCACCCGCAGTTCCATGTGGAGATCCATTCAACATGCAAAACTTGAAATTTACCCTAGGAAATACTAAATAATGGGGTATAGAATTTCCAGAAGCATTAATAAATCCACACATAGTAACAAGAACGCCCCTTTCACCAGAAGTTAATTGACCTATTTGTTTTTGGCCCCTTTGACTGAGAACTTTAGGAGGATTGTGAACTGTAGTAAGTGCAGTCTAGGCCTATGAAATAAATGAACTATTCTTAAATGTTTTTGAATATAAAAAATCTAACTTACTATTGAAATTCGTACTTTTTTTGAAGAAAAAAAAGTTTAATTTTGCATGCTTTCAAAATTACTGTTTTGATTTGGTGTTGCCTTTTTCTATTAATGTTAGGTGTTGCCATTTCCTTAGTAAAAGGGTTTTATTTAGATTAGTGACAACCTGTAATATGTTATTTTATATCAGTGATATTATATTTACCAGTGATATATTACTTCAAGTAAATGCATTAACCTGGGGCACAATGAAACATGTTTCATTGTACCCCGTCAGCAAGTGTTTCATTGTACCCCGTACTGAGGTTACTAAATAAAATAAAAAATTCAAGCTTCTAATATTTATTTTTTTAAATTTTGGTTTTGGAGGTATGAAGACAACAACACAAAGATAACAAAATGTATAGAAAAAATAATTATTACATATAACAATGAGGAAAAAGAAACAAAATTACTTTTAGTAAAGAAACTTACTTTCAATGCTAAAAAACCAATAATCTATTGCTAATGTTGTAGAATTTCGAATGTATCCAAATCACATCAGTAATTAGAACACATAGTTGTATAACATATATATAAATTGCAACTTTCTGTGACAAGTTTTACTGATTTTAGAAGCAATGTTTCATTGTACCCCTTGTGTTTCATTGTACCCCGTCTTCCCCTACTTACTCGCTACGAAAAGCAGGCCAGAAAACGCCTAAAGCCCTTCCTCCCACAAAAGGTTTAGTATCAAATCTGTACCTAATATTTTTAGTAGTTCATTTCATAAAGTTATTTTTACCAATGGCGGGCACTTATGAACTTTATCATTGGCTACACAAGGCCGTAAGTAATGGCCACTTGTGGAGGAGCACCATGTGAGGACCATCATTGCCCCTAACAGAGGGCAGCACAATTTACATTCGAACCAGGAACCTTCCAAAGCAGACGCCAACACCTTAGCCACTAGACCGTTTGGTCTGCTACATTTCAGATTTCATTACATAAAGTCACTCTAATTGTTTTAAAATAACTCTTTACACAAGCTAAAGTTTAGAGATTGGGGGGGGGCAGCTCAGGTGTTGCCTCGTCATCTGACCGTGGTTCAAAATTATGTGATGTTGTCCTAGGATCCCTTTGTGTCATGATCCGCGCATGCGCACTTTAAGCCGAACTGGCGTTCAACGCTTCCCTGAGACGCATATGAGAAACGCGGAACGATGATCGTCACAGAAGAAAGTTGAGTGTCGTCTATTCGGCCAGAAACATAGAATGTGTAAATAATTGTTCCTATCACTTTAAGTCCATCCTGTTGTACATAGATCTTCTGTGCGTGTGTCGTCGTTAAATAAAGGTGTAATTCATCTAAAAATAGTATGTGCCATTAAGAAGTGTACTCTACGAAAGAACCCATTCCTCATATTACGAAGTAAGAAGACCATGTTCACACTTTGGTTGTCCTAGGATCCCTCTGGGTTCAATCCCTTTGGTATTGAACCCGGAGCGTCTCCGATAGCCCAGTGTGTCGCTCCAGTGCGACGTTAATTAAAATACCTACCTACCTGACACACATACTACTTGATTTAAGTTCCTAAATACGAGTATTTCTCCATTGGTGTATTTCTATTTTCTGTCAGTAAAACCTCCTGTGTGTATGTTTATTTACCAGACTTTGGAGTAGCTTGTCAAGTATGACACTTGGATTATAAAACCCCCAACTCAAGCAATCTAAATTTGCCAATCTAATTCAAGTTTATATCTTTGAAATCGTTGACGATAGAGTGAAAATTTCAACGGGTTTGAAACCAGCGTAAAATTCTACGCCAGATCGACACTAAAAACAGATTAGTTTTTTAATCATTTATCATTTGATTATTTAATTATTTATTAAATAAATAATTGTTCGTCTAAGAAAAATAATTTTCTTTAAATAAATAAATATTTATTTAATAAATAATTAAATATAATCAAATGATAATCTGTTTTTGTATCGATCTGGCGTAGAATTTTAAGCTGATTTGAAATCCGCTGAAATTTTCACTCTATCTTCAACGCTTTCAAAGATAGAAACTTGAATTAGAGGAATAAAAAAACATAGTTGTATGCTTACGAAAATCGGGACCCTGAAAGTCTCACCAAACGTGCGTTAGACCCGCCTGGTGTGAATGGGGCCTAATACTTGGTAAATCTGAGCTCAAATAATCAAGGTTCTATTGTAAATTAATTACAGAAAAAAACGAATAGAAAAAGCAAACCTTAAAAAATTTTATGAAAAAAATATAAATTTGTTAACACTGCGCATTCACCGTGATATGTTTGAAAAAAACAAAGCATTTCTGGTAAACAAAACCTTTTTATAAGTGGAAGCTCTGGTGTATACCCAATCACTTACCGTTCACTTTAAATTAGCTCTTCCCTCCAAGAAGAAAAATATGAAGACCGCTTTCTCAGCCATTACCTGTTAGAACCAGTTGTTAACGCAACTCCCCCACTGACTACTCGTTTAATTAGCGATCCAGGGTAAACAAAACTGAATCTAGCTCTAATCTAATTTATTCTTTCAAAACGTTGAGCCAGACTTTGCTTTTAGAGTTTCAGTCACCTCTCCTGATCTCTTCTTCCTTTAAGCTGGAAGTAAAAATGTGCTTAGGACAAATTAAGGCCGTTACATGGATTAGTTTGTGCTCTTCGATGCATTAGGTTAATTCTGGTTTCAATCAATTGAAGTGTAGGGACATGTAAGTTACTTTAAGTTCAGGGTTTTTAAGAAACTCAGGATCTAGTCAGTGTCTGTAAGGGACTTGACGTCATTTTTAGTTGGTATTGGTTGCTAAACGTATTTGTACAGGGTGGCCATAAATTAATATGCTCGAGTTTTATATTATATCGGTAGGTATTTGACTAATGTCGCACTGGAGCAACGCAATGGGGTAATGCCGACAATGGATCAATCCCTAAAGGAAAGGTCTGATGACAACAACACTTAATTTTGAACCACGGTCAGATGACGAAGCAACACCTGAGCTGGCACCCCACTGTCCAAACTTCCACGCCAACCCAACATGAGGACTTTCGGCCACGATAGATTTAAGGTGCACCAGCTGCCTCTATAACATACACTTACAAATATCCATGCATTGACCCTGATTTGAACCAGGAACCTTCCAATGTAGAGGCTAACACCTTAACCACTAGACCGGTTGATCGGCTATCTTGAACCTTACTCTCCAAACATTCACACCATGGCAACATGAGGACATTTGAGGCCACGACCGATATAACGTAAACTAGACACGTACATAACTGTCTTTGACTGGACCTAGTATCGAAGACATAACACTGCGGTTGCTAATCTGTTACTCTGACAAATGGTCTACCGTGCCCCTTGAAGTGGTAGTATCCATTTGTTAGTTTGAAGTCCGACTGAGCACTTGGAAGTATAGCACTGTTTACTGTCCTGTTACAGGACAGTAAACAGTGGAACGAAAGTATAGATTATCTAAGTTAACCGGAAAATTTCCCAATACCAAAGTGACTTAACCCTTAGACTACCTCCGGTACAGCAGTTGTACCTTGAAAGTTATAAGAATCACACCAAGAAGTAATTTTAATATGGCTGGTACAGCTGTTGTACCTTGAAAGTTATAAGAATTGCGTCAAGAAAGAATTTAAACTACGGCCGGTATAGCAGTTGTAACTTGAGAGTTATAAGAATCACACCAAGAAATAACTTAGACTGCGGCCGGTACAGCAGTTGTACCTTGTGAAAGTTATAAGAATCACGCCAAGAAATAATTTAGACTGCAGCCGGTACAGCAGTTGTACCTTGAAAGTCATAAGAATCATGCCAAGAGTGAATTTAGCCTACGGTCGGTACAGCAGTTGTGTAACTTGATATTTATAAGAATCTCACCAATAAAGAATCGCACCATTTATATCTATGGCCGTTGTCTAAATATTAAGACTCCCCAAAACAAGTCAGACTTTAAAATGTCCTTTACCTTTGTGAAATCTTCTCAAATCTGAGAACTTTCATGGAGTTTTATACAATTCAGAATTCAAAACAAGTCAGACTTTAAAATGTCCTTTACCTTTGTGAAATCTTCTCAAATCTGAGAACTTTCATGGAGTTTTATACAATTGGTTCTCTGAGTCAACTAACAAGATTATTTATCACTGATCATACAAGTTAATGCTTCTAAAACTGTTCCCAGATTTGTAAAAATTGAAAAGACTTCAGATGTCCTTTGAGGATTTGTAATGTGTGAAAATAGTTTCGCCAGAGATTAGTGATATCTAAATTAGAAGAGCTGGAATAAACACGGTCATGTGAAGGGTTCAATTAAATGATTAAAGCAGATTTGTTTAAAAAGCTTTAAGATGCTATCTATATATGTATAAAATTCACATATCTAACTAACTCACTCAGTCACTCACTGACTGACTCATTCACTCACACACTAATCACGGTATCTCAAGAACTACAAGTCCTAGGAAGTTGATATTTTTCAGGGTGATTCTTCTTATACCGTAAGCGTGCACTTAGAAAGGATTTTGAAAAATTCGAATCCTAAGAGGCCTAAAATTGATCTAAGGCCTAAGCCAATGTGAAATCGCCATAGAAATAACACTGAGTATAAAACGATTGGTGTACGCATCTCAGATTGCTTTACCAGTGTTGATCGAAAAACAACTTTTTTTAAACAAATTAAATTATAATTTTCTTGTTTGAATTGACATTTTACTTCTTCCCATGATGAAAATAATATTTAAAAATATTTCATTGATGAAGAAAGAATATTTGGAACATTTAATTTTTTATTTACTGAAATTTTGTCACGGAACACGAAAAGACCAAACGATAAACTCAAACATTGAGTATAAATCGATTGCTGTACGCAGCTCAGATTACTATACCAGAGTTGATCGAAAAACAAATTAAATTTTAAAATTTATATTTAAATTGACTTTTTATTACTTCCTATGATGTAAATAATTTATTAATATTTGATTGATGAAAAGAGAGAGAGAGAGAATATTTAGATCAGTTAATTATACGCTTACTTAAATTTTGTAATGGAGCGCGAAATGCCAAACTGATAAACTCATTGATCATAAAAGCGTAATTTTGCTACTCGGTATCTGGCAACATCATAATTAATGTTTATTTTTTTAAATTTTATTTATAATTCTTTTTTGGGCTGTTTGAGTTGACCACAAGATTGTTGCGGTCATATTTGAGGATTCCCAAGTGTTATGTGTTCTTTTTTGCTTATAAATCATTATTGCCTTCATCAATATTGTTCAAGTTTTTTGTCGAATTGTTTTACTTCAGAATAGATACAGGAAGCCGAAATTCAACACTTTAGAACAGATTTGTTTTTCAGAATTCTGCCTTTTGTTCCGGTATATTACCTATTTTAGAAATATTATTTAGGATTCGGATTTTATTTATTTATTTCCTGCAAAATATCACTAGACATGGGTACTATCGTGGTGGTATATCTATATTTCCACCAACTTTCTTTAAATCTTTGGGTTAAATACGTAATAGTTGTGTGTGTGTGTAGATCATAAAAATAAATAATATTTACCAATCAAAATATTTTTACAGTGTGTAATTTGTTATTTTAAAATGACAAGGAAAATTTTAAAAATAACTTTGAAACAAGATGGGTTACGTTAAATTGAAACGGGTAGTCATACGTTGTAGTTCAAATATATTTCAAAATTTTGATATAGATTTTCATTGAAAGACGATTAAAATAAATTAAATTTCATTTGTTTTTCGTGTTTCATGGGTGTTGTTGAAAACTGTGCTCCATAGTCAAGTAACTACATCTATCATCTATATAAATAAGAATGGAGTGTTTGTTTGTACATTCAATATTTTCGACGCATTTCAAGTTTTCTATCCATTTTGGACCCTTCTGATGCCGAATCCGCCTTTTTCTCGTTTGGTGTCTGTCTGTCTGTCTGTCTGTCTGTCTGTATGTTGTGCCCTATACACGTCCACGCGGTTTAAGATATTTTCATGGAAATTTGTATACAGAGAGTACTTATCTTGATTTAGTGAGTGGAATTGGTTGCGAAAGTCTGTCTGTCCGTCTTTCTGTTCTATGCTCGATTTTGTGTTTGTGTGTTTGTGTAGGCATCACATGAATTGTATTCCAGATATTTGATTGCATTGTATTTTATTTTATACATTATCTATTAATTTAGTGAAGGCAATATTCAACATTTCTTTATTGTTATATTTAGACGAGTTTCATGCTAAAACACCCGAGTAAGTATACTTAAATCAACCATAATTTGGTAGTTTTGGAAAAATTGGAATGTCTATTGAATATTACGATTAATTCGATTGCTTTACCAGTACTGCTGAAAAAGTAATTATTCTTCAAAAAATTATTTTTTTTTATGAAATTTCATTTCTGATACGTCATTTATTTCGAGTCTTATTTTTATTCTTTGCGCAATGAAAACGATTTCCGAAAATTTGGGACAGACGATATTTTTCAATGAAACGAGAATGAACACGATCGCGCGAGCAGTGATATTTTTTCTGGTTCTTTCGCTCTGAATTAATTTCACATTTCTAAATTTTGTACACTTTTAGTTGTAAGTTGTGGCAACTGTGCGAGATCAAGAGATAAAATTGAATCACAAATTAATATCTTTGGAACAATTTTTTACGACATCTTTTATTTTGTTTTACTTCGCTGTTTCCTGTTTTAAATATTTATTATTTTAATAAATGTGTTTTCCTTCTCATCACACCCAACAGCACCACAAAGTATTAGACTTGAAAATGTTAGGTAAGTCAGTATAAATTTTCAGTAAATTTTAAGTGTAGTTATGCCGTTATTTAAAGAATAATGCCGTTATTTAAAGAATAATGCCGTTATTTAAAGAATAATGCCGTTATTTAAAGAATAATGCCGTTATTTAAAGAATAATGTCGTTATTGAAATAATAATAATGTTTAAAAATCCAAACTAGAACTTTTTCCAACATTAAAAAATTCGTTGTAGTAATGACAGGAGAAGATTGCAAAATTTCACAATGTCGCATACCGGAGGCAAGAGTGCCACAGGTAAAAAATATTGTTTTGTTGACTATGAGTGCGAGAGCACTCCCCGTAAATCGTAATTTTAATTAATTGAGTTGCACATGAAAACAACTTAAGAAAGGGAATTCCATATCTTCCTATAAATCGTCTTTTATAGTAGTAACCTTAGTATCACCTTTCGTCTTTTTGAGCTTTGTCATACAGCAATTGTGCGATGTATGTGAAATGTATTACATGAATGGATATGCATGTGTAGGATTTGTGTCCAAACTAAGTTGTAGAAAATATAAAGATGGCGAAAGGTGTTAAAATAAATTTTTACTCTACAAAAAACGTAAGTCATTATATATTTTGATTATCTCTTCAATCTAGAGTAAACGAATTCAAACCGAGTAAGGTCGGGTATTTTGCTAGTTCTAAATAAGTACGTGCTTTCCATTTGGAAATCAAATTTCGAATCTTAAAAAGTACCATAATGGTTTAATTTAAACTGTAAGTGTGTTGGAGAAAAGGGAAATTTTAACAAAACTGTTGATCTTGGAATAATATCACACTAAGTACTTTGGAAAAATTGAAATTTTATGTCTTAAGAGACAGAAAGTAGATGTTGCTTGCTCTATTTATTGAAACTGTTCTTAGATACATGTAAATCGTTCGTTGAAAGCAGTGATTTTCTTTTTGTAAAAAAGCTGTAAAATCAACCTTCTGTTTATTAAAAAATTGTAATCGATTGAGTTTAATTTGTCTCTCTGATGACATGTATTTCTAACAATAGCTCTGTTATTCCACCTACCACTGAATGGAATTTTCTGTAAAAAGTGCGTTTGCTTCAAACTAAATTAGTCACGAATGCCCTAAATTTTTAGCCCCCTTGGACAAATAGAACACGGGTTAATATGTAGCATATCATTCCCACAGGGTTCTAAAATATAATTGTACCAAATATGTGGATTGGTCAAGCGGTGTAGATTTGTATAGAGAACAGAGAAAACGCCTACTCTGCTTTATATATATCTAACTAAAGTTCCGTTATTCCACCTGCCGCTGAATAGAATTTTCAAGAAAAATTGCGTTTGCTTCTAACTTAATTAGTAACGAATGCTGTAACAGTTTAATTTACCATCTTCTCATATTGATGATGAATTTCGAAAATATCGCTTACTATGCTCAAGAATGGCACAAGTAAATTATATAAATAGAAAAACTAAGTGCAAGACCAACCGCCGAAAATTCGCCATTTTCAATTAAAATAAATGCACGGGAATATTCATAGTTACTCTATAACTCAAAATTAACTTTGGTAGTTAGTCACTTCAGAAAAAAATACCTTCAGCAGAAGCGTGACGAATATGAAATGGATTATATGGTTGGATACAACATGTATATATGTATATTTGCGTCCGAAGTAAATTGTAGAGCAACGAGAAGTTAAAATTGGTGTTAAAATATTTTCCCCGTACACTTAAATGATGCTAATATTCTCTTATGAAAAAGAATTGATGACTTTTTCAATCAACATATTATTAATTCAACCCGATCAAAGCCTGATATTTCTGCTAGTAAAAGATAAAAGTTTCGAGTCTTTATGTGTACTTCCATGAAGACAAATGAAAGTGTTTGATGCACCGGAAAATTAAATATTCGCAAACGGCCAATAACTGAAAGTAATAGAGCATTAGTGTATTTCTGCTAATCCGCAAATGTTTTTTTTGATGGTATAAAAAGCTTGTGCAACGATAAAAGAAATGTATTGGAATGCAAGTGGAATATGCTGATAAATGATGTGATTGTTATGCGTGTATGTGTTGCCCATTTTTATCGAAACAAATTTTATATCTTCCCACATTGTAGATAATTATTAACTGACTTTTGTACTGTGCTAATTTCACATTTCTACCATTTTGAATCTTAACTACTATTTAGTACGATATCAGGGGTCTACATCTTTAGTCAAAATATAAAAAACTTCAAATACAAATTTACTTTTAAATCCACTTGCATTTTCTGTCCTCTGATAATTTCTATGAATTACGAGATAAATATTTAAGCCACTAGAAGGTTCCCAAGCATTTTCTATATTGCATTATGTGGTCTTCCCTGTATGATTTCAAATCAGTTTTGACCATCTTGACCAATATAATATTTTCAAATTATTCTTGTCTAAGGGAAGAATCAATACAATCTCTCTTCTGTTCTAAGGAAGGATATCAATAGAATCTGTCGAAAAGTTGTATGCTATTAAAAGAAGCAATAGATTTTGTCCAACTGATGATATTTTAAAGAAATTACTACCAAGAAATGACTAAGAATAGAATCTATCCAAAAGGTTATATTCTTAGAATAGAATGTTTTAGATACATTTTAGAACAGATTATTCCATTCTAAGTTCGATTGTAAGAGATTCTTAGAATAGGTTATATTCTAGATACTTAGAATCTTTCCAAAAGATTCTACTCTCAGGAAAGCACAAATGTAATTTTTCAAAAGGATTATATTCTAAGCCAATAAGCAGTAGTCTACCCAAATAATTATATTCTAAGAAAATTAGCAGTATTCGTTCTAAAATATTATATTCTAGTGAAACGAGAGAGCAATAAAAAAATTTCCAAATAATTCTTCTGCAATGGAATCTGTCCAAAGAAATATTTCCTTGTGATCTAATGTTTTAGATAGATCTTGGAATAGATAATTGTATTCTAAGATCTATGCTAAGATGGCATAGACTATTCTGCTCTAGATTCTTAGAATAAATCTTTCTTTACAAAAGATTCTATGCTAAGGAAATCACGAATGTAATTTTTCTAAAGGATTATATTCTCAGAAAATGAGCAGTAGTCCTTCCAAAGGATTATATTATAATAAAAGGAGAGAATTATATAGAGAAAAATTCTATTAAATCAATTATTTATAGTTTAAAAATATGGAATGTGTCCAAAGAATAATATTGAGAGGAAAGTACCCATATAACATTTCCAAATTTTGAAAGATATCATGGATTTATTCGAACCAATAGTCTAAAGTTCTAGAAACTTAAGACTATTGGTTCTAATAAAGGAAAATCGGCTTAAGTTAGGAGGATTTAAACAATATAAGGTGTAGATAGGCATTTTAATTAACGTCGCACTGGAATAGCAGCACAACGAACTATTGACAACGGTCCGGAATCAACACCCGAAAGGAAAGAACCGAGGACAACAACATGTAATTTTGAACCGCGGTCAGATGACGAGGTCACATCTGAGCTGGTACCCAACTCTCCAAACTGCGCCAACGGGAGAACATTTGAGGTCACGACAGATTTAACGTGCACCAGCCCCTTTGAAACCGACAGTCTGGTTGGATACGAATTCGCGACCCTCTGATCGTTAGTCGTTACTTTTCCAACCGGTCTTCTACAGCCCCACATTATACGGGATGGGAGAACTGGAATTTTTGAAATGAATATCGTTGTTATAGAAAAATGTTAGATCTGGTAAGAATAGCACATACCTGGTAAAAATATATTCAAATCACAACGATGTTTTAAAAAAATTCCGCTTGATTCAAACTTTAAGCAGAAACGAAAGTTTCAGACATTCCTTTTTTCTAGTGAAAACCTTACAAGCACATCATTGTTGAAAAACTCTCTCCATATGATATTTATGCATAAAAGTTGGGAAAAGTTTGAAGAAAGGAAAAATAAGCTAGTATTTTCTACCTTTTTAAAAACAAAACCTCCCATATTATGATGTGGATCTAAAAGTAAAATTAAATAGATACTATCTTCGCAAGTAATTTGGAGAATGTCTGAATTTGGAATGAAGAATTTTTTTTTTTTTAGCTTAAAATTTCTTGTTCCTAATGAACTTTAGAACTTTTTGGTTTAACTTCAAAACAGAAGACAAAAACTGCACTTTTGTTTCTATCGAACAATTCTTTTCTTTCAATGAAAATCTCACTTATTGATGATTCTAATTTCAAATATGGGAGCATATCTATATTGTTTGTGATACATTGCAATTTTCTTTTGTGTATGTTTATTAAACAAGTCGACTAAAATCTCAGTAATCAATATAAATCGTACTTTATTTCTCAAAGATTATCCAAAAAAAATGACAAGACATTAATGTTGATCTTATCAATTTTAAAATGAACATTACCTCGATGAAGAAATATCTCGTCATTAGCAAAGTTGGTAAGATATTGTTGGACGAGACATCTCGTATTAACTACTTGGAGGTGTATGGCAAATGAAAGCTAACAGAAATAAACTTGTCTTAGAATGAGCTTTATATTATTACTTGAAAACGTGGAAACGTATTTAAATAGCTACAGAATACCACATTGTAAATGTCCCCATTGCATTTTACTGCCGAATTCTGCATCCTGAATTCCATATAGTGTATCTTATTGCTTCAAAGTCCAAATCACATATATGTCATTTCATAACCTCATAGAATTTTTTGTTGCTGGGGCCCTTGAACAAGGTACAGCGATGGCTGTAACATGTAAGCTATAAATGTCTTCGTGTCTACAAAATATAGGTTAACCCACTGTTGCCGTAAGACCTTCACTCGAGATCTGTGATACATTAGTAGCCGTCGTGTCAATACCCCTGCGCGACGCCATGGTAATGCAAATGAATGGTGAAACCTAGTCATTAGCACATGATCCTACCAAATCCAATTCGAGAGCTGATTCAATGCCATGCCGTTTCGCCAAATGTATCTTTCCATATGATGGACATGCAACCCGTCAATTCATGCAATGAGTCACTGTTTATTCGACCTGTTTAGAGAGCAGAGGATTCAACATCGGAGGGTTGCGAATTTGAGACTAGAAGCAACCAGAGACAGTCGTGTATGTGGGAACTGGTGCACGTTAAATCTGTCGTGGCCTCAAATGTCCTCACGGTGGTGTGGTGCGGAAGTTTGAAGAGGTAGGGTATTAGCTCAGGGGATGAGCTTTGCGTCTGACTATGGTTGGAAATGACTAGGTGTTGTCTTCGGACCTTTTTTTTTTATCGGAATTAATCCCAGACCGTGTTCAAGATCCAGTTCTGTTACTATAGTGTTACTCGTTCATTCAATTATCTACCTATTTTTACTATTTATTCGATGTTTATTGATATGAAGTTTAAGGTATCCGAACACGTTCGAGACGCTTTATTTTTAAATGTGGTATAGAAACATTTTAATGTTATTTTTATGGTTTGTGTTATTAAACAATAGCATTGGGCTGTAAAAATTTTAAATATATATCAATAATTTTGTAAAAATGATAATTATGTATGCAATTTTTACAGAAATTGGTCAAAAACGTCAACTATGCTACATGAAAATCTATTCAAACCATTTGAAAAATGATGCTACCAAAATAAACTACATGCATTTTTCTAGGGAATGAACTAGAGTTGGAAGGATGTTTAAGTAAACAAAAATTTTACAAGCTATCTAAAAATGAATACAAGATTTTTGATAGTTTTACAGTCTTATTTCTTAAATAAATGGCCATAATTTAAAAACTTTACAACTCACCACAATTATTTTTTTCTAGTTCATTCCCTTGACAACATTAAAAAGAACAAGTTCTCAAAGTTTTACGAGAAGACATCAATAACTTTATGTGTTATAACATTTGAAGTGAGGAAATAATGCATAAATATTAATTTAGGGTAAAGAATAGTTTGAGTGTATCGTTAGCTCTCTTGCTTTTAGCGTTTGTGTAAACAAATTTGTTCTTCACTTCTCTTTAAAAATATTCACAATATTTCCAAATAAGAAACCATTTAAACATTTGAAAAAAAATTTCTGAAATTATATTTGCAACAAAAAAGTATAAATTTCAAATTTATATTTTGACAGTTTTTGGTCTTTTAATGTCCATTTCAGGTATTTTCCATACCTATTTCAAGTTTTTTCCCCTGCCTTGATTAAAATCTGAATACCTCGGCAATGAATTAACTTAGAGAAATAATCAAATATATTTTAGAAAGTCAAATAAATAGTCAATCAAAGATCAAAAACGTTTTTTAGAATGTTTGGTCAAAAATGACATTTTTAACGCGTTTGGATCCCTTAAAATTAAAATGATATGATCTAACCATATATACTGAGTTAAAGTTTAGTCTTATTTCGATCTCGTTTCTAATAGGTCTATTACTTTACTGGTATAGAAATTTATATTTATTGTTTAAACTTTTTTAAAAGAAGTAGGATATTTTTGGGTTTTGATGCAAAAGTTCATCCGTTTTTGGCACTAGACGGCAGTGAAGTGTTATCTACTTAACACGTGTAAAGTTTTGATGTTGTGTGAAAGAAGGAATTTCAGCGAGTACTCTCTCTCTCTTGGAAAACAAAATTGTGTTATTGGGATGGATTTTTAAATTTTGCTAAGCACCTAAAATGGCAGAAAATAAGGAGCATTTTCAGCCTATAATTATTTTTTATTTCCAAAAGGGCAACAATGCTTTTCTGATGCGAAAGAAGATGTGTGTCCTGAAGTTTGAGGATGCAGTTGACGATTCCACGTGCAGTAAGTGGTTCAGAAAGTCACGTTTCGTCACCTAGATCAGTTCTGTTGCCAGAAACCTCAGACCTAGTATGGGGGCGGATGATGCAGCTACAGTAGTAATGGAGAATTGTCATAGAACAGAACGGCACATTCTTTTCTGATTAAATGTAATATTTAGTAACTAAAATATTTTTTCTTCAATTTTTGTAATTAAAAATGGGACGCATTTTTGCATCAGCCCAATACAAAATAGAATAAATTATATTTTATAAAAAATATACTTTTTCTCGTGTTGATTCTCATTTTCAACAAAATGTATGGCGGTAAATTCGCTCCTCAGTCATGTGGCCACAGCTAGCTTCCATCTTAAATTGCATCCTGTTTCCTTCTTGAAGACTATTCGGAATTTTTTATGCCTGTAAACCTAGTTTCGCGTTCGTTCACATTTTCTTTCCTGCTCCAATTTCTGTCTTACAGATTTCTCGCCTCCATTTATGTTCAGACTGCTAAAGAATTCCATTTGAGTCGCGAACTCTTCCGTGAAGTAGCAATATTATACAGATCTATTGCTCAAATCAAGAATATTTGAATTTGGGACAGTTGGTGAATAAATCCCGTTATGGTTTATTTTATATTGTTTATCTATATTTTTCTATTCTATAATGCGCAAATAATGCCCATTTCTGTGCCTTCCAAGTGGATGGTACTAGATAACTCGTCCATGAAGACCTATCTAGTTTTACTAATGACGAGATATCATGTTATCATGATACTGTTTACATTTTTATGGTGACGAGTTCAAGATCCTGTCAGATCTCTTCTAATGACGATAAATCATTTCGATCAAAATCTAGTCTGTTTTCATCTAAAGACGAGATATCACGGTTATCAAGATCTAGTCAGTTTTCATTTAATGACGGGATACCTCGTTCATCAAGATATCGTCAGTTTTATTCGAATTACGAGATATCTCGTCCATAAAGATCTAGTCAGTTTTCTGCTATTGTAAGATATCACGTCCATCAAGATCTAGTCTGTTTTATTCTAATGACGAGATATCGCGTCCAATAACATCTGGTCAGTTTGCATCAATAACGAGATATCGTGTCCATCAAGATATAGTCTGTTTTCTTCTAATGACGATATCACGTGCATCAAGATCTAGTCAATTTTCATCTAATAAGGAGATAACTCGTCCATAAAGTTCTAGTCAGTTTACTGCTAATGTAAGATATCACGTCCATCAAGATCTAGTCTGTTTTCATCTAATGACAAGACATCGCGTCCATCAAGATCTAGTCAGTTTTCATCTAATAACGAGATATCGTGTCCATCAAGATCTAGTCAATTTGCATCTAATGACGATATATCGCGTCCATCAAGATCTAGTAAGTTTTCTTCTAATTACAAGATATCTCGTCCATAAAGATCTAGTCAGTTTTCATCTAATAACGAGTTATCGCGATATTCTGTCTATACAGATCTAGTCAATTTTCTTCTTATGTTGAGAAGTCTTGTTCACCAAGATTTGATAATTATTTTCTAATTACGAGATATCTAGTCCGTCATGATCTGGCGAGTTTTTTAATGGCGGGATATACCGTCAATACATCTACAAGGAGATTTAGCGAAATACACATTGATTGATATTAACTTATTTGCAATATTCAAATAACTCCCATTTCTGTGTACCATTAACGCCCATTGACCCATGTACGTTAGTGATATACACATTGATGATAACTTTTATTTTTAAACCATATAAAATATTTGAAAATGGATATCACTGGTCATTCTACAATATAGTTAGAGGGGACATGAGCTGCTAAAATCCTTTCCTGGTTGCTATTCTAACCACATTGAAGGTTCTCTCGCAGAAAATTCGGATCAATATTCCCCAAATACCTCAAAATAACTTTCCTTCAGAAGTGTTTGCTTTTCCACCTAAAATTTGGAATAGAGTATTCAAATAATGTTACAAGATGCATGTCTTACGTCAAAGACTTCCTTGGAAATAAAATATTTCCAAGGATATTGCAAAAAATATCCCCTCTGGAATTTTATAGAATTCTTGAAAGTGTAGGGGTGTCCCTTCAATTTTTTACTCAATGCATCTAGACTTTTTAGATAAACATGAATAAACTAGTACTTGCAAACTTACAGAACCGTTTGTCTGTATGAGCAAACATACAACAAAGAGGCTTATATTGAAGACATAACTAAATGTATTTCATTCTATTTTTTTTTAGTAAACACATGTAACGAAAGACTATATAGATGAATCTGCGCACCAAGCAAATTATTAAGCAACAAATATTAACCTTATGGTGGTGTAAGGAGATTTCTTGTACATCAAGATCTGACGTGATATCTTGTCTGCAAGATATTGATGATTTTTGAATGATGACTAGGTTTCATCTAATGATCGTGATCATGTTTCTTTTATAATGATGAGACATCTTGTCCAACAAGATCTCGTTGGTTTTGCTAATGACAAAATACCTCCTCAAAAGAACCACCCAATAACTCTGATTATTTATATAGAATAGTTATGTAAAATATGAGAATGATTTATATATTCTACATTTATTCAATTGGTGTAAATTTAAGAAAGTTTACCAAACTTCAATGTCTATGCATAGACCAAAGTATACATATAAAAAACACTTTGAAATTTAATAAATTGCACATGTTACTTGTGCTAAAGTAAATATATTTAAAGGAAATACAATATAGAGTTTACTCAATTCGAATTTTTAAGTATATGTTTATATACGATGATAGAAATAAATTTTTTTAATGACAAATTTATCCTGGCTATTTTAACATTCTTTTATACTTGTTAAAATAGAAGAATGGTTTGTATTTTCTCCAGTTATACATTTCTAACAAAGTAGTCTTATTTGTTTTGCCTATCTGAACAATAAATAAAACACTTTTCACAATAGAAGATAGACAGATAGAAGATAGACAGACAGAAGATTGATAGATATAGATAGAAGATATATATATATATATATATATATATATATATATATATATATATATATATATATAGATAGATAGAAGATAGATAGATAGATAGATAGAAGATAGATAGATAGATATATAGATAGAAGATAGATAGATAGATAGATAGATAGATAGATAGATAGATAGATAGATAATAGATAGATAGATAGAAGATATATAGATAGATATATAGATAGAAGATAGATAGATATATAGATAGAAGATAGATGGATAGAAGGTAGAAAAAGGATATATATTATTGTGATCTGTTTGTCTAAATGACGTTAGAATTTTTTTAATTACCCCAAATTGAATAATTTACTTTCAAAAACCTACTAAGAAGTATAGAATATATTTCACTTGAGAAATGTATGGATAAAAAATCCGGACTTGCTTGTATTTAAAAATAAATATGTAAAAATGGACGGATAAGTAGCAAAACCAAGAAAATGCTCTCGTTTAAATTGAATATCTAATTTGCACAATATAACGTTCTACACACTGGAGACTGAAAGTCTAATTCATAATGAACACCATCTATATATCTTCTATCAATCTATCTATATATTTGTCACATATCTATCTATATATCTTCTATCTATCTGTCTATATATTTGCCACATATCTATCTATATATCTTCTATCTATTTTCTCTCAATCTATATACTATCTATGTTAAATCTATCGATCTATCAATATATCTTCTATCTATCTCTTCTTTGTATCTATCACTTCTTTATATCTATCTCTGTTTATATCTATCTCTTCTTTATATCTATCTCTTCTTTTTTCTATCTCTTCTTTATATCTATCTCTTCTTTATATCTATCTCTGTTTATATCTATCTCTTCTTTATATCTATCTCTTCTTTTTTCTATCTCTTCTTTATATCTATCTTTTATCTACCTATCTTCTATCTATCTATCTATCTCTTCCATATATCTATCTATCTTCTATCTATCTATCGATCTTCTATCTATCTTCTATCTATCTATCTATCTTCTATCTATCTATCTACCTTCTATCTATCTATCTATATTCTATCTATCTATCTATCTTCTATCTATCTATCTATCTTCTATCTATCTATCTATCTTCTATCTATCTATATATATTCTATCTATCTTCTATCTATGTTAAATCCATCTATCTAGTTGTCACATATCTATCTATTTGCCACAAATCTATCTGTCTATAAGTACCAGATTGAAACACGCACCAAAAAGTAAATAAGCCATAATGATACATTATTAACGGTTTGAAGTATACAGTTCTCCTTGAATCATAATTAATTAATATAGGCTTACAGGGGGCGAGATTTGTATTAAAATAATACTGAGAAATTGGTTACTTTGTCGTTTCTAACAAATATATGAAACATAATGTCCAGTCAGTGAAAGGTTATATGAAATATGAAATTCTGAGCTCGCATATTACTTCTCATCTATGTATAAGAACTTGTTTATGGTCAGGGGAAGCAATATAAAATAAAAATATATAAACAAAAATAAAAAACAATCTATATCATTAACAGTAGGGTTTTGTCAACATTCATTTTTTATTTTTCATATGATAATTATATTTGGCTGATAGAAGTTATATATTTTAATTAACGTCACACTGAAGCAACGCAATGGACTGTAGGCAACAATCGGAGATCCAACCCGAAGGGAAAGTTCCGAGGGCACTACCTCGTAATTTTGAACCACGGTTCGATGATAAGGTCACACCTGAGTTGTCACCCCACGCACCAAACTTCCACACCACTCCAACGTGAGGACATTTCTGACCACGACAGATTTAACGTGCACCAGCCTCCCTTGTACACGACGATCTTTGTTTGGATTCGAACTTGTAACCCTCCCGTTTCCAATCCGTTACTCTTCCAACCGGGCTAATATGGTATGTTCACAGAAGGTTGTTTGTATTTGAATATAATTGCGAGGAATTATTTCCAACATATTCATGGTTGGTTTTTTTTAGCGTTTTATTACACAGTGGTACTATTTGGCCAAACTGAGCCAAACACAAGACAGTGTCAAGTAAGAAATGTCGTGAAAGAGGAAAAGATGGCCATGGAGAAAAGAGCAGTGAAAGAATGCAGTAAAAGATTGTGATTAATATTTCTAAAATAAGACGAGTTGGAAAAGCGAAAAGTTATGCATCAAACATGAAATTCTTAATAAAACAACGAAAATCGGACTGAATCCATTGAAAACTCATTCATCACATAAATACAAAGATTGTTATTGACCGTGAATGTATAAAGTTTCTGGCCATCGCTTGTTGCAATGATCGACTTAGATACACTAAGTATAACACGAAAATCAAAATAAATATTTATGCAATAATTTATAACCCCAGTTCAAATGAATTAATGAAACTTCGCTGTTGCTTAGGAACAAATGTTTGTTCCAAGAAATATGAGGAATTCAACTATTTTCGGTGCTTCTAATAGCCAAGGTTTTTAATTATGTGGCAGGATTCCAATCACCTAGGGCGTTTGCCATCTGGTTAGCATTTTACAGGAAGCGCATAAAGAATTTGGGGAAACTAATAGAAGTAAACTAACTTAGAATATAAAGTAATCTTAAAAGTTATGGTTGAGATTCTGTTCGTTATACTAAAAATATATATAAATGAAAGTTTGAGTTAATTTTTGTGTAATACGGAGGGAATATGTTTAATTTATTTCGTTGGTATGAATAGATTTTATCAGCTTTACTCAAACTGTTTTCGTCTTAAATCTCAATGGCTGTTTCGAATGAATAATTTCATTCCGATTAAGTTAAGTATTTGAACAAACTGATTTAACTTACTGTACTAATTCAACTGTAATAAATCAATGTATCTTGTTTTCTAAATTTCTAAATTTTCACGCACTACAGCTGTCAAAAATTAGTGACGAGCTTGCAGAAAATTTTATAGCATTTTAAAATAAAAGGAAAAGATAACTTCAATTTAAGAGTACTATAGGAATGATTTGGAATTTGGTAATCTTCCAAACTACGTCTAAATATCTATCAAAAACATTTGAAGCAAATGTTATAATGTAGAAACAAGTTTTGAAGAATGTCTTCCTTTAAAGAAATGATAAGAGTATATGAGAAATATTGTATTGAAAAATTGCATGAATTTAAAATCAGAAATTAATAATTGAATTGTACTTATAAAATATCTAGCTTAATTGATTAGGGAATTTAGAAAAGCTGCTTTAAGATTATCTGCAATAAATCAAGAAATACTCTCTTAGGACTTTTATTTCCACAGAGGTTGGGTCAAATATTTTCTGGATTGAGTAACAATGTTGTCTTAAATGTAAATGCGTGATTAAAAAATTTCAATGATTAAATAAACAATATATTTTTACTACATTTTTTAAGATGATGTCTTAACATCTAATAGAAAATTACAAATGTATTATGCTTTCACGAAGAGCGAGCTGTATTGAAGGGACTTTACCCCGATTTAACCTCCTGTTTGAATTCTCCTTCGATTGCTGAAGGAGCCTTTGTCCTCCCCTTTTAATATGGTGTGCTTAAGACCCACTTACTTTTGATTGTAGACACCCTGGTCTCAATATAAATGTTTGTAATATCTTTTAAGTGTTTTCTGCTTGTTAGAAAACGTCAATAAATAAATTTTATTTTCCAATGATTTTCTTGGGACACTCACATATCCCTTTGATTGGACAATTCTCCACATATTTTTTTTTTATTTTACGTAATATGTATCAAAATATTTATAAAATTACTTTATAATTCTAAGGCATGTATGGGCCATCGACCTTCAAATGCAATATTCGGGCTATCCGCTCACAGCTTCATACTATATCTAACGGTTAAGCGGTTTAAATATCAGTCATTTGGTTGTGAGAAAAAAAAATGAATCCTAAATTATTGATTGCTTAAAGTAAATATATAGCGTGATTAGAAACACTAGCCTGCACTTCGATAGCCAATCGGCTGTCAATTCGTAAGCCCACGTGATTTATCCTTTAAAATCTTTTGACAGTGACTCCGCCCATATGAGCAACCAGCCTATACAGATTGTTTCAAAACTTCGGGCGTTTGACTTGCAGCAGCCTGTAGAAGATGGAGCCCCTAGGTTACTACATTTACAAGTTTCCAATAATACAAAACATGGTAGGTTGAATAGTGGACACAAACCGTAGATCTGACGTGAGTGTTGAATAGTAGAATGAATGAAACAGACGTAGAAAGTTTAAACGATTGTTCATTCTGTAAATTCAATAATTAATTTAGTTTCCACGATTAAAGTGCTGTTTGATATTAATTTTTGAGATGTCCAATAATTATTGTAGCGTTGTTCGATAGATTTTGAATGATACGACTTACACAGTTCACCCCTAATAATCCAAAGTTATTCTGGCTAAAACTCGTCCAGCAAAGTACCCTTTCGGACACCATACCACGCACAGTGTGCCTACGCTCTCTGTTCGATGGTCATGACCGGTATGGACAACCTTTGTCTACACAATGCTATATTATATTTATATCTCCTGGACGTTTCTTCCAGTTCTGATATCATAAGACCAAACAGTTCTAACTCTAGACATCATGAAGGCTTCCCCCAATACTGTTTCGATTTTTAAAGACGTATTTCACGTCAAAAAGAAAAACAAATTGTAGTGCAGGCTGCAATAAACGCAATATTTCTTATCTTAATAATACGTGTGATCTGTGTTCACCAGTTGTCAAGTGGCTAAAAGCGTCGTTTTTAACCTTCCTGGTCGTAGTAGTCTCGTCGTCTCTTTCCATTAGAAGAAAACTGACCAGATCTTGATCTTGTTGTCTTAAACGGCGATACCTGGATGAAGAGATATCTCATCAGCAACAAAATTGGTCAGATCTTGATAGACAAGATATTTCGTAAAATAACTTAAACGATTACGAATCTGTAGATGGTAGACTGAAGTGCTTGGTTATTCTCTCAAAATTCATTAAAATTCTCGTATGTGCCTTGGTTGAGTTGGCTGCTTGAATTTGCTAGTTTCGTCAAGGCGAGACGCGAGTCAACTTACGTAAAGTCTTCCAGAAAACTATTTCTCTTACAGTTCACAAGGTAGTTACACCTTCCATAGTAGACCGCGCTTATTAGTGCATGAAGATTTTCTCGATAACAGTTGGCATTTTAAAAGCAAATATGCATTACCTTGCTTTTTAAGTAGCGCACTTATCAAACAAAAATATCTACTAAACGTAGTGTTTAAGTTTCTCCTGAGGGTTGTCTCGAAGAGATTTCATTAGTATAAAACTTACCAGAGTGTGATGAACGAAATAACTCTTCTTTTGAAGAAAACTGACCAGATTGTGATGGACGAAATAACTCTTCTTTAGAAGAAAATTGAACCAGATTGTGATGTACGATTATGGATTGACTCTTGATTATGGATTTAGATGTTATATGGGTTTTTATTTTCAAAAAGTTAACCTTGAAACATATTTTCTGTTTAGTGTTCAAATCATGTATTGATGAAATAATTTTGTTTACAACGGGTATCATACATAAAATATGAAATTCAACTGAGACAGGCACTCCACTTTTCCTTCGAGTAATTAGTTAGTAAAAAGGCCAAAAACCACAGAAATGATTGCTGTTAGCGCGGAGGTATTTCTTCTTGGCAGAAAACTTTTTACTCAACCTGATACTAGCAGATGAAAGATATATTTTCCTTGACTCTTCTAATGGTTGTGGTTGTCACTACTAAGTAACTTGTCATTAGCAAAACTGACCAGATCCTTATGGACGAATGGCCACGGTATCCCGGTTGGTGGGCAGCGAATTTGCAACCAGAAGGTTGCGAGCTCGCTACTTCATCCAAACAAAGACCATCGTGCACGTGGGATTTGGTGTACGTTAACTATGTCGTGGCCTCAAATATCTCACGTTGAATTGGCGTGAATGTTTGAAATCGGGGTGCCTCTGTATCTGACCGTGGTTCAAAATGTAGAGGTTTTGTTCTAGGATCTTTCCCTTCTGGATGAATCCCGAGCCATCACCAATACCTCATTGTGTTGTTCCAGTGAGCTTTTAATATTCAACCATCTACCTACATGATACATATCTCGTCATCTGAAGAAAGCGTACCAGATCTTGATCTGGTTCAAAATTTCGAGGTGTTGTTCTAGGATCTTTCCCTTCGGGATGAATCCCGAACCATCACCAATACCCCATTGTGTTGTTCCAGTGAGCTTTTAATATTCAACCATCTACCTACATGATACATATCTCGTCATCTGAAGAAAGCGTACCAGATATTGATATCGTCGTCATTGCAAAATCGTCATTACATTGATGACGATATATCTCGTAGTTTACAAATTTGATAGGATCTGGATGGATGAGATATGTCGCCAGAAGCACTATCTTGGAGTGTTAAATACATTTTCTACAAATGTCTTAGAAGTTAATTTCTAAACTTAAGAATCAGGTGCAGCTATTCATCAAAGTCGCCGATTGAGTTTGCAGGAGTGATTAGTTCTGCCCGAAAAAAAAGAGAGTAGGAGGAGACGGGGGTAGTGTCAGTGTGTCAGCAGCATGTGGATGGTCACGGAGTTTTAACCTTTCACGCTTTGTCTAATAATATCAAGATCAAGGTGGCAGTTAATAAGTAGTTTCCCGGAGTACGCCGTTCCGTTTGGCTAGCTTCCAACTTGGCTCGCGATCAAGAGTCCAGTGAGGGATTCCGTATTCCTCCTGATTGGGCCATCCGTCTGTTGCTTTCCCAGGACACCGAATGATTCGGAAAGCGCAAAAGGAATGGCTCTCTTTAAATATAAGTGGGATTTTTATTAATGAATTTCTATTTGAAGATGAAATGTCTCAGTTTTTCATGTGTACCGAAATGTTAATTCGAGTCTTCGAAAAGGTTTTATTTTAAGCCTAATATGTATACCTTTTTTCTTGTATTGAGGTTGACCATGGATATTTCTAGTTTCAGACGATTTTGTTTGATTCAAACTCAGTTAATAGACTAATGTAAAAGAATATTTTGATCAACCATTTAAAAACACGTTCTGTAAATCAAAAATAGCAACAAATTCTGAATGATTGGTTTTAGGATTATATGGCACAAGTGACATACACTGACATGTACTACCCTATAATAATGGACCGGACAGCAAGATGTGATTGTATAAGAGAAAGAATACATGTTTTTATAGGGGATGGTTCCCCACATTCTGCAATTACACTAGCAACCCTTCTGGGCATATTTTCAACCGTTCCCTGGTTCGCAAGCGTCGCTCTTACTCGTCCCACAAATGTTTTATGGGGTTTAGGTCGGGAATCTGAGAAGGCCAGGGAAGAGGTTTTACATCCATGTCTCGATACCACTGCTTGACAGAGGCTGCAACATGACATGAAGCGTTATCGTCCTGGAAGTAACATTCGTCTGTTCCATAAAATTGCTAGAGCGTAGGAAGAACTTGATTGTCCAAAATGTTAATGTAGGCGTCGGCGTTCAATTGACCAGGAACAACATGCAAAGGTCCCAAACCATACCACGAAAAACACCCCTAAAGAATTAGTCGGATTTTATGCAAATACGCTGGCGTCCGGTTCATTATTGTAGGGTAGTGTATTTGGCAAAGCTGCGCCAGACACGAGTCGTACAGTAACAAGTAATAGACAGACACGTGCATTGAAAGTTTTACTGAAGATAGAAATACACCCAGGGTTGGAATGCACCTGCCAGGAATAGAACATCTACCTTCCACAACTCGAAGGTTGCTGACGCAGTGGTCATACCTACTTAGCTACGACACAAATAATTCTGTAATATGAATATTAAATAGAAATTAACACAAACTATAGATATATTTTATTAAAGGTATGACATCACTGCTTTATACCCCCACATTGAAGCGTCGATTGAAAGTTTTCAGTATTTTGAGTGGTTCAAAATTACGTGTTGTTCTTGGGTCTCTCCCTTTTGGTTTGGCCCTGACCGTCGGAAATAGTTTGTTGTGTTGCTACCACTGCGAAAGTGATTAAAATTCCAACCAACCTACCCAATATTTTAGTAAACATTAATTTATATAATTATTTATATATCCATGTCTCGTTTGACCCAATAGCCATTCAGGCTATTGGGTCAAACGAGGTGCCTGCCTCAAATGATATCTTAGAATGCCAGATGCTCCTTGAGGGATTAAAGGCAGAAGGACGACAGATCGTTATCCAGTGGCTCCCTGGGCACTGTGATATTTTCGGTAACGAGCAGGCAGATATGTTGGCCAAGAAGGGCACACGGATAGTTGAACAGCCAACCACAAGCTACTCATTCCACTCCATAAAACTCTACATCAAAAATCAAATGAGACTTAGATGGAAGTCGAATCTCACTTCTTGTATTTCCTCGAAGAGCTGGAGAAATTTATTAGACCATGTCTCGTTTGACCCAATAGCCATTCAGGCTATTGGGTCAAACGAGGTGCCTGCCTCAAATGATATCTTAGAATGCCAGATGCTCCTTGAGGGATTAAAGGCAGAAGGACGACAGATCGTTATCCAGTGGCTCCCTGGGCACTGTGATATTTTCGGTAACGAGCAGGCAGATATGTTGGCCAAGAAGGGCACACGGATAGTTGAACAGCCAACCACAAGCTACTCATTCCACTCCATAAATCTCTACATCAAAAATCAAATGAGACTTAGATGGAAGTCGAATCTCACTTCTTGTATTTCCTCGAAGAGCTGGAGAAATTTATTAGACCAAAAAATTTCAATTAAACCTCGCGAAAGAGCGGTCGCAGAATTTAGACTTGCAGTGGGGCATGACTGCCTTGCAAACCACCTACACCGCATTGGCGTTTATGACAGTCCTAAATGCCCACTCTGCAAAAAGGATGAAATTATGGACAGGTCCCATATCCAAAGATGTCCAGCTCTGTGTGGGGTCTCCGAGGTGAGACGCTACTGGAGTGCTAGAGCCTTGCTGATGAGATACTGACTTTTTTCTTTTACTGTTTTGTATTCTTGTAATCGTTTTGTAAGATATTGTCATTTTCTCTTGCCGTTAGAAATAAAAAATATATATATATATCCATGTCTACCTGGATATTCCAATTTCAGGTGATTTTTATTTGATTCGAACTAATCAATTAAAGTAAAGTTCAAAAGTGTTCTTATTAACCAATTAAAAACACGTTTGTTTCCAAAAACGGGAATAGTTCAAGAATAAAATAGAAAGTTCGAGTATTTTCATATACAATATAGATTTTTATTGTAGACATATCAGTACTACTTTAAACACATTGCATCGTTTACAAAAGTCTGATGAATATTTTAATAAATATTGATTTATACAACTTTTCTTGTATTCAGATCTATCTTGATATTTATTTCGAATTCTAAGCAACTTCGATTGATTCAAACTCACTTAAGGGAGTAAAAATTAAATCCAATTATTATTAACCTTTTGAAAACAAATTAACAATCAGAAATTATAAAAAGTCGTAGAATAAGAATGAAAAAATAACTACATATACAATATATTTTCTTAAAAATAAAACACCATTTACTTATTTACATAAGGTACAAAACCGATTGGAGACTATCAATATTTCGATAAATATCAATGAAAAGAACTTTTTCAGTATTGGGCTCAAGCTGCTGTTCTTGTGTCGCGAGCTTTACGACTTGAGAAGAGGAGATGAAATTAGAAGCGCTTTCTGCAGTCGGAATTCATTCAGAATGATCTCTGATTGGTCTTTGATTTTTGCCGTTGGGCGATTTTAAAAACTACAGCAAAGGCCGTTGAGGAGACGACAGAGAAGAGAGATAGAAGCAACGGATGAGGTTGTTTTCCCCGCGCTGGCCTGTGATATACATATTTTAATGTTTGGGAATATGTTGAAATCGTGAAGTAAATAGTGTAAATATTCTTTTTGTCGCAAAAAAATAACGTAATTATCTTAGCTGCGTACAGTTTTCATGCTACCTTTTTTGGGGCGATGACAACACAACTTTGAATCCTCAACTGTCCTCATGTGGGTGTAGGGAATAAGGTGGAAGAATCTGGTGCCAGTTCAGGTGTCCCCATTAGCCCGTTGTGTTGCTCCAGTGTGATGTTAGTTAACCACCTATCGTTAATGTAGTAAATTTCGATATCGTTAGTATTGCCATTTTTTAAGTGTGAACTACTAGTTTTAGCGTTCAGAAAATGTGAAAATAAAAAGTCTGGATATGGACGTGATTCAAACTAATACAGTGGAATTTAGCTGTATCTGTTTTAACTATTTTATCAATTTCAAGGGTTATTATTCGAAATATTTAAAGTTATGGAATAAGAATGAAAAAATATTAAATTCATAAATATTTATTCCAATTTTGATGATACCATTTAAAATTTTAATACGAATACTTCATTTTATCAAAGAAAAAATATTATGTTAACTATTATAGTAAAACATATGAGGCATAAATATAAAAACTGACAAAAAACATTATAATATATATATATATATATATATATATATATATATATATATATATATATATATATATATATATATATATATATATATATATATATATATATATATATATATATATATATATATATATATATATATATATATATATATATATATATATATATATATATATATATATATATATATATATATATATATATATATATATATATATATATATACTGACATAAAAATAATACGACGTAAAACATGAATTAGTCACAAAAAAAAAAAACATAAATACTCACTTGAACTTTTATAAATGACTTTATTATATACTAAACCAAGACTTGAAAAGTTGTCCTCGTGATGTGTTCAAATTGTTAAGCTGCATTCATGGAATTACAAATTGTATTTGCGTTATGAAAGTATGTTTCTCCAATAAAATTAACTTAAAAATGCTAGAAAAGCTGATTTTGAAATTACTTAAAGGTGGCGAAGTAAGGAAACAAAAATATTACATTTAGAGAGGAAAATTCTTGCAAAAAAAAAAAAAAACTTCTAAGGGATTAAGAATGTGAAAAGCAAAAATCATTGAAAAGAGATTAAAGGTTCCAGTGATGTCTTTAGTTCCCCCATTTAGAAATCACAAGTTGCTTTCGATCGAAATAAAAGTAAAACCTTATCGAAGACATTATGTAAATTTCTATAGAAATAGCTTGAATTGTGTCATTGCATTATATCAGAGAGAGAAAAGATTTGAACCATAAAATTATATTCCAGCAATAAATTCTTTCAGTACCACGTTACACTATTTTCTAGAATGATTCGGAAACGAGATAAATCATAATTGTATTCTAAAATATAGGTCACCCTCATTTAATCTCCATAATTTTAACACTTTTCCCCTAACAGTAAAAAAATGTTATTAAAATAGGTAGTAATGTTCTTAAAAGAGGAAGTTTTATGATAAGAACCTAGCAGTCATAATTCCGAAAATATAAATCATTTTTTATGTCTGCCCCCAAATGAACATTTAATCGCATATTTTGACGATTTTCTTTAATGTCAAAAAAGTTTTGGGGTTAATTTAGAATTTTACTAAAACTACACGGTGTTTAAAAATTGCTTTAAGTCTTTAAATGTACTTAAACTCATACACTAGCTTTTATTTTATGTGTTTGAGTGACTATTTTCACACACATTCAACCTTCTTAGGAAATAAATTTTTTTTAATATATTTAGTTTGAAGTAATGTCTTACATTTTATGTATGTGAAACATTTATTGTTTTTAAAAGCTTGATATAAATTTCTATTTCAATCTGACCTGAGATTTTCTTACTCCCAAAAGTTTGTCAATTTCGACTGTAAATTCATCGTAATGAATATTTAATAATGATTAGCTTAATCTGGCAACGGGTGGAATTAATTTTTTTTTTTTTTTAGATTTCTCGTAGTCTTTGAGTTCTGAAGACAGAAATAGATGGAACAGAAATTTCAAATATTCTGTAAACAAAAACATTTTTAAAGACAATCTCATTTTGCGTCGCTGAACACTAAAGTTATGTTTTAAGATGTAAGGTTTCAATGATGATTTTAGTTAGCTACATGATTACAAATTTTGCAATCAGCGTTTCCAGATGAATGTAATGAATCAACATAGATAAACGATACTGAATATTGTCTCAGGAAACACGTTTGTTTGATATTTGCATTGATAACGTTAATATAGATATGTTAGTTGAAATTCCAATTATCATCAACCTAGTGAATTAATTTCTCATTAAGGCTAAGACTCCACTTACGATTTCTAGTCGCGGTGACAAAAAAAATCGCTGCTGCAGAAAAAATCTACTACGTGGACACACTTCGATAGATACATCGTTGAATTAAACAGTTTTCCGATGAATGTCATTGAAACTACTTGTACGATCGCTCTTTTCTATGGACGAGATGTTAACAGAGGAAGCATCATTATCGTGTAGATCCAACAACAAGTCAAATATTATTGAAAGGGCAGCTTTACAAGTTATTTGAAGATTTTTGCTAGCACCCGGCAAAATTTTTCCAGTATTACCGAATGACAAAAAGTAGTTATGACGAATTGTTTTGTGAAAAAAAGATAATTTTAATTAACGTCATACTAGAGCAACACTTCGGGCTATTGGCGACTGTGTCCGGGATCAATCGCATAAGGGAAAGATCCGAGAACAATACCAAGTAATTTTGAACCACGACGAATTGTTGAAAATAATTGGTCCATCAATAACAATCTTCAATTCCCTTAAATTCTTATTTTCAATTTCTTTAATGAGTAACTCAGTATCAATTACTGTTAATATTCGTCCAATATCACAATCGGTAGATTTTTTTCGGAAGTCAGTTGTCAAGTCAGAAGTTCGTTGTTAGACATTTTAAACAAGTATTTGCAGTGTTTTACACAGAGAACACAACAAGACTGTTTCAGAACTGCGACTAAAGTATCGCAAGTGGGTGCATGTCTATACCTGTCTGTGTGATTCATTTGGTAGAGAGACTGTCGCTTCGCAGAGAAAATAGGACCAGTTGCAACTTTTTAATCGCTGCGATTGTTTAGTCGCAAGTTTGTGCAATCGTATGTAAAACCATGTTTTTTTTTTTTTTTTTTTTTTTTTTTTTTTTGCGATTGAAAAGTCACGCGCCGAGAAATTGCAAGTGGAGGCCTAGCCTAAATATCATCCGTTCATTTTATTTGCGTTAACGACTAAGATTAATTTTTGACTCGAATATTTTTTTACAAATATCAAGTATGCTACACCCTCTTGGTGATTTATTTTTTGACGAGGTATCACCTCATTAGCGAAACCGTTAGTAGATCTTGATGGCCGAGTTATTTTGTCATTAGAATAAAACTCACCAGATCTTGATTTTGTCATCATCAAACAATCGACAGTATTTTGATGACGATGTATTTCATCATTATCAAAATGGTCAGATCTTGATGGATGAGATATATCGTCAAAACCACTTGAAGAGTTTAGTAATATGAGTGTGAGTCTATACTATCTACCAATACGTAATTGGACACCCATGTAAATTACGATATATGCGGTCCTGATAAACGTCAGGTCAGTACTATGTCGTTAAATATCGTGTAGGATTCAACATTGACATTAGTCGCATGCAATATGCCACAAAGTGCAGAGTTAACCGATTTCGAGAATGATGTAATCGTCGGCTATCACAGAAGTGGTCGATCCTTAAGGGACATATAGCTAGCGAGCTGAATTACCCAAAATCGACAGTGGCCTATATGATTCATAAGTAGAAGGGGAGCGGTGATTGTCGGAATGTGCCCCGAGTCGGCAGACCCACGAAACTGGGGGATAGAGACCGACGGGTGCTGTTCACAGAAATTCGGAAGAACCGCACCCAACCGATGGTCCATATAATCCAGAAGTTTCGACAGGCATTCGAGAGTGTTATTTCGATTCATGGGGGGCCATCCGTAAGGAAGCAGATCTGCTTGGTTTTCATGGTCATGTTGCCACCCCAACCGCGCTGCTTGGTTAATGTGGTGCAGAGCACATCAAAAGTGGACCGTAGATCAGTGGAAACGGGTTCTCTGGAGCGACGAATCTAGGTTCACCCTCTACCGCTAGGATTTCAGGGTCTGGGTCCGGCGTCTGCCTGGAGATCGCCTCTTCCCAGAAGGCATTGTGCCCACAGTAAAGTTCGACGGAAGTGGAATTATGATCTGGGGATGTTTCTCCTGGCATGGACTGGGACCATTGGTCCAAATACATGGTAAGCTCAACGCCGAGGCATACTGCACTATTTTGGATGACTACATTGTGGCAGTTTTACGAGTCGGACCCATGTTACTTCCAAGACGACAACGCCAGCTGTTATGCTGCGAGGTCCACCATGGATTGGTATGGTGACAATGGGATTAACCGAATGGGCCTGCTCAGAGCCCAGACCTTAACCCTACCGAGACACTCTGGGACGTGTTATATTATCGAATTAAGTGGTGCAATAACCTTCCAAAATCAGTGAAGGAACTCGCATGTCTTCTCCAAGCTGAATGGAAGAAAATACCATTACCCGTCATACAAGGACATGTGAAAAGGATGCCCCGGAGGGTCGAGGCTGTAATTGCCGCTCGTGGAGGATCTACCTGCTATTGAATATGAATAAATTTTGTTCTTCTTTTCTATCACATGTGTCCAAATACTTATTGGTCGATAGTATCTAAGTCTACGCAATTAAGTTATATTGGTGTTTCTGTTGAAAGTACTCTCGGTTTTTCAATTCTCTCATAGTGAGGTGTCCGTCGTATTCCTGTTGTCCAGGTGTGAATTTCATTGTTCAGTTACATTGTCACTATCGAGTTGTTCACCATGATTTTCACTGTCACCCAAAAACAGCTAGCCGTGGTAAACCAGTTGGAAGGGTAGCGGAATAGCAACCGGAGAGTTGCGAGTTTGAATCCAACCAAAGACCGTCATACACAAAGGGGGGCTGTTGCACGTTAAATCTGTCATGGCCTCAAATGTCCTCACGTTGTCATGTGTGTACGTTTGGAAAGTTCGGTGGCAGCTCAATGTGATCTTGTCATCTGACCGTGTTTCTAAATTACGTGGTGTTGTCCAAGTACTAAAAATCTTTGAGTCTGCATACCAGACTGAATTTCTCTTTTAACAGTTCTTCTATTGCAGTACCCGTCATCTGACCGTTGTTCAAAATTACCAGGTCTTGTTCTAGGATCTTTCCCTTATGGGACTGATCCCGGATCGTGTTCAATAGCCCGTTGTGTAGCTCTAGTACGACGTTAACTAAAATTATCATTACCATTACCATCTATTTCAGTATTAAGACTTACAAATTTGGATCTCCCTACGTCTTCGCTTGTCAGGTCCAGCAATTTATTTCAAAACTAGTTATGTCAATATATGAAACGTAGGAAAATTTAACTCCTTTGGATTGGCATAAGAGGATTTGACATAAAGCTAGAGTCGCTTAATCATTTCTGACTTCCTGAAACCTTTGAAGAAAAGATTTTCTCGTGTTTAAAACTTCTGTCGTGAAATAATAATTTTTACAGCAATATTAAGACAAGTTTCGGGAATGGACTAAAGTGCCCCCTCTGGAAATTTTCCGCGAACAGAATCAATTTCTTTCAAACGAAATAACTTCGACCATGAAGGAAGCAGTGCTTCCTTTGTCTTATAATCTACAATTGAGGTGATTCAGACTGAAAGTACAATAATTGCAACCACTAAGCACATTTAAATTTTAAATATGGAACTGTCTGATTGTCAAGAAATAATTTGATTTTATTCATGCAAGATGTGAAACGATTAATCACGTCACATCAATATGCCATAAAATATCAGATCTAAATACTCGCTGACCGTTTCACATAGTAACTTTACAAATTGTCGATCGTTAAGCCCCTTGCTATAGTGAAGCTGATCGATTCGAGAACTCCTCGTATTTTTGAATCACGGTCAGATGACGAGGTCAACACCTGAGCTGTCACCACACTCTGGAAACTTGCACACCATGCCAATTCGAGGATGTTAGAGGCCATGACAGATTTAACATGCAGCATCTCCCTTCCCCCCACCCATACACGTCAGTATTTGGTTGGACCGCGTTTTGAAATCGCAACCCTCCAGTGGGTAACTTACTACTTACCAGTTACTCTGCAAATGACCGATATTAATAAAATATTAATAAATAAGTAAATATAAGGAAATATTAATAAATATTAATAAGTAAATGTTAATAAGTAAATATTAATAAGTATATATTAATAAATAAGTATATATTAATAAATAAGTATATATTAATAAATAAGTAAATATAAAAATATTAATAAGGAAATATTAATAAATAAGTAAAGATTAATAAATATAAAAAAATAAGGTAATAATAATACATATTAGTAAATAAGGAATTATTTATAAGTATTAATAAATAAGGAATTATTTATAAGTATTAATAAATAAGGAATTATTTATAAGTATTAATAAATAAGGAAATATTAATAGATATTAATAAATATTAATAAAGAAATATTAATAAATATTAATGAAGAAATATTAATATTTATTAATAAATATTAATAAAGAAATATTAATAAATATTAATAAAGAAATATTAATAGATATTAATAAATAAGGAACTATTAATAAATATGAATGAGGACAAATTAATACAAGAATTAATAAAGACATATCAGTATAAGTACTAATAAATAAGGATTTTTTCAATAAATAAATTTTAATAAATATTAGGAAATAAGGAATTTTTTTAGAAATATCAATAAATAATTAAATATTAATAAATAAGTAAATATTAATAAATACGAAACATTAATAAATGTTATCAAATAAGGAAATGTTAATAAATATTAATAATTTTAATTCGGAAGGTTCCTGGTTCGAATCCGGGTCCGGGCATGGATGTTTGTAAATGTATGGTGTAGAGGCGGCTGGTGCACCTTATATCTGTCGTGGCCGAAAGTCCTCACGTTGGGTTGGCGTGGAAGTTTGGAGAGTGGGGTGCCAGCTCAGGTGTTGCTTCGTCATCTGACCGTGGTTCAAAATTACGAGGTGTTGTCCTCGAATCTTTCCCTTAAGGGACTGATTCCGGACCGTCGTCAATAGCCCGTTGTGTAGCTCTAGTACGACGTTAACTAAAAATTACCAATTACCAATAATTTTAATAATATTTTTTACAAATAAGGATATTTTTATGTTATTACAAGTTATAGTATTAATTATATCTTTACTAAATGAAGAAAAATGTACTTAAAAATTTTGTTTGAATCTGTGTGAGAACTGATTGTGCATTTTCCTTTGAAAGTCTGGTATCTTTCTGTATGTCCGGTTTGTACTCTGATTGTGCTTGAAATCAAACTCCATTTCTCGTTTTCCACCTCTACTTCAATACAAAAACTTGAGAATGTGGAACTCCATTAATCTTTGCTTGTCAAGTCCAGCAATTGTACTGGTCTGATGCAAATACTCGTCCCATTTTTGGCGCAAGATGGCATTGCATCGCAAAAACGTACACGTATATAATTTTGTTGTTTGAAAGAAAACATTATGATCATTATTTCTTCGAGTAACTTGGAAAAAATGTTGTCTTTGTGGGTTGTTTTTTAAATTTTGTAAAGCTTACCAAATGGCAGAAAATAAAGAGCATTTTCTATGTTATGCTTTTTTATTTCCGAAAATGCAGGAATGCTTCGCAGACGCAAAAGAATATATGTTTCGTGTAAAGTGAGGGTGCCCTCGACGATTCGACGTTCCGTATGGGGTTCAGAAACTTTTGTCACCTTGATCCGTTCTTTTTGCCAGAAATCTCAGATCTTCTCTGAGCGCGGGATGAAACAGCTACCGGAGAGATGAAGAGAGGTCATCGAACAGAACGGAACTTACTATATTGATTCAATGTAACTTTTAGTTACTAAAATAATTTCTTCAATTTTTAGAAAAGAAAACAGGACGGACCTTTTCATTAACCCAATATTTAAAAATTACCCGCGTTTATATAAAATGAAAGTATGGTAGTTTTATTTTCATTTGAAATTATACTTCAGAGCTACATATGCGTAATCCAATAGCCGCATATGGCTCGCGAGTCGCAGTTTAACAAGTCCTGATCTAGACCATCTCGATTCAAGATGGCCTCGGTATGACACTAAAGATTTTTTATGTAATATTCTCTAAACAAATTAACATTAATTTAAATTTTTTTGAACAGGAGAGAATAATTAAAAACACCGACGGGTTAATGAAAATTATAATATCAAAATTGTTTTTTTTTTTTATTAACTTGTTTAAAATGCTTGTCCGAGTTAAGAATCCACTCAGCTTTAATAAAGATACGAAGGAGCATTGAAGCTTATCTTAAACTAAAATTCACTGCTTCGGAAAAAATATCATTTTAAAAATATCATGATTACAGGATAGAGGATAATTAGTGCTGCTTTAGATCTAATTAAAAGTTGAGTGTTCACAATTAAGTGATGGATCGGTTTTTATGAAAAATGAATCATAATTACTAACCTGTCATTCGGCAAAAAAAGTTTAAAGTGTTTTTAAGTGTACTCAGCCGCTAGAAACTCTATTTTCTAATAAAATGTTTCCAGTGTATTAAAAATCAAATTATTAAAATTTGAATTACTGGTTTCACTGATGTTTTACAGGTTAACTTGCTTTTGTAAAACATAATTACTGTATAGATTTTTCCGCAATCGAAGTTAAAGGAAATTTTAACTCTCATAGAGATAGTTTAATGCTGGTGGCTAAATATATACTGGTGTACAAAATAAAATTTTCGCTACTGGACATATTTTAATGAGATGTATATAGGTTGAAATAATACACAAATAACCATTCAACAGTTATGATACACACGCATGATCGTGTATAAAACTCAGCAGCGCAGGAAGGTTTAAAACAGAGGTTACAATATCGTCACAAAATGAGTTAATAGGGATAAAGCCCCCTCTCATAGTTATTGAACTCTCACAAAGTGAATTCATACTGGAAATGAGGCAGCATACGTCCGTGTGGAAATCGGTCCCAATACTCCAGCAACATGGTTTTCACGTCCTGGATAGTTCTTTGAGGGAAAGGTGAGTTGCAATTGCTCTTCGAAGAGCGTCCCAGATATGCTCTTTTGGATTTAGGTCTGAAGATCTGGCTGTCTAGCAAATCCGGCTAAAATCCTTAATTTCCAGATATTCATCGATCAAATGAAATCAGGGCACCCCTGAATAAGCAAGGCTCCAAGACCTCATTCCTATACCTCACAGCAGTCACATAGTCTTTGTCAAAAACATGGAGGTCGGTGCGTCCATCCAACATGATGCCAACATGCTGTTCGAATCGAACTAAAGACCGTCGTGTACAAAGGAGGTTGGTGCTCTTTTAATATGTCGTCGAGTGAAAGCCAGCTCAGTGTGACCCCGTCATCTCATAGGCCCAATGTTTCAATATGACCGCGGTGTCGTCCTCGGATCTTTCCCATTGGGTTCGATCCCAGACCATAGCATCTAGCTCACTATGTTGCTCCTAGTGCGATGTTAATTAAATACCTACCTACCGAAATTTGAATAATCTTAGTTGTATATTGATTTACAAATGTTTTAACTTCCCTAAATCTAGAGATATATTGCACATTACGTATCTAGCACAAAACGGTACTGAATTTGAACACCCACAGTAAAATATTAATTTATCTTTTTCCAAGTTCCTTGATACTTTAATTTTGAATCCAGAAATAAAAATGCGGTAAGTTAGACTCGATCAAGCATCACATAGTTCTGATCTAGAACCAAATATGCCGATTAAAAATGTACAAACGCTTACAACGGATTTAAATCATTTAAATAAGAGATATGATAAGTGTTTTTAAATCGGTATTTAAAAATAAATTTAGTTTGTGCTGTCAAATATTGCTTTCATGATATACGAAGGCATAATTAACCTGTAAATAAATCTTTAGACGGAATCTAAAAAAAAAATATAAAAAAGTAAAAAGCTGTTTTAGTAAATATTTTACAAACAATTCGATTTCCCTGATTCATTAATAAATTTAAGTTAGCTAAAAATAAAATGTGCTAAAGTTATATACAATTTATAGTAAGAAATAGATGGTCGTAACAAAAATTCTACGTCCACAGGTTTCTCACGAGATTGGGCTGCACTGTTTTTAGGTACATAAACAGTGTCAGTATCTTCAGATAAGTATATTTTGTAAATACTTATAAATATGTGTGTAATTTATTGGTATTTATAAATGTATGTAATTCATTGGTATTTATAAATATGTGTAATTTATTTTTTTTAAATATGAGTATAATTTATAAATATTTGTGTAATTTTTTAGTATTTATAAATGTGTAATGTATAAGTATTTAGAAGTACAGACTGATATTACGGAAAGCAATGAGAAATATGGAAGAAACACCGGAAAGAAAATATGATTGAAGTCTGGTTTAGCTTCAAAAAATGCAGAATATCCTTTGAACAAAGGAATAAGATAAAATTAAAGTCAATGTTCAGAAAATAATTGTGTTATCATGATAAAGGTGTGCCTTTTGCAATGCTTTAATAGAAATAAATATTGACAGTAAATTAACTGCAATATTTTTAAATGGTGTGTTCATTATAATTGGATTGAAAAAATGTATGAAATTCTGTAATGACACATTTCTATCCAGAGTAATAATATTGCTCTATATTTTGGATGGCAAATATTTTATATTTTTGGATAATTGTATTTCATTTTGAAATACGGAATTCATTTTTATAAATGTGGATGCTATACTCTTTATAAATGCATTGAAATAAGATATGAAATTGTATACTGACACTTATTCATCCATTCATATCAGCAATTCAAAAAGTTTAGTGCAAATGATATGTTGCATTGAAATAAGATATGAAATTGTATACTGACACTTATTCATCCATTCATATCAGCAATTCAAAAAGTTTAGTGCAAATGATATGTTGCATTGAAATAAGATATGAAATTGTATACTGACACTTATTCATCCATTCATATCAGCAATTCAAAAAGTTTAGTGCAAATGATATGTTGCATTGAAATAAGATATGAAATTGTATACTGACACTTATTCATCCATTCATATCAGCAATTCAAAAAGTTTAGTGCAAATGATATGTTCTGGTCTGCTAGCCCTATTTGAGTCACTTACAAGCCAATGTGGTTGTCCAAAAAAGGAATTTGAGAAAATGACTGTTATATACATTGGTTTTTAAAATGTTTGGTTTATTAATTTGATTACAAAAGTATATAAAGTCTTTTTTCTAAGGGTAGGCTCTGCAACAAAACAAGATATGTACAGGCTGTGCAAATAAAAACGTAAGAAATTTAAAAGACAGCTTGTTCGAGATTTTTCTGTGTTTCATCAGTTCATGTTGTAATGTATGGAAGCGTTCGTAAGTGCAACTTCAGAAGAACCGGGGAAACGGAGGTCACAGACGGACTATTTTCTGGTTTACACTTTTTGTAAAGAATTGTTTACGAACGCTGCCTTAGTGTTATCAACACATATCAAAAGAAGAAGAATTTAGTTATTATTTCGAAGTTCATGTAAAAAAAATATTGGAAAAAAAAGAGACCTTATTCACAATGGCTTCTATAGCTATTATACAACACATTCAGAAGCTATGAAAAGTAAGACTTTCTGACCAACAAAAAACGAATCAACGAATAAATCCTTTATTAACTAAAAAATATTATTTATTCCATTGAAATTTACAAATATCAGAAGATATAAAAAAATGGACTTAACCGCAATGGATTAATTTATTTCACCAAACATTTGTCAAATGTTTTCATGCAAGAGCGAATTTGAGCGAGTGAAGGCGTGTAGGGCTAGAAACAACGAAGTAGTAGGTGGTGGAATCACCCATTTTTACAAATTTCTTAACCCGTAAAAGAGTTTTGACGAGATATCTCGTTCACGATCTGTTCAATTTTGTAAGGACTCGATACCTCGTTGAGACAAAACTGCCCTATTACAATAAGTTGAATGAAAATCTAAGTAATCAAAACTCATCAACCCTTGCCTAGAACGAGTGACAGTTTGGAGCAGGTACTTGCACCAGATGGTGGACACTGCAGAACGACTATTTTTTACGGAAAGATAAACCATCAAGAGGGTTATTACTTTAGATACGGATGATATCACACTGTTACGTGAACTAGCTTTGTTGCTGTTTGGGAAGAAATGGTATCCTTTGTTAAAACAAACTCACGAAAGTTCCCTTCGATCCTCTGAAGAAGTACACATCCATAATTCCACCATGAAACATACAGTCTTCCCTGCCTAGCTTCTAAACAATTCTAACTTTCTTGATCAATACAATGTTTCGAAAAGGGTTCTATTCTTAGGACGGGGCCAATAGACTATTTCCAAAAGACTCTAATTTGACGAAAGTAACACAGAATCTTTTAAAGAATTATATTCAAAGGAATAATAAGAGTCAATAGCATTTTCCCAAAGGATTATATTCTAAGGAAAGGAAAGAGAGAGAAGAATAGAATATTTCCAAAATATTCTAATTTTAGAAAAGGACCAACAGCGAGAGATTATTTTTTAAAGGAGTATATGGTTAAGGGAAGGAGAGAGATCAATAGAATTTTCTAAAAGGATTCTATTCTAAGAAAAGGATGAATCAATTTAATTGTTCCAAAAATTCTTTTCTAAGGAATATTATTTTTTCAAAGGATTCTATTCTAAGGAAAAGAGCAATAAAATCATTAAAAAGAATTATATTGGTACTTTATCAGGAATTAAGCAATAGAAACTCTCTAAATAATTGCATTACAAGGATAGACCCAAAAAATTTCCCCCAAAACTGAAGGAATCCATGGATTTTTTCAACCAATACATGTGGTTAATTTGTCATGTGCGTTGCGAGGGTAAAGCAATACTACACTTCGTGGACATCTCAGAGAACTATGTTGTAAGTTGTTTCAATGGGGAAAAAAATTTAAACTCTCACGTTAAAGAAGATAAAAAAAGCTTCCAGACCAACAAAAAAAAGGCACACCTTGAGAAGACGCTAGGAAAGATCTGTTTGGCAGGTAATTCCTTAATCGAATGAAGACAAGTAGCATCACTCCGGGGAAATAATTTTCTTTTACTGAGACAGAACCAACACGAAAAAAAGCGAGCACCGAATCCCAGGAGATTGACAATGGTCTAAAAGTTTGTTAGTAATCCTTGGAGGAAGCACAGACACATGGCTCATTGATCCGATTGCTCGGGGAGAACTTAGGAAAAGCAACATTAGACAAGTACTAAAGAGGACGAAATATTTTCTATTGTAAGGGCGTTTATGGGATCTTATGGAGAAGGCAAGCGAGCATTCCTGTGCAAGCATTCCTCATGCATACTCATATAATGCCGGAAATATATTTGATGTATAGTTCAGGTCTGAATGCAGAGCTTTCAGTGAGGATACCTTCGAGGGTTTTTTCATTGTGATTGTGTGTTTAGAGAATGCGATTGCTTCTGGGGTAGCAAATGCGTATGATCCCATTTCAGGTGGGAAGTTTGTTGTATTAACGGTTGCACTGGAACAACCTGACGGTCTATTGGCGACGGGATCAGTCCGAAAAGGTCCGAGAAAAGATCCGAGGACACATTCGTTTTGATCCAAGGTCATATGGCGAAATCACGGCTGAGCTGGCATCCCACTCTACAAACTTCTACAACACGCCAACGTGATGACATTTGAGGCCACAATAGAATCATCTAGCACCAACCCCCGACACACGCGACTTTTTTTGTTGGATCTTGTTTCAATTTGGCAACTCTACGATTGCTAATCCTCTATTTTTCCAACTGAGCTCCCAAAGCCCCTTTCCCCAGGTGTAGAATTCTATTCAGTGTTCCGCAACACAGATCCAAGCTATTGCAATTGTTCTGCAGGTAGTTTGTCTAAATTTGAAAACTACAGTCAAATCAAAAATAGACGTAAAACACAATTATAGGCTAAATATGTATTACATAAACATCAAAATTAATAAACTTACTTTATTTACTTAAAACCAAGGCATTCTTTCAGAACTTGCAATTCTATCGATAACTTTTGAAGTTAACTATTTTGTCAATTACATAAAAGATGTGTTATTTATAAAGTGTTTGTGGTAATTTGGACCAAACATGGAAACAAGAGCAGTTTTTAATAATTTTCTTTCTGTTTTATGGTCAGGTTGCACACTATTTGAACATGAATACATACTCATATCAGTTGTTCCTGTGACTGCATCATCTCCCTCACCAACATTAGTTCTTTTGCTAACAATTTTATCATGTGTTGATCCCCAAGATTCACAAATTGCTTCAGACACAGGTATAGACAGAAAAAAAGACAAGAAATTTAGTTAATTTGTCAATTTCTGACTTCAATTCATTTATAGTTTGCTTTAGAAGAGCCTTCAGATGGAAAAAGCATTCACTCTTTCTACATTCTTCAAGATTTCTTTAAATCTATATAGTAAAATGAGTGTACTTAAAATATAAACATTTATTTCCTTCTTCAAACTGTGGAACCCATGGAAGAAATTTTAAAAATGATATGAAATCAGGACGAATGTCCAATTCTTTCTTCTGCTCGGAATTGGCATAATTCCTTGGGTATATTTAATGCTCGAAATTAAACAGCACATTCGAGTGCCATATGATGATGTCAGTTTCTTCCTCTTTTTCAAAATATACACTATATTGTTCTAACAACGAATCAATGTAGCCTATAATCATCTGGATATGCAAACTGAAGGGTGGAATCTCAGAATTATCATGTCCATGTGTAGAGAGCAGTTTTTTTCGACCTCACATGGAAAGAAGGAAGACTTCTTGAAATGTACTTTTTGGAGAAAATATTTTAGTTGAAAGCATTGTATTTTTGAAAAAGATAAAAGCAAGTATGTTATATGTTTCCGTAATTCTTCCGTGCTTTCAAAATTGGAAATATGAATTAAGTGGTACTTCATTATGGATAAGTAACTTTTGAGCTTACGCATGTAGCTTTAATACTCCCAAGATAAAATGTCAGATGACTGGACACACTCTTCTGAAAAATAGAGTGGGGTGGGGTGATGTTGGGAGGTTGTTCCGTAACTAGAGAAGAAAACAAAGTGTGGTATGGAGCGCGCTTTGCACTGCAGAACATCGTAACTTTTGATTTTTTTTTTTTAACTCATCCAACATTTTGATAAAATTAAGGAAAAATTGTTCTGCTAAGACTTTGTCCTGTGACGTACGTTGCAGCTTTGAGCACTTTCTGCTCCTGGGCTCCTTTCTAATCCTGAAATAATGTTATTTGGCATGTTTTTCCAAAATTGCATTCTAAATTTAATTTTATGAAAACCCAGATGTTTTCCCATTAGCAAAATTGACAAGATCTTGGACAAAAGATCTCAACTAAACTACTTGGAGAGTTAATTATTTTTGTTCCCAATCAAATCATTACACAAACACTGTTACAAGATTAATATATTTTTAATAGGACTAGTCTCACTATCTTTCGAAAATGGCTCGAAAATATTTGTGCAACCTGTGCCCTGTGGCTGTTTCTCTTTTCATAGAAACTAATTGACACTGAACGAAAAATAATCCAGACCATTTCTATCGAATAAAATAAATTACTTTGACGCATCACTAAAATAAAAACACAAGTTTATTCTAGGCAAGCATTCGAAATTAGATTACGGGATTCCATTTAACATTCTTAAAAATTCAACGTGAAAGCTCCGTTTTTGCCAGTAGTAGGCTTGAAAAGACATTTCAAAATTTATCCGTTTCCATTTGCCATAACATAAATAACGCCGGTTTCTATTCTACTTACGTCAGCAAAATATGCTTGCGGGTAATGGAGAATTTAAAATATATCGTGATATATATTCGTGAATGTAAAAAAAGTATCCATGTGTCATTTTATTATTCGTTTAATACATTTACAGATTTTCCTGTGAGTTATGTAATGAAAACTCTAGACTTTTTAACATACACGTATGTCCAGAATTATCTACATATGGGAATATAACTATATTTCCATGAAATACCCAATCAATGTAATCCATTTTTGCAGGAATTATTAAATAGAACTATCCAATCAAAAGTGTTCAAACGGTTTCTGATATGTAAATCAAGGCGTTAGATAATTCGAAGGTGAATCAAGCACTTAGTGCAAAGTGAATATCTGCAATAAAACTTTTTATTTCAGTGTGTAAGGACTTGAAATTGTTTGTTATGGCTCCGAAGTATCATTTGGAATAATCTGTGAAGAGGCGCATTGTCGGCCTTTTAAAAGTTGGGCAGACAATCATGGAAGCAGTTAGGTTAACAACATTATTGCCAGCATGATATCACGTAGTGATATGTGTGTACAATTCAGGGGTGATCACATTCCATATTGAATTCATAAGCCTTAATTTTTTTCTGAACCCTCCTTGGTCACATATTGTCAGTTTTAAGGTTTCATGCAACAGTTTTATATCATATGCAGTGTTCTTACATTTTTTTCTTTGTATTTATGTGTTATGATGTTATGTATCATTACAGACAAATTCATAAAATTTTATTTCAGAGTTTCTGAGAAATTGTGATTCTATGCATGTAAAAATAATTTTGGACACCAGTGTATATCTCCAACACAAGGCTCCTTCCATGTGAATTTGACTAAAATACGAAAAACACTATCGTCATTTGGTGACAGATTTTCATGAAATTTGCTACTGGGGTTTATTTTATGCATAAATAATTATATCCAAATTATTTTGGTTCAAAATTGAATGTTTTGGAAAAGTCAGGCTTCTTAAGGACTAGCAACACTGAAGAGTAAATGTGAAATCGCTTAATGGGTCATGTTTCATACCTGTTTCAGAAAAACTATTGAACATAGAGAAAACTTTTTATTTTCATAATATATGAAAAATTTTCCTTTTCTATTTAGACATAATTATTTTTTAAACATCATATTTCATTTAAAAATTATTTGTAAAAAATGAAAAATTATCCGAATTGAAACGTTTAAATGTTTTAAAGGAACTTAACTGCCGCGTTTAAATTCAGGCCAATTACAGTTTGCTATAAGTAATAAAATTACTGTTGAAGTTTAGAAATCGACTTTTATTTCTTTCACCTTCAAAATAACATAGGAAAATTACAAAATTATTATTATCACTCTAAATAAGCAAAACCAATTGAAGGAAAACTGTCGAAAACGTTATTTTAAGGCAAAACAGTTATTGTGGGTTTATTGTAAAATATATTCAGTATTGCCATTTGAGCAGTAAAGCAACAGTAATAAAATCAGCAGTATTCAAGAATACAGTACAAGCCCCTCACCAAATTGGTGACTGAAATTTCCTTCACGAAATTGGTGACTGAAATTTCCTTCACCAAATGACTATTTAGGTAGTCCTACGATAGGTTACCATATTCGAAAAATAATCTCCATCACTGGCGATTGTTATTTTTGCCAATCATAATATTTGCTTTCCATTCAATGCAGGTTACGCGTTTTAAATGACAACAGAGAAAATAATGTTGACACACTTTCCTGTCTATCGTAATTAAGTTCTTCGTACAGCTGCGCTGAAGATTCTATTTCATGAGACAGTACTTTTTGTCAAACTTAGTGCCCAATCTCAAATACAACATTCCTCTGGTTTTATCTGTAAGCTCAGAAAATTCTTTTAGACAGGTTGTTTTTACAAAATGAATCTTTTCACGGCTTCTAAAAAAGGCAAAATTTCTCCGACATAAACTTGTAAAAGATCAAGGATTTCAAGATATTTTTTACTCTCAAAAATACATATCTAATAATACTTGATATACTAAATATAACTCGATATTCAGGGAAATAAATAAAAATAAATCAACAACACATTTCATTTTAAAATCAATGTTCCGTAGTTTCAAAATGTATGCAAAATTCCATTCACCATTTATTAATTCCGAGATAAATTCGTAGTATTTCGGGAACTATATTTTTGCTGCGGTAGGATCCATTTCTTTTTACGGTGCGAACCAAAAGTCACGAGACCGTTTAAAATAAAATAACTCTTTAATGTATAAAAAATTCACATTTATTATTTTATAAACAATAAATATACTTTTTGGGAATTATTTTTAAATTAATTTTGTAGATTGTGATTCTTGATATGGAGGTTATCTGACCCCGAAATGATGAATTTAAGCTCTTTTGGTAAGCACAATTGACATTTGATGTTCAGGATGGTTGTTGCTTTGTCGTGAATTTCCTCCATAGGTATTTTCGAAGGATTACATATAAATAATCTGAACAAAATTTGACAGAGTAATAGCAAAGAGGTTATTAAGGTCTATTGACTTTTGGTCCATCCACTTTAAACACTTACGATAAACTTAAGTTGACCTCACGGATGAACCTGCGGTCTCCTTATTTATTTAGAAACGCAGCTCTGCTGTTTATAAAGAGACGAAAACCTTTTCAGTTCATATTTACGATTTGCAGCGCAATAAATCACCACCCACGCTCACTGTCAAAGAACCGATAAAGAAGGACACTTTGTCGAGTGCGCACTTGCAACTAACAAAGCCAGAGAGAGTTTCCAGTTTCTACATCAAAGTCACTCCCTATCGCGAGTGCACAATAGCTCTGCCTCGCACAGACGAGGTTGGATCGGTTCACACGACTGGACATAGTGTCTGGACGGAGATTATGGGCAGTTCCATTGATAGATGATTAATTTCGTGTCCAGTATTCATTGATAATGGATAATGCTTAGGCGGAGGGGTGGGAATACTCTGAATGTAATCGTTACTGCTTGTATAAGAATTCTGTGTGGAAGGGCCTCGGTGGCCGGATTGGAGGTGTAACGTTTTTACAACCGGAGGGTGGCGAGCTCGAATCGATCGAAGACCTTCATGTACGAAGGGGTCGGTGTAAGTTAAATATTTCGTGGCGTCTAATGTCATCGCACTGGCATGATTTTGAAATTTGGAGGTGTTTTTCATTCCACCGTTGTCCAAATTACTTGGCGTTATCCTCGGATTTTTATCTTCTGGGTTTGATCCCGGACAATCATCAATAGCCCATTGCGTTGCTGCAGTGCGACTTTAATTAAAATACATACTAAAATGAGGGTTTAAAATTTCAACTATCCTCATCTCATATTCATTATTATGAAGTATTACTTTTTCTTCTGAATACCTTAATACGATAATGAAACTACCAAAATAATCTAAGTTGGAAATTGGAATATACGTCTGATTCAATGATCAATGTCATCGACGCTATTGATTAGTTTAATTAAACCTAAACACTCGTATTTCGTTACCTAAATTGATGTGCAAACATTTACAATAGCATTTTTTTACTGCAGCGTAGAACTCTTAACTGTAATTCTCTCAAAACATGATTTTCTAGATTCATTTATTTTGATCGTATTTGGCCGACAGTATGTTAGGTAATGTTTATTTGTTTAGAAACACCAAAAACTGATTTGGCCACTTCTATTTTTTTTAACTTTAAAATGAATAGCATAATAAATAGTAGTATACTCTGTGAATCCAAAGCAATAGTACACAGTCACTTAGATTCACAGTTGTTTATCTTATTTAAAAGCACTGCTAGATCGACATCTTAACCAACTATGATGTTAATAATACTACCATCAAAATCTGAAGAAATTTTATAACAAAAAAATTAAAATCTAGAGTATATTATAAAAGGGAGAAACTCTTCTTATCAGGATTCAAAGAACACATAATTTTTCAATTTCAGGAATTTTCCTGTGAGCTTTAACCCACTTAGAGGTTCACATGCACAATTTCACCTTGTAACCTTGTCTTCTCTGTGTGTACGTGACTTTTAAACAATTTTATATTTCTTTATTATACTTCTTTGCCAATAGAAGCTTTTAAAAGGGTTCTATTCTATGGAAATGAGCAATATAATATATCCAAAGGATTCTGTTCAATGAAAATGGGCAATAGAATCTTTCCAACTCTGACCATATTACATAGGATTCTATTCCGAAAAAACGAGCCAATGGAATCTTTAATAGGATTATATTCTACGAAATGGGCAACGAACTCTTTCCAGAGGTTTCGGTTCTACGAAAATGGCCAATGAACTCTTTCCAAAAGATTTTATTCTAAGGAAATAGACAACAGAAACTTCTCAAAGAATTACGTTCTAAGAAAATGGGCAATGGACTCTTCCCAGCTCTAAATTACCACATCAGGGATCAAACCATTTCAAGGGAATAAGCAACAGACGCTAAGGATTCTTTTCTAAGAAAATGAACAGTGGACTTTTTCCAAAGGATTTTACTTTAAAGAAATGACCAACATAATCTTTTTCCAAAGGATGCTATTCCAAAGAAAGGATCAATTATTCAAAGGTTTCAATGGTTGAAAGGTTAGATTTTTTTAAAGAAAGAGGTGGTTATTTAGTCATTAATTGTGTTGTGAGGTAAGAACAACACTACACTAATCGCAAATATCACCACTCTCAGAGAGTTTAATTGGGGGAATTCAGATTTTGAAAATGTACAACTTGTATATTTACAATGTTAATAATGCAGATGGAAAATTATTTTTAAATGGACAGCCTACATAAATGAAGCACTCAAACTTTGCTCCATTGTCAGCATAAACATACAGTTTTCATCATCTAATTAAATAATTAACTTAAATAACATAAAAGAACATTTATGTATTTAATTTATACTAAACAGAAAACGAATAAAATTCCAGATAAAAGTTAATGGAAGATTCATTTTTTGCAGTGATAAAAGAAGTCCCACTGAAATTTCCATTTTATTTTAAGCAACTTGATACTTTTATTCGTTTCATTACGCACTCTCGCTTTCGTGTTATCTTTCTGTGTTGTCCCTTACGAATAAGCGTGCAGATAATACGATCGTATGTAAAAAGATCACATGACGACTGAGCCTTTTGGCTTAAATTCAGGAATAATGCAGTGCCAAGAAAACCAAGAAGTGAGCAAAAACAGTACAACATAACAGCGGGATACAGATATTTGATTTGCTGAGAACATTTGGGGAAATGTTCAGAAAATAAACGTAAATACGGCTATTTGCTTTTAAGCTTATATATGCAAATTCAATACGTGAGTGGACTACAAATGAGATGTCAGCTCATCTTTGCTTACTTCGCGCTGAGGAGAAAAAGTCATAATGGTTTTTAGCGCCTGCACATGACTTTGAATCAAAACTAATGGGTATCATTACTCTGAATATCCCTTGAAATCATTTATGTTCTTTCTTGGGGAGATGAAAGCTAAAGACACCATAAAGTAAATTGTTAAAATGAATTTGTGTTCCGATTCTTAAAGCTACGAAATAAATCACTTCCTGGGGGAATAAAAAATAGTTCTTTGGAGTCTAGATTGTGGATTCCTTTGTTTGGTTTTGAACTCAGTATATCTTAATAAGTTGTCAGCTTTAAACTGTATGAGCCGGTTTTTTTTCAATTGGATTTCGAATTTGTAAAGTAATTAGAGGAACTTTTCAAACAACTTCATCAAATATGTGCTTGTTTTTAAGTTTTAAAACCTATGATGGATGCTAGAATAGTTTGAATTGCTGTTATTTCTTTTTCTTTACAGTTTCGAATGCTTTGTTATTTTACCAGTAAGTTGAGAGAATTATGTGTTATTCTGTACGTTATCTATCACTGGATTGCGTAAACATATATACATTTTTATACGGAGTATTTCGCAAATGTTTGAACAAATTGTGAAGGGTAATAATGGGCCAAATGTATCATTTTTTTGTCAAAGAATGTGTGTCTGGAAATACCGTATTTTTTCTTGTACTGTAAATTTTCGAGCAATATGTCCGTTTCCTTTCGTTGCTCCTTAGTTTCCTTCCCTCCTCCTCTAAACTCGTGTAGTGATTTATGCCTCTGAATATCCTTGCTGGGAAGGATGTCTCACGCCATAGAAACAATATTATCGACTGTCTTCAACCGGGCCCTCTACCACCTTAAAGCAGCATTTTCAGACACACATTCTATGACAACAGTTGCTTTTTTGCACCCTTCCGCCAACCTTTATAATTTGGTCAGATATTTTCGAATCCCCCGTATTTAGTACATATTATGATTAAAGAAAAGTATTTTCTGCATTTTTATAATTTTGAAATGAAATAACTATTAATCATTAGTAGTTTTTTTTTTTTTTTTTTTGGGGGGGGGGATAATTTTCACTGTAAATTCGTAACAAATATATTATTATGCATCGATGACATAAACAGAGACTTAAAGTTAAAACATGACATGAGAAGAAACTTCTTGTAAACTCCAAACACTAAGATACCATAACATATTACAGTAAATTAAAGGTAATATATAGCACTTTTTAATGGCATTATTCATTATTTTATAATAACGTAGATTTATGAAGAATGAAGCTAAAAAACTGCACATTTTATGCTCTAGTTGAAAACAGGACTTGGTGAAGTTCAATCATTTTTAAGTACAGAAGAAAACAAATTTCATTTTTTTTTATTTTAGAATTTCTTTTAATTTTAACGGCACTTTTAGTTTGATAACTAGAAAGTTTCTTGGCATCCGAAAATAAGTTAGGCATTGATTCAACTAAATTTTAGGGTAAGCTGATGAAATTGACTAATTGTATTTCCATTCCCTTTTGGTGGTTTTCTCGAAGAGGTGTTTGGTCATTATCAAAACTGACCATTTCTCTATGGATGAGATACAGGGGTTGGACAAAAATATGGAAACACCTAGCGAAATGCATGCTAAAAAATAAATGTTTATTCTAGTAAAATGTGTAGGTGGCGCTGGTGTTTTGGCCTACTGACGCCACCCTGCGCAGGTCAGTTGTCGGGGAACTGTTCTGCGAAGCATTGTAATTGCATCATGTCAGAGCTAACAGACTTCGAATGTGGGCAAATTGTTGGAGCTGCGAAAGTTACTGCTAAAATGAATGTCGTGCTCACAAACCCTGTGATAACCAAAACAATAAGAAGGGGGGTCCATAAGCAGGGTATTTCTGGCCAACCTGCAATTCAAAAACCATTCATAAGTGATGATAATGCCTGTAAACGGAAAAAGTGGTGTTTACGTCATAAAGCCTAAACTATGGAGCAATGGAAGACAGTAATTTGGTCGGATGAGTCTTGCTTCCCACTTCTGACCGAGTTTACGTCTGGCGAACGCCATCACAAGCCTATAATACAGACTGCTTGTTGCCAAGAGTGAAACATGGCGGGTGTTCTGTGATGGTTTTGGCAGCCATATCGTGGTTTTACATGAGCCCCATGATTACTCTGCTAGGGCACATTATAGCCAAGTATTATGCGAACATTTTGGCCGATCAAGTCCATTTCATGGTACAAACTTTGTACCCCGATGGTGATGGTGTCTTCCAAGACGACAAAACCACTGTTCACACAGCTCACATCGTGCAGGACTGGTTTTCTGAGCACGAGGATGATGTGTCACATCTCTCTATTGGAGAGGAAAATGTGTGACCGCTATCCACCGCCATCATCGTTATCTGAACTTGCCACCGTTTTACAGGAAGAATGGTACAAGATTCCCTTGTCAAGCATACATGAACTGCGCTTATCCATTCCGAGAAGACTGCAAGTTGTTTTGAATGCCAACGGTTTTCCTGCACTATATTAGGCAAAGTTACATGTTTTTTTTTTAGGTTTTTCCACATTTTAGTCCAATTCCTACATATATATATATATATATATATACACACACACACATATATATATATATATATATATATATATATATATATATATATATATATATATATATATATATTGTTGTAACGTTTCTTGAGGCGGGGAGCAACGTAGGGAATGATCAGAAGAAAAAAGTCTTTGCTACCCCAGAGAGGACCTGAATTTACGCATTTACTTCCCTCCCCTTTCCCATTTCTCTTTTGCGTTGAATGATCGTCGGCGTTACCCACCCCCTGAATTCTCTTCCTCCCCATGCACAACAGGTGGACATATATGTATGTTTATTGGTGGAAGTTATCTCTCCCTGTTTGAAAAGTACGTTGAAATTGAGACGTAAAGAGTTAAGAAAACTTTTGTTTCATTTGGATCATACGTAACGAACAAGAGCGTTCGTTTATGTTAAAAATTTTATTTGTTTTTTTAGTCTGCTGACAAATCTTTTCTCTGCGCAAAATGAAAACGGAAACGAAAAAAAGAAATTTAGAATCTGCGATCTTTTATGCTGTTTGCATTCTAAAGAAAACAATAATGATTAAATTTAATTACATTCATTTAAAAAATGTTCTAGATTGAATTTTAAAATTCGCCGCGGTACATTGCAAAACATTCGGACTACCTGTGTGCCAAATCCCATTACTGTAAGCGCCGTAGATTCGTCAGGACTGAGATAACGAAAAACAAACACTTCCTTTTATAATAGTAGATATAAGTGCATTGAATATGGATGCACGTACGTATGCGTACTGTGCTTAGATTGGTAAGGAAAGATAATAAATTTTACTAAAAAAATATTACACATTTCTTATAGTAATTTTTACTTCGTGAATTAATTTTAAAATGTTCTTAAAAGTTTAATTATTTGATTATAAGTATTATATTTGTTAGGTGAATATAATCCTGCCATAAATAAATAGTGTAGTATTGTTTCGCATATATGGTCACTCCGTTTATAAGGTCTGATTTTTCTGGATCATTGGGCTGACCATATAACCAATACTGACTACATATATATATATATATATATATATATATATATATATATATATATATATATATATATATATAATAGAGAGAGATATGTATGTATATAAATATTTATTTATTTATTAATGTTAGTGTTTATAGAGATTGGCAGATTGGCTGTTGAACCAATATCGATAAACCACAGTTCTTCTTATGTCAGACTAAGAAACGCGCTCGCATGACTGTCTTATAGCAATTAAAAGGCTTCCTATACATGCTAGCAATGAATAAAACATAATCCCATTACATTAAATCGGTTCTCTGTTCTGACTTTTTATGCTGCTAACAGGGGTGTTATGGAGCACATGTCTGGCTATTCCTCAGTTCTTATTATCTGTATAAAATTTTTCTTGAAAATTTCAAAGCTAATGAATGCTTCCTAAGTTGTGTTGCATTTTCGATTGGTAACAATGTATTTGAACCAGTCGCTTGATCGTTAATTTATTTTAATCACAAATCATATTTAAGGACTCTTGTGTCAGCCATATGGAATACCGAAATACGCAACCAGAGCGTTTATTGCATTATCGAGACCCTAGCAACAACACAATACCTGACTGCAGGCCTGCCTTTGGATGAAATCAACCAGTGATTTTCCATTCAGAGCTCGAGGAAAAACATTTACGCAACAGGAGCAGAGTCATAGAGAAAGAGAAAGATGGTAAAAGATGCATTTTGCGGGAACTGGCAATTTCCCAATGGTTTTCATTTCCTTTTTAAATAGTTTCTTCTGTAAACAGTTACATCTCAGTTAAAATTATTTTAATTGATGATAACGTTTGCCTCCAATCCATCAAATCCAAAGGACGGCAAAACTTGTCCATAAAGATGAGGAAGCTTTATATAACCACCTTGTCAAACAGTTTTCGGGACCTGTTGCCAGGATCGAAAAGGAAAGTATATATTAAATACAGATGGTGCGGTAAGGTTGGGAAAAGAAAAGATTGTGTTTGTACATTTTGTAAAAAAGAAGTGTATTGAAAGAAGGTAATTTGTAAACAGATAATCAAAAGTGTAATAGAGATGAGTTTTGGTTTTTTTTCCTGCAAATATCTACCTACCTCCAAAGCATCTTTTAAACTCATCCCTATTACACTTTTAATTATCTGTTGACCAATTACCTTCTTTCGTCCCCTTCTTCTTCAAACCATGTACAAAACAATTTTATTTTCCTACTATACCATACAATCTGTATTTAACAATTACTTGCCTTTTGGATCATGGCAATAGGTCCCCAAAACTGTTAGACGAGGTGGCATTTCTGAATGGTAGGACTATATTTTTGTTGGCTCTTTCTATTCCCTTGGCTATGATTGTTTCTTGTTTCGTAGGTGATGTTTTCTTGTATTCCATTCTATCATCGGAAATAATTGAGATTTGGGGGATTAACTTTTGTTTATCTATTTTACTAAGCCTAACACAGGTAGACTAAGCCTAACAGAGGTGCAGAAAAAGAAATTCTTCTTTTCTTAGTAGTAACTCTTACTGTACTGCCCTTGACTAAGTAAGCGGTCTCACTGCTACAATTATCCGTTGTGTTGCTCCAGTACGACGTTAAATAATATGTATCAAAACTGGTTAGATTCCCTACCCGAAGAAGAACGAAAATATGCGTGTTCACTTTTCAGAGGGTTAAAGTTGGATTACTATTTAATCAAAAGCTAAAAGTCTCAAAATTTACTTTTCGATAATATTATTTCCCAGGTTACCTTGAATGGAACATCACCTAAAAATAACAGAGAGGAATATCGAAGCTAAATTTCTTTCCAGACACCACTTCCTCGTTGGTAGCAAACTTCTTGAAGAAGCCACCCTATAAGAATCAGACCACATTACCTTCTTTTATTACATCACCCAACGAAATTCAATAGACGCTACCCCATTAACAACTTTTACCGGCTCTAAAACACGGCTAAAAAAACTTCGACTCTGAATAATCCACTATCGGATCCGAGAATAAAGTTCAGACGCTGCAGCAAATATTTCACTTCTTCCAAAAGCTCGTTATTTGTTGCTGTCCCTCCCAGCCTCAATAAAAACGAACTCAAATAAAACAGCGTTCTGGCGAACGCTATCAGCTGCAACGAGCGTGCATCAGTATCATGCGAACAGCGAGGAGCCCTTTTGATAATAAAACGATCCGACATTTTGAGTTGTTTTGCTCCAGTTTCCTCCTCTGCCGAATGCCGGTGGCAAGCGAGTAAGGGTTCCAAATTCCTTCTTGCGCATTGTCATGTTGTATGAGACATAAAATGTATTGGGATCGTTATTAAAGTGGCACGGTTTTTACCCCCGTCGCGAAAGAAGTTTTCTCTTTGAAGAGTGATGCGTTTCAGCTAAATGGAAATCGGGAAAAAATATGCAGGCTGGAATAAAGTTACTTAATTGTGTGTGGAGTTCCTGTTACTGCAGGTTCTTATGATTACTACTTCATGTTGCTGCCCCACACAGAGATGTGCTATGCTTTTGAAAAAGGCAGAGTATGTTATTTGTGTTTCACGATGCGAGTGTGAAAATTGTTATAGGCATTAGGACCAATAGAATCTTTTCTAAATTGAATGAGAGGGTACTGCATTGTTAACGAATTATTTTATGTGCACACTTCACACATGCAATCAATAGCTAGCGTGAAAGGGTTTGTTGTCAGTAGCAAAGAAGTATTTACAACTGGGTGATGCCACGATTCTTCTATGAGCAGTGTTTAACCCTCTAAGTAGTTTCGATGATATATCTGGTCTCCAAATGATTTTGTTCTAAGGAAAGCGCCAACAGAACCATTCCGAAGGACTCTATTACAAAGGCTGTTCACACATTTTTTAGACAATGTATATCGTATTTACAAAACTAAATTACATGAAATTCTTGTGTTTTTAATGTTATATTTGATAGCCCTTATTCTGAACTATCTTTCGACACCGTACTTTCCAGGATAATAATGCCTTTTGAAGTGTCAGAAGAGGTATTCTATCCTATTCCTCCTGAACAGCTTTCCAAAGTCATGTAAGGGTTGTGGGAAGACGTTTGGATAAAGCAGATTTTAAAAGTCCGAAAGTACAAAAATCCATAGGTGATACATCGGGAGATTTAGTAGGGATATCAGTGAAGGGTATGGCCTTGATACGGGTTTTTTGTTCCATTTCGTTTAGGAAATTTACAGTGGATGTTGATGTGTGACTGCTAGTTTTGTCTTGATGGAGTTCCACAGATTGATGGCACTGTGAGTAAAGCGATGGTATTTCATTAAAAAAAATTGGCGATAAAATATGTTCCTGATAGTATTTGGAGTTAATCTTGACATTTTTTTCCACTCTCTTTATTTTTAACTTGCCATTATATGAAAAACCAGCAACAATCGTGAATCTTTTAGAAAAACTTTCTTTCGATTCTGTGAACCATGTACTTAAATTTTTTTCTCCCCTTTTATGATAATAAATGGCTCTTTTTTTTTTGCTGCAATCATTTAAATACACCCATGATTCATCTATTGTGACAATTTTTTTCCATTTTTCTTTGGATAATTGTTTTTCATATAGAATTCAGCAGCGTGTCTTGTGTTCAGCGATATGCTTTGGAGAAAGACGATGCACATTGCGTTTTTTCGCTTTCTTAAGATTTAAATCAACATTTATCATTTTGTTTACAGTATACACCGAGCATTTTAATGATTTTGCAACTGTCCTTTGACTAGGGGGATTTTCTTTTAACATTATACAACGTACCTTTGCAATAGTCGAATATGTCCGTTTCTTCCTTGGATACTTGTTTGGAATTTTTGTCCCACTTGAGGGTCCAATTTGACGTTGTTTCCTTTCTTGTTGACGATATTACCTATCGACGCCTTAGATATCACAAAACCATGACTCTCACATCGTTTTTGGATAACAGAATATGAATATTTCTCTTCGGAAAGAGCATAAATATAGCCTTCGAACCACTGCTTCGTTAAAAACGCCATTTTGAATAAAAACAAACCTCTCAATCCGCAGACGATAATTTTGATTTTTAAAAACATAGCACAACTGCAATTATTTATTTTGCAGCAAATTATTTTTTATTACCGCTAACCAAAATCGTCTAAAAAATGTGCGAACAGCCTCTGTATAAGGATAGAAACAATAAAGTGTTTCCAAATTGTTATATTTTAAGGAATGAAGCAAAAAAGTGTTTCCAAATTATTATATTGTAGGGAAGGAAACAATAAATGGTTTCCAAATTACTCTATTCTAAGGAAGGAAGTAATAAAGTTTTCCAAATTATTCGATTCTAAGGAAGGTAATGGTAATGGTAAAGTTTTTTCAAATTATTTATTCAAAGGAAGGAAGTAATAAATGGTTTCCAAATTATTCTATACTTACGAAGGAAGAAATAAGTGTTTCCAAATTACTCTTTTCAAAGGAAGGAAGTAATAAAGTTTTCCACACTATTCTATTCTAAGGAAGAAAGCAATAAAGTGTTTCCAAATAATTATGTTCTAAGGAAGGGAGCAATAAAGTGTTTAAAAATTATTCCATTCTAAGGAAGGAAGCAGCAAAGTGTTTCCAAATTACTCTATTTTAAGGAAGGAAGCAATAAAGGGTTTCCAAATTATTCTATTCTAAGGTAGGTATTCAATTAAAGTCGCAATGGAACAACATAACAGGCTATTCGAAATAGGCTATCCGGGATTAAACCCCGAGATATATTCTAATGAAAAGGACGATAAAGTATTTCCAAGCACCAACATAACCATATTCCAGTGAATTGTATTCTAAGGAAAGGAGCCCCCCAATTAGGTATTTATAAAACTTTCTATTATATGGAAAACACACTAACAGAATCATATTACAATGTATTGTAAAATAAAGAAATAACCAACAGTTTATCTTACTAAAGGGTTCTTTAATAATTCAGTAAACAATGGATACTGTCCAAAAAATGCAATTTCTAGGAAAGGATTCTTTGAGTAATATCTTCAAAGGGGTTGAAAAAGCTGAGATAGCTTAGCTACCTGTAGAGTTGCGAGTTCGAATCCAACCAAGGACTGCTGTATACAAAGGCGACTAATGTACGTCAAATCTATTGTGGCCTGAAATGTCCTCACGTTCGCGTGGTGTACAAGTTTGGAGAGCGGGGTGCTAGCACAGCTGTGACCTCATCATCTGACCGTGGTTCAAAATTAATTGGTGTTGTCCTCGGATCTTTGCCTTCGGGTTTGATCCCGGATCATCACCAATAGAACGTTGCGTTGCCTCCAGTACGATGTTCTTTAAAATACCTACCTACCATAAGGTTTTCAGAATTCATGAGTTCTTTAGACTACTCGTAAATCTCATGATTATCCCACTCCTTGGTTAAATTGATATTAAAAAGCCTTTGGTTCGAACGTAGTTTCGTACCTTATTTTTCGATGGGAAAGTTGTGCGGCAAACAAAATACTCTTAATTCCAACAAGCCCTTGGACAAAACCGGTTAAATAAATATTAACCCTGTGCACATCTGGGCTGTTTTCTAATTACAAATTTTTATGTCAACATAAACCTGTGTGGGTAAAGGAATTTTTAACCTATTCACAGATATGTTAAAAACCAGACAAGATATCAAAAGCAGCGACGGCCAGAATCAAAATAAAAGGGAATCTCCCATTTTGTCTCGTATGCTAATTCCATATGTACCCACGCCCGCCCGTCCGTCCCTTTCGTTAGCTTCATTACTTAATCCCCATTTGATCGTGAGATTAAGCGAAGATGCAAATGAGGACAGGCAGAGTTTCCCAGGGACGTAATACTCACTCAAGCGGAACTGGGATCTTTGAAATAAAGATTTAAATATTTGCACCGTGTTAATGCGAGCAAATGCTGCCCTTAGCGAAAATTTGAGTAGATGGTGATGTTGTTCCCCGCTGTGGAGGACGTCATTTGGGATGTGTGCTAGAGTACAATATTTGGAAGCTTTTCAATTTATGCTTTTCCTTCCGGACGCGGTAGCCCAGCTTGATAGGTAGGTATTTGATTAACGTCATATTGCAGCAACACAACGGGCTATTGGAGACGGTCTAGTATTAATCTCGAATGGAAATACTCTAGAACAACGCCTCGTGCTTTTGAACAACGGTCAAATGACCACCTGGCACCACACTCGCCAAACTACCACAACACGCCAAGACCGGAAGGTTCCTGGTTCGAATTCGTGTATTAATGTTTGTAAGCGTATGGTGTAGAGTCGGCTTGAGCACCTTAAATCTATCGTGGCCGAAAGTCCTCACATTGGGTAATGGTAAATGGTAATTTTAGTTAACGTCGTACTAGAGCAATACAACGGGCTATTGACGACGGTCCGGGATCAGTCCCTTAAGGGAATGATCCGAGGACAACACTTCGTAATTTTGAACCACGGTCAGATGACGAAGCAACACCTGAGCTGGCACCCCACTCTCCAAACTTCCACGCCAACCCAACTTGAGGACTTTCGGCCACGACAGATTTAAGGTGCACCAGCCGCCTCTACACCATATGTTTACAAACACCCATGCCCGGAACCGGATTCGAACCAGGAACCTTCCGATCTAGAGTCTAACACCTTAACAATTATACCCTCACGTTGGGATGATGTGGAAGTTTGGAGAGTGGAGTACCAGTTCAGGTGTTCCCTCGTCATCTGACCGTGGTTCAAAATCACGTGGTGTTGTCCTCGTATCTTTCCCTTAAGGGATTGTTCCCGGACCTTGGTCGATAGCCAGTTGTGTTGAACTAGTACCACGACTAGTAAACTAGTAACGACTAACTAAACTAGTTGTTGCTGACGTGTGTCTCCTGAACTGTGAAACACGAAATCAGGCCCAGTGATCTGAAGTAGGACAGACACAGAAGAAGAATACAGGTTTTTATTTTACAAACACACAAAGGATCACTGGTAAAGACATAGGGGATGCAGCTATCCACTTTTTGGTCAGGAACCACTTGGGCGGGAGTCTGATTTCTTCCTCGAACATCACATACAACCAGCCCTTGGGCAGTAGCCCTAGTCGGGAATCGAACCACGAACCCAAAGCGTGGGAGCAGAGCGCTTTATCCACTATACCGCTTGGGCGGCAACTAAACTAGTACGACTAGTAAATAAAAAATTGCCAATTGCCACACCACGTCAACGTGAGGAAATTTGATGCCATGACAGATTTGACGAGAACCAGCTCCCTTTGGACGGTATTTCTTGGATTCAACTTCGGTCCTTATAACAAGATTTCACACCGTTTCAAAAATCTATCTACTCAAGATCGACTGTGTGTGTGTTCAAATTTATCCCTCTTCTTTCCACAGCTAACATTCGATAAAATAAAACAAAGAACTTCATCAGAGTCATCTGTCGTTGAAAGGTTCGATCCCTGTTCCTACAATGACCAACATGAATCAGAGTGGCAGTTCCTGTTTTTTTTATCCGGGTTATATAAAAATTGAAGAATTCCAATTCAAGCACACAATCGAAACGTAAATTTCCTTAATTTTTTAAGTATGACAGAAAATGCATTACTTTGCACCATATGCGCACATCTATGCAAAAAAAAATGGAATGTTTATCCATTCAATTTACCGTTTTCCCATCTCAACCTATTGAGTTGTGTTTGTGCCCTTCCTAACGCAAAATATGCCTTGTGCGTTTGGTATCGGTTTGTATGTATGTGTGTGTGTCCGTACTACGTTCAAACGGTTGGTTGTAGCCTTATGATCCTTTGCATAATGTGATTACTTGCATCTATATAGAGACTGAACTTCTTCGTGCTGGTCTGTCCATTTTTCTTCTCGTTTTACATCTGTTTTTAAGTCTATGTGTTTGTTGAGAGCATCACAAATATTTATTCAACTGAATCCAATGCACAAATCTATATTTGATAAGCCCCTTTTGATTTAGTGAATACATTATTGTAAATTATTTTGCTTAGATATTTAAACAAGTTTCAAACTAAATCACTGAGTATCAACACTCAAATCAACTATAATTTGATAGTTGTAAATGGAAGGTACATTGAGCATTTCGATTACTTGTTTTAAACGTACTGCTGAAAACGGGATTATTTTTCCAAAATTTATTTTTAGGTAATTTAAATTCTAATACATAATTTTTTCTTTATGAAAAAAACATCCTGAAGATTTTTGGGACAGACGATAAGGTGAATAAAACATAAATAAAATATAACACAATGCCTTTAAAATAGGACTGGTAGCTATATGACAACCTTGGTATTTTTAGAAATAATTTTTTGCATGCACAACTGAATTAATTGGAAAAAATCATTATGGATCGTCTGCTTTTTTAATTTATGTAATCCGTTTGCTAATATTCAAGGAATAAATTTTGAATTTGACAGCCAAATACATTAATTGCTTTTTATTCGAAGTCTTTTTGAATCTCTTTCGAGATTTATCTCTGGTTTTTCATTTTTTTTGTCGTTGAACATCTGTAATTAAGGTAAAAGAATGTTTAATTAGTTTTCAAATATTTCTTGAATTGTATGATAATTTTACTAAAAGATTTTTTAATGACATACAAAGTACTTATACGCATAATCTCTATTATTCTTTGTATTCTGGGTAACATTGGAACACTCTAGGGACTATTCGCTCTGATTAAAAATGCAATTTTACAAAAACGTGAAATGTTAATTTTGACATTTATTAACCTTTGTGAAATTGTGTATTTGAGATTTTGAGATTTCTGATCTGATATGTGAATACATATATATATATATATATATATATATATACAGGGTGGTCCCGAATTCATGGTACAAACTTTAATGGTAGGTACAGGACATTGTAACAATGATTTATTGTATAGGAATGTATAGTCGCAAGTGACGCGGTGAGGCGTAAACAGGGGAAATAAAAGGAAAGAGAAATGGAGTGATCGGTTGGTATCATTGCCGGTAGAGGGCAGTAGATGTCTAGCCGCTGTTGAACATGATGCATCGCAGTAGGGAAAAGCGCCATTCACAATTGTGCTGCCGTAGACGATGGGTGACTTTACGTATGCAGAAAAAGCAGACATGCATTACATGTACGGCCGTGCAAATGGTAACGGCAGAGCTGCGTTACGAATGTATCGCGCGGAGTATCCTGATCGACGAATGCCGGATCATAGAATTTTTCAACGGTTACATCGTCAACTTTGTGAAACAGGTGCGTTCGACGTCAACAGACATGGCGCTGGTCGAGTAAGAGCTGTACGCACTCCAAGGCTGGAAGAAAGCATCTTGAACATTGTGGCTGATAGACCCGAGTCAAGCACAAGAACTGTTGCTGTCAAGCATGTATCGATACTGGTGGACGCAATTTTGAACAATTACTGTAAACATGACACTTGTCAACAACGCTTTCAATAAAATCTTTGTTTTTCCTTTCGGCCGTTATTTCCCCTGTTTTCGCCTCACCGCGTCACTTGCGACTATACATTCCTATACAATAAATCATTGTTACAATGTCCTGTACCTACCATTAAAGTTTGTACCATGAATTCGGGACCACCCTGTATATATATATATATATATATATATATATATATATATATATATATATATATATATATATATATATATATATATATATATATATATATATATATAGATAGATAGATAGATAGATAGATAGATAGATAGATATATATATATATAGATAGATAGATAGATAGATAGATAGATAGATAGATAGATAGATTATGATATGAATCAAGTCGTTTTGAATCTCTTTCGAGATTTATCTCTGGATTTTCATTTTTTTCGTTGAACATCTGTAATTAAGGTAAAACAATGTTTAATTAGCTTTCAAATATTTCTTGAATTGTATGATAATTTTACTAAAAGATTTTTTAATGACATACAAAGTACTTATATGCATAATCTGTATTATTCTTTGTATTTTGGGTAACATTGGAACACTCTAGGAACTATTCGCTCTGATTAAAAATGCAATTTTACAAAAACGTGAAAGGTTAATTTTGACATTTATTTACCTTTGTGAAATTGTGTACTTGAGAATTGAATTCCTCTAGTGTGTGTGGTAATTGATTTATTGAGACGAAGAGGAATTAAAAAATTTTCACGAAAACGGAAATTAATTAAGTAATTCAATCCGAGTGACGTTGGGTTAGTTACTAAATACATACTGAGTCTGTTACTAAATACACATATTCCATCAAAACTCAAAATGTGAATGTAAATTTCAATCTATATTTAAAAATGACAGAAAACACTGTATAAACGTTATCCATATATGGAAATAAACAACAAATAAATGCTTTTTAATGGAAAAAATAAATAAATTCAAATGTCTAATTCAAATCTTCCGTATTTTTTCTTTAAAGATGTATATTAGATTACATTTATTCCTTATCTAAATTAGTATCGATAAAAATGGTTTGTAACTCTCGAATTCAAATAAACTCTCTCTAACTCAAATTCAAATAAATACACTAATGTTTGTAAAATTTGGAACACTATGGAAGAATCCTCAGCTGACCATACAATTTATACCATGTATTACTTATAGTACTTAATAAACGATCAAATTTACAGAGGAATAAAACAAAAATAATGTCGAAAATCAATATCTTGTGCAGCCGCCACGTGCAGCGATGAAAGCATCGACCTTAAAATGAATTAGACGGAGCATGCGACCGCAGTTTCAAGTTATTTCTTCCAGTTGCTTGGATTGAAGATGTGCCACGTGGTTGTGGGTAAAAGTATGAATCCTAAACTATTAAAATTGGTTAACGTGTCTATCCACCGTTATTACAAACACTAGTCTGCGCTTGCATAGCCAATCGGTTAAGTCGATTTGGGATTTAACCTTCAGAGATCTTACGACATCGACTCCGCCCGCATGATCCGTCTATTTCATTTTAAAGTCGATGGATGAAAGCTGTACGCCTCATGGCATCAAATCATACAGATTATGAATGTCATACTGAGGAATAGTTTACCAAAGTTCAGCCATACTCTCTGCCCGTCGAGCTGTACGAGCGAGTCGCCGATCGATGTAATCCCATACATGCTCAATTGGCGACATATCCGGGGAACGTGCATTGAAGAAGCGAAATCTGTCGTGCACTGAAGAGGGCTTGTTTCATTCCAAGCAACATGTAGACGGGCATTGTCTTGCTGCAATACAGCTCCAGAAATGCGTTACAGGAGAGATAGGACTTCGGACTCCACAACTACCCTGATGTAGCGCCCGCTGTTCAGTTTTACAATTTCAGTGTTCCACAATATAGAATACAAACGCGCCCCAGATCATAACGCCAGACGTTCGTCCAGTGCTACGCTGAATAAAGCCCGATGCACACATCCGGTTTTTCAACGTGCGGCGCCGCTGCCGCAACACAAGTGCTGTCTGAGATATATTAGATCCAATGGAGTAGTGCACACATGCCTCCGGCGCCGCTGCGGCGACGCACGTCCAACTTTCCCGTAATTTGTACCGCAGTACCCCAAGGCGACGCTTCTCGCAGCACATGCGTCTCCGGTCGGAAGTACATTGTTTTCATAAATAAATGGAATATAAATAATAATTAATAAATGGTTGTGTCCAGTAACGTCTGTTTTGTTTCAAAGTATACTTTTTGTGCACCAAGTATGCAAAATAAACACGTTTTCTTCGATAGAATATTTATCGCTAGTGGCGCGAAATGAGTACTTGCGTCATTTCACGGTTATGTCTGCATAATTGGGCTTCGGTGCCGCACATTGAAAATCGGATGTGTGCACCGGGCCTAAGACACTCGGGACAAGGCGTTCACCTCTGTAGCGTTTGACAAGTACTAGTCCATCGTTATAGTCCAGATTGTAGCGGGACTTATCTGGGAATACCACTTGATGCCAATCGGCACGCCACTGGATGTGTTTGGTGAGCCCATTGAAATCGGAGGCGTTGGTGGTTCAGCTTCAAGGGAATCCTTCACAGAAGAATCCTTGCACGTAGCACATGTCGCAGCAGACGTTGACGAACCGTGGTAGCAGACAATGGCACGACTGTAGACATGCTCCAATGTTGTGCCAAGTGCCAACGCATAAGATCACCCTGTACCGTCCGTCATCACAATGCGGATGAGGTGTCTGTCGTCCCGTTGTAACGTCATAATGCGTTGGCCAATGCCTGGGTTTCGACTTGTCCGGTTCTCCATGGTCTATCTCTGCCACGCACGCATCACTGCTGTGTCATTACGCACCATGCGAGTGACGATTTCACAATATGAAAGTCCACCCTCACGGAGGCCGATCAAACAGCCCAGTTCGAACTCCATTAGTTGTTTGCATGGCACTCGCAAGGCATATTGACTTCTAATCATTCATTTACAGCAGTCAAATGACTACACACGTTTTAACGCACCTTTAGGCCCGGTGCACACATCCATTTTTTCAACGTGCGGTGCCGCTGCCGCAACGCAAGTGCGGTCTGAGATCCAATAGATCCAATGGAGCAGTGCACGCATGTCCACGGCCCCGCACGTCCAACTTGTGTGCAATTTGTACCGCAGTTCCCCATGGCGCCGCAAGCTCGCCGCACACGCGTCTCCGGTCTGAAGTACCTTGTTTTTATAAATCAATGGAATATAAATAATAATTAATAAATGGTTGTACCTAGTAACGTCTATTTTGTTTCAAAATATACTTTTTTACACCAAGTAAGCGAAATAAACACTTTTCTTCTATAGAATATTTATCGCTAGTGGCGTGAAATGAGTTATTACATCATTTCACGGTTATGTGTGAATTGTTGGGCTTCGGTGTCGCGTAGCGGCGCCGCACGTTGAAAAATCGGATGTGTGCTCCGGGTCTTACAGTGCTTTTTATTCACGGCTCACTAGGAAGTTTAGAAGGTGCTTCTCGGCCCACACATACGAGATCGCTTTGTAATTCTAATCATTTACATATTCTAACCTGTTTTGCATATCCTGGAAGTATCGTTCAATTTCCATGATTCCTTCATGGTGTTGCAATTTTCACAAACAGTAGTTCATTATTCACCACAAAAAGACAAATGGAAACATTTATACATTTAAATGCAGGTTTTCAACTATACATAAATGCTTTTGTTGGTTTTATTTCCATTTTCCAGGCCGTATAATTCACTTAGACTGACTCTTGTTATCTATTTCGAGAAATGCAATTTTATGAATTCCTCAGGTTCGTTATAAATATATAATGTAGTAGTTCTCCCTCTCATATCTCTCACATTATTTATTCATTTCAAAAATTTATTTTCGTAGGATTTGTCATAACTTTGTGTTCTAACTCCAATCTTGTTGCTGTATGTTACAAAATGCCACAATGAAATGCGAGCTACTGTAATTTAATGCTTCGTGTTTGGCCTCGTTTCAATTTCGTTCTGGTTTTTTCCATTTGGTAGATTTTGTTTTCGCATGTAGAGCAATATTTTGAACTGATAATAATGCTTATTTGCAAAAGATATATTTCAAACGTGTTGAATTGTTCCTATTTAATTATTTCGCCAGCATTATAAAAGGAAATATGGATGTTCACACTACCACATATATTCATTTTATGCATTTCTTTTAAAGGCAATTTTGGTTCAGAAATATTCTCCTGGAGGTTGTCTCGCCAAGGTATATCGCAATGGGTAAAACTAATATGATCTTGATAGACAAGATATCTCGTCATTAGAAGAAAACTGACTACCTGACGCTATCCTCATCATAAACACTGAAACGATCTCATAAAAAATCGGCAACATATTGAAGACGAAATATTTCGTCTCTAGCGATATTGGTCAGATCTTGTTGAACGAGGTATCTGGTCGAATCGTCATTAAATTTTCATCTGATAAAACAGTAATTCCTACGATTGCAGAATACATTCATTCATTTCGTATTTGAGTAATTTAAATTACGTGGTGTTGTGCTCAGAAATTTATCTTGCCCTTGGGGATTGGTTATCGGACCGTCACCAATAGCCCATTGTATTGTTCCAGTGTTAAGTTAATTAACCTTTAGACTACGGCCAATACAGCCATTTGTACCATGATCCCGGGGGCAGAAAGTGCTTAAAACTGCGACGTGCGTCGAGAAACAAACAGTCTTTACAGAATAATTTTCCATTAATTTTTTCAAAATTTTGGCCGATGTTTTTTTATTTATAAGTTACTATATTCTACAGTGCAAAACACGCTCCTTGCCACACCTTTTTCTTTTCTAGCTATGTACCAACCTCCCAACATCACCCACATTACCACAAACACTTTATAAATAGCACATCTTCTGCGTCAATGACAAAATATTTAACTTCGAAAGTTGTCGACAGAATTGCAAATTCTGAAAGTGTGCATTGGTTTTAAATAAAGTAAGAGTTAATTAAATTTGATGTTTATTATAAATATGTACTACATATTTAACCGATAATTGTGTTTTTTAATTTGACGGCAGTTTTTAAAATTCGGACAAAATGCTTGCAGAACAATTGTAATTGCTTGTAGTTGTGTTGCAGGACACTATATAATTTTGTACCTGGGATCATGACACGCCAAAAATGAAATTAGAAGCCGGACAGTATCATCAGTTGTTTCTTGAAAGTTATATCTATAGCCGTAGTAAAAAGGTTAATTATCATTACTATCATTTCGTATTTGTAATAAGATCTAACTTAACACAAAAATGTGTCCATGGAATAGTTAACTGTTCTGGTGGTTGTACCGACGAGGTTTCTTCTCATTAACAAAACTAAACCAACCTTGATGGACGCGGTACCTCGTCATTTGAACAAAAATTTGATCAGACCTTGATCTCGTCATCAAAACTAATCGGAAAAATCAATCCTGTTGACGATATATCTCGTCATTAGCTAATTAATCACTCATTGATTGACGAAGTATCTCGTTGAAACCTCTTGAATGATGTATGCCGTTTGTTTGATGTATAACTCAGCAACACAATGCGGAAGAATACGCTGAATTCACCAGTATCAGCATTTAATTTCTAAATAAATCTAAAAAGGTAGTTGTCTTGTCGAGGTATCTCATCATTAGTAAAACTGTCCAGATCTTGATGGACGAGGTATCTCGTCTATCGAGTTTTCTTCTTGGTGACGAGATATGTCGTCATTATCAAATTCGGTCAGATCTTGATGGACTAGATATTTCGTCTAAACCGTTTGAAGGGTTAAACTTTTTTTCAACACTAGGGGGCTCTGCGCCTGATCGCCTACGCTCGTAAACAATTTAAAAAATACTTGTACCATAAGAAAGAGTACATTCTAAGGTTTGATGTGAGGTTTTCAAATTTAAAAATAATAGTATTAAGCTATAGGTATGACTGTTTTAACAAAAAGTAACAAAAGTTTCCCAATATTCCGAAATTGTCTGACCAACTTTTGATCGTATTGAATTTATTTATAAACCAATGTCAAAAATATAAAACCGTAAGAAAGAGTACATTCTAAGGTTTTCTGTGATGTTTTCAAATTTAGAAACTAATAGTAATAAGCTATATATATGCTGGTTTTAACAGAAAAGTAGCTAAAATTTTTCGACTTTTCCCGATTCTAAAAAATTTATTATCAGAAACCAAATTGAAATTTCTAAAAAAGCTCAACGAGCTGCAAAAATTCATGTTTAGAGGTTCTAAACCACGGTCAGACGACCAGGTCAATACTTAAGCAGACATTTCCCTCTCCAAACTTTCACACCACGTCAACGAAGGACATTTTAGGCCGCGACAGATTTAATGTGTACCAACTTCCTTGAACACGACTGTCTTTGGATCGAGTTTCGAACTCGCAGCCATCCGGTTGCTAATCCGCTACTCTTCCAGGGTTATACCACGTCCCCGACGATTCAATTAGAAGCTAATCTTCCGGAAACTCTGTAAGAGTTATTGCCTTCTCCTTTAAAAGCGCGACGACCGCATTCTCTGATATCTTCCTTTCACTACCGTCCAAAAGATTAATAGTGATATAAGACTCTAGCAAGGCTTGAGTGGTATCCACGGCTGACCACTTAATCCTCTTAATGTCGCCAGAGCTGTTAATCCGCCAGGGGCAACAGGAACTATAATTCACAGCCTCGCCCATTAATCCTGGTCGTTGGTTGGAATGATAAGGGTATTTAATTTTAACCTGCTTTTGATTGAATTGTTTTATGAACCTCAGACAGATTTGAAACGGCCCTCTTCTGATCAATTTCTAACACCTTATTTGTGAAGATGGTTTAGGCTTAGGTCTTTTGCTTTACTGCCATTTTTTTTTTTTTTTTGCCACACGAGGGTTAAATAGACCGTTATATTGATTTGGTTGTAATGACAGATAGGGTTTGGGGAGTGGGGTGCCAGCTTAGGTGTCGACCTCGTCATGTGATTGTAGTTCAAAATTACGAGGTGTTGTCCTCGGATGTTATTTCTCTTCTGGATGAATAGCAGACCGTCACCAACAACCCATACTGTTGTTCCAGTGGGACGTTAATAGCTATTTACCTATCTATAAAATTACCCACGACCAAAAGATCCTTTTCGATCCTGATGGTGGTGGACATATTCCGGTGGGTAGGTATTTAAATTAGCGTCGAACTGGAGCAAAACAACGGGCTATTGACGACGGTCACCTGGGATCAAACCGAAGGGAATGATACATGAACAACCCATTGTAATTTTGAACCACGGTCAGATTACGAGGTGGTTGTCCTGTATTGGAATACAGAGGGACTTTTTGCTACTAATTTTTATCCTTGGAGACTTGGTGTAACTTTTTAATCAAAGTAGTCTCAATGTCTATTACAACATTTAGGCGACATTTTTACAACAAAAAATAAGTCTCATTTGTTTAACTAATAGCGGAAGATCTTTTCTTTTGGAAGAAAGATTTCGAATGGATATCAATTTCAAATTTTTGGCACTGGGAATGATGAAAGAGAGAAAATAGACTCGAATTGCTAGATTGTCTTGAACACCTCATTAAGAAAATGTTAAGTTTTGTAATCAAAATTTGAGCTTCTTAGCAAGATCTTCAACAACTGTTTCACACTAAATTTGCCGATTTTGTGTTTCAGACGATTCGTTTCGTCTCTGAGATACTAAAGTGTTTAAGAAAGACCTTTCGCTACTATTTTTAAGAATTTGTGCTACTATTTCATAATTGCTTCGGCTGTGGCATCCCTATAAGCACCGGTTTATAGTGTCAATTTGTTTCTTTGACTCATCGGCAATTAGAAGGAAAATCAGAACTAGAAAAGTGTTCATTTGTGTAAAGGATGATTTTGATGAAAAGATTGATTTTCTGATATGATTTAATTATTCGCCATGATAAAACATCTGAATCCTGAATTTTTGGCACCTATGTCTTTGTAACAAGATAATAGACTATTGTGCTGATTATATTGTGTGGATAATTTATAAACTCACTATATATATATATATATAGGGGTTGATGCAAAAGTTCGTCTCGTTTTTGAAACTAGATGGCATTGCATCGCAAAACCGAGGTGTTGTCTACTTCCCACATGTAAAGTTTGAATGTGTGTAAGAAGGAATTTCAGCACCTGGGGAAAGAACTGAGTTATTGGGTTGCGTTTTTTAAATATTGTTAAGCATTAAAATTGGTAAGGAAATTAGGAGCTTTATTATGCTTTTTTGTTTCCGAAAAGGCAAGAAAATGCTTTGCAAACGCAAAAGAACGTGTGTTATGTAGGGTTTCGGAAAAGAAAATATGTTCCGTGTAAGGTGAGGGCGAGTGTGCCGTTGACGATTCCACGTACCGTAAGTGGTTCTGAAAGTTTCATCGCCTGTCTCAGTTCTTTAACCAGAAACTTCAGAATTTCTAGGAGTGCGATATGATGACGAGACGGGATATATGGAGAAAGGTCATTCAACAGAATGGCATATATCATATTGATTCATGGAATTTACAGTTAATAAAAAATTTTGTTTCAAATTTTTTTTTTGTCCAAATAATATTGGACGAATTTTTTTACCAACCCAATAGCTTGACAACGCTTGATTCAATAACTCAAAGAGCTCATTTAAAGAGTGACAACTCTAAAGTTAACCTTAAAAATGCTAGATTAGTGTTAGGCGGGGTAATTATAAACAAGCTATACAATCGCCCACTTGCGATTCCGAAAAAATAAAAAGTTGTGAAATATGAAAGCTGGCCACCCTGAGGATGTAATATGGTGTTCCCGTATTTCTTTGAAACACAGCTGATAGCAATCTGCTTAGTTGAAAAATTTGTGGTTGGGACGTTTGAGTTTTAAAATTGTTGTGTGTTGCATTTTCTGCTGCCCTTCATAATACTATATTGAAAGATATGTTGTTCCAATTCTTTACTACGGTCAGTTATGTTTCTATAGAACAGAAAATCGTTGACTTTTCCTTCTGGGAACTTTAATGCACCTACAGTTGAATGTATACAATTACCCTATATTTTTCAAAGGACGGAGTGATTGTAAACATAACTGCCAATAGTTTCGTTCAATTTCCATGGGAAAACCAATTTGTTTTTCCGTGTAATTTTGTATTTAATCGTATTCAGTACGTCTGAATTGCGTTTTATTGCATCTTTCGTGTTCTTGGGGAGCAGGAAGACTGATTTACTAAAACGTCACACATATGGTGAAGTTTTTACAACTGACCAAGTACTGTCACGCTTGAAGAAGGCAGAAGAGAAAAAAGACCAAAAGGGAGCCGAATGAGAAGAATGTGGAAGAGCCAGGAGTAAACAAGAAATAAAAAAGAAGCAAATAGAAAGGTAAGCAGAGTTCGAGGACAGCGAGGATTAGGAACTATTGAAAGAATTGACTAACATTGACGGTGAAGAGTTTGAAGTTCTCCAAATATTCAAACAAAATATAGAAGACTAGCTTGCAGGGGGAAGTTAAATATTTTGGTTCCATTCATGGAAGACATTGAAACGACTACGTTTCTGCTTATAGATGTTGAAAGAGGAAAGTGAAAGAAAACCCATTTTTCGTATGTATGAAGGGTAGATGTCGTTTCAGAGGAGGAGTTTGAGATCACTGAACTCAAATGCATCGATAATACGTAGACTAAATTCGCTGTGATTGAAAAAAAAACTTATTCTGTGTTACCAAAGGTCATGTCAGAACAATTTTACCTCATCCAACCTGTAGCAAAGGAAACCGTAAAGATATTTTATAGTTTGATGGCACTGTTAATGTGTAAGAAATGTAACGTCTGTTTGTTTTTTGTACCTAAGTTTGTATTTTTCAATTTTCACTTTTTATTTTTTTAATTTTTAAATTTGTAATATGTTTGTTTTTTACATTAAATACATTCTTTGTTCAGTAAATATTTGAATTATTTATTCTTATGCATTTCTGGAAGTTCACCTCGTGATCAATGCAACTTTCAAGTATCACTATATTTTTTGCATTTAAAGAAAGGCCAGTTCTGAACAAATAGTAGTACTTAGCTTTTTATATTGTTGTTATTTTAAAACTCAAAAATTTTTTACTGCATCTGTTTTCTCTATTGCTCAGTATTTGCTGTTGCTTGTCTAGATAGTTTTTGATTTATTTTGTTATTATTAGCTGTTAATTTAGAGCAGCTCTGGTGAGAAGACAAGTGACCTGTTATGATTCCACTAGTAGAAAGGTATAATTTTGCTAGAGGAAATTATTGCCATTTGCCTGATTATATACTACGATCCACATAGGCAATTGTTTGTATTGAAAACTAGAAATCACTGCTGTCACCTAATCTAACAAGACACATCTGAAATCATGTGACTTTCTAACTCACCAGAGTCCGACTGAATTGAGTAGATTTCAGTCTTTTTATCATTCCACCAAATTAGAATTTAAAAAATTCATACTATATGGGTATTTTTTGTCTTAAGAAGATCAGCTTGAGCAACTTGCTCAATGACTCATTTTATATGCAATGCACTTCAAATTGATTTATATGTTTTGTTATAGAGATTGTTAGCTTGTTCATAAAAAACCACATGTAAGAAGTATATTTCATACTACTGAAGATCTGAAAAACTAATGTCTTACTACAATTATTTTGCTCAATATTCTAAACTTTTGATCTGATTTCATGATAGAAAAAGTATTATAAAATAAAGTTGTACTAGTGTATAAAAAATATCTGAATGTTTTTACTCCTGTGTTTATGAAACGAGACTAATAACATACCATTTATCGGGATAGTTTATTTTCAGCAAATTTATCCTGGCACAGCAGAAAATTAAGTACTGATTGCGTGAAATGATTATTCAACAGAAGGCATCATGTGTAGTTTGAAATAAATAGCTAACTAAATTTCAATTGGTTGAGAATTGCAGCTTTAAAATGTAATTTTCAGATATGTCATTGAACTTGCAGAGGGATAACTCTAATATATACAATTTATGTTTAGGCCTCTGAATACTTACATTTGAAGCAAAAGTCAAACTACCTTAAAATAAAATGGTTGATTACTAAAAAATTTAAATATACCGTATCCCTTGCTATATCCTGCATTCAACTATATAGCCCTTTCCCATCACCAATTTTGGGTTTGTAAAAGCAGAGCAGTTCTAAAAGTTACACACGGGGAAATTTAAGAGGTTCGGCTTTTTCTTGTCGTGACATAGTTTTGGTTAGTTACAACGAATTGGTCATGTTACAAGTTTTCTTCCCCGTCAAGTGAGAAGGTGAACTCAAACTATCTGATCAAGTCACCTACCTAAGAAATAATAGGTAGCCCAAAGAGTTGAATATTTTATAAACACTTACCAGAAGAATTTTGTACCGAAATATTTAAGAAATTTAATGTCGAGTTTTACCCTTGTTTTTGTGTTTAACTGGTTGCATATAAGTTTGAATAAAAGAAAACATAACTTATCCCATTTTTTCTTAAGTTTTTCTTGACATCATTCCTTTGGTATATTGCTTTTTTCGTTGCGCTCCGAGAATGATAGACTGAGGGGTTACTGTCTTAATTTAATTCCTAAACTATTTCTTAAAGCATATTTTGGTAATTTAGGACTTGAAGCTTCATTGATATAATAAGGTTTTATTGAATTTGAGATCTGGATTTACTATATCTGATAATGTACTGAGGAAAAAAATCTATGTCATGAATGTTTACAAATTGATTGAAAAACTCAGAAGAATTTTATTTATATTTTTTCATCAAACCAATGTGTTTATAAATTTAAAAAATACATTTCTACTCTCAAGTCACAACCAGGAGTTTTCGATACTTCCTAATAAGTGCATTATGCTTGAATTTGAAAAATTTTTCGCTTTTATGTGTCCCAAATGTTCATACAAAATCAGTTTCAATTTTTAAAACTATTGGTAGATATTACTATTTATGTATTGTATTAAAAGGAATTGCTATTAAGAGACTCTGGAACAATATTTATGAAAATAAGAATATTTTGTTATTTTTAATGTACTGTAGTTGAGACTTACTAAGTTTGTTGGTAGATAATCACCTAACACATGTAGTTTATCACTGATTGTGAGCTAATTATCTTACATTGTAGTTATATGTTGATCTTTGAAATTAAATCACAGCTGTGCTGTTCTGTCGAATGTTTTTGCATTTGCGCAAAATTTTATGAATTTAGAATGTGTCCAATTTTTTAACTTATTGTTTTAATTATTTGTTCTTGCCATAAACTAAGTCCCTACTAGCATTTTGCAAATACTCCAGGTTTAAGAGCAGAAAGAAGTTATGTATTGGTATCTCCTTTAATTTCAAGGAATGTCGGGAAATGGTGCTAGAGTCATTTTGTCTGAAATTTATAAACGGAAAATTCGTTAGTTGCATTCATTCCTCTAGTTGTAGATCAATAGTAGCTCAATGCATGATGAAAACTTGGTGTTGTATCTAAAATACAGATTAGAAATCAGTTCCATATGTTTTTATAAATGTCTTTAGAGTTGTTTGTTTCAAACTCTAGAATTTAACTTTCTCTATTTGTATTACAAAGTATGTGTTTTTATGTCTACAAAATTGAAAGAAAGTGAATTGTGATCTAAAAATAAATGTGTGTTTTGAAATGTGAGATTTAGTAACTGGAGTTTAAGTGAGATGCTGATAGGAAAAAAATATAATATTTTAATTGCATTTAAGTTATATGTTGGTACAACTATTGTTGAAACAGTTAATTGAACAATAAAACTCATTGAAACTGTAAATTAAAAGAAAAAACTTTTGCCTAATTTCTGGACATGTGTCATTTATTTAAATAATTACTAGCCTCTAAGCTTTAAAGGATGGAAATCATTTTCAATATGAACTTTTAAATCTCCTACAACTTTCCTTTAAAGTCTAAAAAAGTTGTAGGGGTTATACTTCATGGTAAAAGATAAACTGAAATTGCTTTCAAATACTCGGATTTTAAAAAAAATATCAAATACTTATAAAATTTCATCTTAGAATAATTTGTTCACCTATTTCAAATCGTGCATCTAACTCATTCTATAATTAGTTTTTATTTAATTTAGTTTTGCAATGGGTGTTTATTAACTATTTATTGGCAAACCAGTTCCATATTGAAATTGTGTAGCTTCTAAGTAATGCATGCAATTTTTAATCCTTTTTTAACTTTATCTGCTCTAATTATGGAACTCTTTTGCATATAGCTTTGAACACATTGTTGATAAAGTTAAGTGACAAGGATTTACCTAGTCCTATTTTATGATTAAAGTATGTCAGGTTTGTTTTTTAGCAGTAGTGTACCAATTCATTTTTTAAAAAAATCCTCAATTAAAATTATTAAAGTTTCTCTTTCATAGAACCAGTAATTGCTTAGCTTGTACCAAATTTTACTTAAATATCTATAATTATGCTATGATCTAAACATAGGTTTTCCAAAAAATGAATTATTCTCTATAAACAGGATTCTAAAATTTTATGTAACAAGAGACATGTTTCAAATATAGTGCATAGCATTTTAACTCCTTTTGAAAACTAAATTACCTCACTAATTAACCTCATCTCCAATGTAATGTCTTTTTGAAATTGAATTTGAAGGTTTAATGTGTAATCATAAAATTGCCTTGATTTTATATCAGTCAAATAAAATATATTTGTTAGAAGTTTTAATAATAGGAAACCTCATAATTATGGTGTATACATGGTTCAGATTGCTCAAGATATAATTTTTGCATAATTACTTATTCAACCTATTGAAATGAAAAGAATGACATGTATATCCATTTAACTTATGTATATTAACAAAAGTAAAACTAGTCAATTATTGCCCCATGCATTCATTGCATCTGATTTTCAGGTTTATTCATAAATAAATTAACCAAATACACCTTGTACTTCATTTTGTTAAAATTGTCTTTCAACTATCTAAACAGTACTACCAAATTTGAATTAGTTAAAAAATTTCATTTCGGAATGTGTCCTTGTGAGTCTTTTAGACTTATTTGGACTCGGTATGCGAGTACTTATACCAAAACTGTTGAAAGATTCATATATTAATAGCTAGATGACAAAAGTTCTGCACAGTTAAAAAATTGTTTGCTCTGGAGCACAATATCTGGTCCATAAATATTAATTTTCCAAACTTGCGTTTATTTGTGTTTGTTGCAATTTGTGACTCAAAATATGTAAAATTGTTGAATAATTCTTATTTATTTAACATTCCTTTACCTTAGCATCTGATTTATCTAAGATTTTTTTTTCTTCAAATTTGTTCATTTAAGCTATGCATTATTTTCTTAAGGGAGCATTTTGCATATTTAAAATCATTATTTGCTCTGGTATTTGTTATGTGTACTATGTATTTTTTTAAAGGATTATTGTTGTATCAATATTTGTTTGCTTCTGAAATATTTTTGAGATTTGATTATATATATCTAATGTAATATAACATGTGACTTTTTAGAATGAATAAATATTCCAAGTATATTTAATTTTGCTTAATAATGTTCCTTGGGTATAAAATTCTATAAATTACCTAAACTCATGTGGGATCTGACAAACTTTGAAAAGAATGTTATGAAACATTCTGTAAAAATTGGAAGTCTAAAACCTAGCGAAAATTGTCGATGTGCACCTGGAATCTTGAAGCATACAAATACAAAAAGTAATTCATGCATTTGTAATACTGTATTAGTAGCAATATTCTGAAAACTAGATACTAAAAATATTTTTGAGTTGGCTCAAAACTACCTCCCTGCATCGATCTATGGTCATTTTGTATCACAAGAATCACACAAGCCTTGACAATAGAACAACTTTCAATAAATTTTTGAACAATAATTTTGTTTCTTTCATCTACTTGTAAATAAGCTTTATGAAACACCAATAATCTGTAATCCTGACACAAGTTTAAATGGTATGTAACATACGGTTTTGGATGCAATGTGTAGGTACTCGTTAAGTGAATGTTTTTTTACAGTGGATGTGTTCAGTTTGGTATTAAAACAATACTGCTTTGCAAGGTTTCTACAGTTGATAGAAATGTGAATTTTTACTTAAGTATTGTTAATTACAAATAATACTTGTTATTGTGACATATATACGGATTTTTCTAATACACATTAATTCATTTATTTATGTTGTGCTTTATGCCAAGGGGAGTTCTGAAAAATAATTACAGATAAGCAGTTTTCAAAGTTTGCAAGTATGCCTTGGGATTAAGTGCTCAGGCGCATTGACCGCCGTGGAGGGACGGTCCGCAATATGTTTATATTCTACGGTGCTGGCCGAGCTTTAGGCCAGCGTAATTTTGAATTGCGTAAGGGGGTGGTGTCATTCGAAAGTCACCGAACTACGCTACAAATCAAACCTTTAATCAATAAAATCCTTCAATATTGATGGTATTTTTAATTAACGTCACAATGGAGCAGCACATAACAGGTTATTATTGGTGACTGTCTGGAATAAAAAAAAATATATCCGAGCACAACCCGTAATTTTGAACCACGGTCACATGACGAGGTCACACCTGAGCTGGCTCTCCACTCCAACGTGAGAACATTGAGGCCACGACAGATTTAACGTGCATCAGCCCCATTCGAACACGACGACGGTCTGTGGTTGGATTCGAAACGAGTCAGTTGCTCTTCCGACAGGGATACTGCGACCTTCAATTTATTCGAAACTGCGCTTGGAATTGTTCGAACTATTATTTGAATTGTTGAACCCTCAAACCAAATAATCTTTCAAATTGCATGTGTCTGCTTTATTCGTTAAATAATCCACTATCAGACTTGAGTATTCACGTTAAAACTGCGGTTTGTGTTCTCGACAAACAACCCACCATTCTTTTAACAGTATGAACAGCTTTTAAGCATCTTTCCCGTTGGGATTAATCCCAGACCGTCGTGCCGACCAACCGGTCGGGTGTTTCACGCGTTAACCTCTAGATAGGGAGGTTCCTGGTTCGAATCCGGGTCCGGGCATGGATGTTTGTAAGAGTATGGTGTAGAGGCGGCTGGTGCACCTTAAATCTGTCGTGGCCGAAAGTCCTCACGTTGGGTGGGTGTGGAAGTTTGGAGCGTGGGGTGTCAGCTCAGGTGTTGCCTCGTCATCTGACCGTGATTCAAAATGGCGTGGTGTTGTCCTTGGATCTTTTACCTTATGGGATTGATCTCGGACCATCGTCAATAGACCGTACTGTTGCTCTAATACGACGTTAATTAATAATTACCATTAAACGGACCGTTGTCAATAGCCCGTTGTGTTCATCCAATACGACGTTAATTAAATTATCTACCTACGAACAGCTTATTTAGTACTTGAACTTCAGCTTTGTAAAAGTTTCTTTCCCGTGTGGGTAATGGTAAGTTTAGTTAACGTCGTACTAGAGCAACACAACGGGCTATTGACGACCTTTCCCGTGTGCTTTTGAAATGTTTATCTCTCTGAAATGTAACCTTATAAGGGGGTTAATTTTTCTTCAGCTGGAAAAGGTGACCTAAATTAACCCTCATAGTGGTTATCTCGACGAGGTATCGCGTCATTAGTAAAGCTGACCAGATCATGATGAGTGAGGTATCTCGTCATTTGAAGAAAATTGACCAGATCTCGGTAGTAATAACTTGGCGAAATATCTCAACTCTAGCGAAATGGATCATATATCGGTAGACGAGATTTCTCGTCGAAACCACTTGTAGGGTTAAGCTGTGATTTGATAGTAAATTCAATAATCTCGAAGGAGACACAAGTCGGTCTAGGGTTGACAGTTGTTTTTATTAGGTCTTAGAACATTCGATATATTTTCTGCCCAACCCAAACAAAAGCAGCTTGAACCCGAACGAGACACCGTCTTTCTGAAACCCAACAGCGTGCCCCCTCGTGTCCGGCAGTAATTTGGACTTATTTACAGAGAGGAGGTTGGGCACGAACACAAGGGTGCAGCCGCGGACCTCTTCTGGCGGATATCCGTCGTCACTTGACAGGTGTTAATGGGTTAGGTCTTGGCTTCCCTGGAAGAGAAGAAAAATATGCACATGAGTTGCTTTATTTTAGACGAAATAGTTTCAATTATTCATTCCTCCGTTGTCTTTTGTAAAAATCGCTAGAACACTTTTGAACATTTTTAACCCCTTGGGTACAGATTTATTTAAAAAAGTAGTTCGTATTATCGTTTGCACTTTAGTTACTGTTTATTTTCGTATTATCGTTTGCACACTAGTTACTGCTTATTTTCGTATAATTTTGTTTGATAAGAAGGCAACTATGATAAGAAGGTATGAGAGATCGCTCAGATTCTGATCTCCGCGTTCATTCCAACAAAAAAAAATGTCTGATAACGCAGCCGTGTAAATATTTCTATATGTACAGTCAGATTAAATAAAGTATATTTTTGTAGAGAACGATTGAATAATTTGTGATTCAAGGGGAGTCTCGTAATACACCAATCACTCTTGCCATGAACAAGAATGTACGTGTTTAATTTGTCCTAGTATATGAATGACGAATTAGACTCGTCGTCCGTAACTTAGGAAAAAAACAAGTGCATGACGAGTCTCGGTCGTCAAATGTACCCAAGCTGTTAATTGAATGCAATCAAACTTGGAGAAAAAGTAATAAAACTTTTATTCGATCCAGAGTATAATTTTTGCGGATTTTTGGTGAAAAATCTAATGATCAATACCTTGCCAGAAATAACTTCACTAAATAAAAATTAGTTTCCTTAATTGGAGGTTGTGTTATTACACTTCAGTGTTTAACGATAATAGTCTTCAAATGAAAGTTTGCTGTACAGTCTAAACTATGTGATCATGGAAATAAATTGATGCCTTACTTCGATCTTCGCTTTATCTTCACAGGATTCGTATGGAAAAAGTATTGTCTATGTGATGGTTGAATGAGATGGTAAATTAATGGCCACGAACACAGGAATGGTCTAGCAGAATAAACACGAACCAGACATCCGTCTTTCTGAAACCCAACAGAATGCCCCCTCGTGTCCGGCAGAAATTTGGACTTATTTACAGAGAGGAGGTTGGGCACGAACACAAGGGTGCAACCGTGGACCTCTTTTGGCGGATATCCGTCGTCAATTGACAGGTGTTAATGGGCTAGTTCGTGGCTTCCCTGGAAGAAAACAAAAATATGTTCATGAGTTACACCATTTTGGACGAAATAGTTTCAATTATTCATTCCTCTGTTGGTCTTTTGTAAAAATCGCTGGAACATTTTTAAAATCATTTAAACACGTGGAAAATTTAAAAATGTTTTTTAGTCTTTGAATTATACAGAGATCATTTAAAAAGATTTTGTCTTTGTGATGGCTGTATGAGATAGCAAATTAACGGCTACGTAACATACAGGAATGGTCTAGAAGAAAATTTTGAAATTAAAATTTAGATGTGTGTTTAGGAAGGGTAGGGAATTGAATTTACGTCACACTGGAGCAAGACAAAGTGTTATTGGCGACGGTCTGGGATCCGTCCAAAGTGAAAGATCCTAAACACCTCGTCATTTAAACCACGTTTAAATGACGAGAACAAAGCTCTAGCTCTAGCTACCCCGTCAACGTGAGGACACTTAAGGCCACGACAGATAATTGTACCACCCCCTACGCACCCGGCGGTCTTTGAATCGAGTTATGGAGTTAGTGTAGGAAAGATAAATTATGGATTCAAAATTACGTACACAACCAAACAGCAGGGCAGAGATACCAACTACTACTGATTACGGAATCTATGATTTTATTTATTTTTCACAACACTTCAATTATTTTACTTATTTCTGTTTTTTTCCCCTTATTATTATTTTTCGAGGGGGGGGGGTTAGATAATTCTTTCATACACAATTATGGGTTCTATACATAAGTTTTCATGTTACTAATTATAAATAATATAATGTGTTGCGTTTTTGTTTTAAATATGTAATTAAATATTTGAATTAATGATATATGCGTGTTATTGAATCCGATTTCTCAAATTTTTACTTGACTACTGAAACATTCTTAAAACTACGGATTTTTTCTTTGGTACTTCTGTAAACTTCCATCGCAGGTTGGCATCTCTGCGTTCTTAAGTGGTGCTGGCCGTTCGAGCGTGCTCGTTGTTAGGGAAACTCCTAACTGGTAGCTTCGAGCTGTTAGTTGGCTCTGTTTGATGGTAGGTAGGTATTTTAATTAACGTCCCACTGAAGCAACAACACGGGCTACTGGCGAAAGTCCGGGATCAAACCAAAAGATCGAAGAACAACACTTTTTTTAACTATGGTGAGATGACGTGAGCAGGCATCCCACTCTCCAAATTTCCACACCACACCTACATGAGGACATTTGATACCACTGTAGTTTTAACGTGCACCAGTCCCCTTTGCACACGACGGTCTTTGGTTTGATTCGAACTCGCCGGTTGCTTATCCGCTACTCTTACAACTGAGCTACCGTGACCTTTGCTCTGTCTGATAGACGACCACACTTACAAGACCCTTTACACATTGAAAGTAATATTTAGTCTAAATCAGTTTGATTTTAATTGAATGAAAGCATCGTAAATCCGTACAGGAATGGTTGGAGGTCGACCGTTTTAAACACCAGGTTTGAAGTGGAATAACTTTTCAAATATTTCTTCATATGATTCGGAGGGGTGTTTAACTGGTAGCTATTGTAAGCTCGTTTCTGTATTCAAAAAGTGTGGCAGCTATTGTTTCGGTTCGATGCTCAAGCTCAGACTGAAAAAAGAGTAAAGAATAAGTCACAGAATATTAACGAAACCACAACATGTTATTCAGAAGTTTGTATATGAATATCATTTTACATTATTATGGAGGTGTAGACTTTCCCATTCCGATCAAGATGAAAAACAGTGTCTACAAAATGAATACGTAAAATATTATGGAATCCACAATGTGTTTCATAAAATTTAGCATCTCTACTATTATAAAATGAAGTTCGTGTATTGGGTGTTCGCCGTGTCCTGGCGAATCTATGGCACTTACAATAATGAAATTTGGCACACAGGTAGTGCGAATTTTTGTAATTTTATAGTCCAATCCGAATTTTAAAATTTAATCTAAAAAATTTTCAAATGAATTTAAGGAAATTTAAATATTATTGTTTTTTCTGTGAACTAGCGACAGCATAGAGATATGAGATTTTAATTTTTTTTTCCGTTTTTATTTTGCGCAGAGGAATGATTTTCCACACAGAAGACAATAAAAAACATAGTTCTTTTATCTATATCCTATACCGTTAACAAAAATTTCAACGGATTTGAAATCGGCGGAAATTTTCACATTAGACCAATACCTAAAAATATTATTTTCTTTAAATTAATAAAATTTCTAAATAGAATATATTTTATATTTTCGCAAGAGAATGTGACGTCACGCTAACATTCGTGTTATAAAAATAAACAGATTATATTTCCAGATTTCTTACGATTTCAGCGAAAGAAAATAAAAAAAACCTTTCGGCTGGCATTTAGTTTTAGTTAGCGAGGCAAACCACCACACGGGAAATGTTACTCCCAGGAAAAGAAATGTCACGATAACGTCCTTTTGGTTAAGCGAAGCAAACCAATACCACGGGCAACTCCGTTATGTCTGTTATCCATTAGGCTACGAACTCCTATTTGGTTTTCGAAGCAAACCAATAACTACGCAAAAGTAACTGCACGGGCAACACCGGGCTAGCCACGCAGTGGTTAGTCTCTATTATTATAAAAGGAAGCGTTTGTTTGTCTGTTTCGCGGTCGCAAAATCCTGACGATCTATGGCAGTTACAGCAATGAGATTTGACACACAGGTAGTCCGAATTTTTTGCAATTTTTGGGTAGCGGCGTATTTTAAAATTCAATTTAGAAGATTTTTTAATTAATTTAATAGTTTTATTCTCCATAGGGTTCTCCTACACGTATCATCCGGGAAAGAAGACACACCAAAATCTAGACTTTTCTACCCACGTGACCTTGCCATCAGCCTTGGAACTATGCATGTTTTTTACATCGCGGGGAACTCGGAAAAAAAATATTTTTTTTCGTTTCCGCTTTGATTTTGCGCGGAGGATTGATTTTCCAGCCAGACGGTAAATCTTTCAAATGGACTCATTTAGTTCTTTTGTCCCCAGTTCTTTATCTCCTAGACCGCTAAAGATAGAATAAAAATTTCAACAGATTTGAAATCTGCGGAAAATTTCAAATTAGGTCGATACCTAAGAATATGATTTTCTTTAAATAAATAATTTTTATTTTGTAACTTTTTTATTTTTCCCACATAAATTTGACCTTGATCGTGTTCGAGAAATCACAGATTCCATTTCCAGCGCTCAAACGATTTCAGCGAAGGAAAGCAAAACAAATGGAAAACATTTTTTGACTATCATTGTTTAGTTCTTTTTTGCAAATGCGAGATCGGTAAAGTTAGATTAAAAATCTGCGTAAAAATTTACAACAGATAGATACCTAAAACGTTTGATTTTCATTTAATAAATAATTTTTCAATTAAATATTTATATTTTCGCAAGAGATTGTGACGTCACGCCGATTAGATATTTTCGCAATTTGAATTTGGCTGCATTTGACAATGACAAGGCCACCACATGCCCGTGGTGTTGGTTTGCGAAGCAAACCAAACAGAAATTCGTAGCAATCACCGGGGGTCAGCGAGCAGTAGTCATCACCTGACCCCACGAAAAGAACTGTCACGGGCAACGCCGTGCTGTCCACGCAGTGGCTAGTATTATATATTTATACCTTCTTATGCAGTACATGGGATGAGACGTTTATTGTTGTGCCTTCTATATTAGGGCAGTGATGTAGCTGAGGCTTACACCAGTTTGGCTGTTGCAGCCGTGGTCCGAAAATCTGGAATGGCTGTGATCTCTGTGTTTTGATTATTTTAGAAAAACTTTTGCGAAATGTGCACTTACCTCAAAGCATTTTTGTCGAAACTCCTCATATACGCCGCTGTGTAGTTTACGTGGACTAAATATTCCTGTATCTCTGGTAATTCAACGATGTTGCCTGAAAAAGTATAAACAACAACTTGTTATAGAGCCGCCTGTTTAAAAACAATAGAGTTCTGTTTCTGTAGGAGCAAGCCCGGGTGTCGACCTCGACATTTGATCCTGCTGTAAAACTACTTGATGTTATCCTAGGATCTTTCCCTTGGGGTTTGATCGAGGACAGCCGCCAATAGCCCGTTGTGTTGCTCCAGTGTGATGTAGAGATTAATTACCATTACCTGTTGGTGGGTAGGTATTTAATTGACGTCGCACTGGAGCACCAGATCAGGCTGTTGGTGACAGAATGGAATCAAACCCAAACGGAAAGAATAGAGGTCAACACCTCGTAAATTTGAACCAAGGTCACACCTGAGCTGTAACTCCACTCTCCGAACCTCCACACAACCCCAACGTGAGGATATTTTAGGACACGGTGGATTTAAAGTACAACTTTTCCCCCTTTGTACACGACGATCTTTGGTTGGATTCAAACTCGCGGCTTAACGGTTGCTTATCCGTTAAGACGCGTATACATTTGCGAGCCGAACCATTCGCGAGCCTCTAGTTGTCATGATTATGACAGGGTTTTGGACGTCAAACTAGCGGCTCTTGACGATACGCTTCCTTGGGTTTTCGACGAACACAAAGGCGTTCTCGGTTCGGACTTGGACGGCGTCGTGAGTAGTTTGTTGCTTTTCTTTATGCTTGCGAGCTTCCAGGCTTCATCGTCATCACCCTTGGCTGACAAATGACTGCCTGGCGGTAGGTTCCTTCCTTTCCAATGGATCGCTGGAAGCTCGTTGTGAAAATAATTTCAGCGACGGTTGACGAGCGGCTCGAGAACGGTTCGGCCCGCAAATGTATACGCACTTTTACTCTTCCAACCTGTGTACCGTGGCACCATTACTTGTTGTATCGTGCAAGTTCGAGACTGTTTCTCCAATTTATTTGCATTTTAATATTTATTGAATAACGCCCAAGAATATAACTTTCTCCAATTTTGATGTTATCTCTAACTGGAATTGGAATTCTGATTGGGAAGAACATTCAGTGGAAAGGGGAGGTGTTAGTTTTCAGAACGAAGGTTCGTGTTTCTCAGAGCAGTCGGTGTTTTGTCAGATATAGTTTTAATAAATGCCTAGTTTTTTTTTTTTTTTTTTTTTTTAAATTTCATTGTATCTTCTACATGCATTTATTTTGCAACAAGTCCATTTTAAAAATTTGTAAAACACTTGGATCCACGCAGAATCAATGGCGGATAATTCCTTCTGTTTTGCTTTACATCTTGTTCTCCTTTATATTACGTTCTGTGAAACTGGTTTAACAAACTTATTTAATTAAACTTGCTTGCACATTTTTAGAAAAAGTGTGATTGTTCTATAATTATTAAATGTATGAAATTTTGGTTTTACATATTCCGTTTCTGTGTTGCCATAAGGTTATTAAAAGCAAGCTGCTTTCATTTGAACGTCGTTTCGATCTGAATATCCAGAGACATTTTTTGAAATTTCCTTTACCATCCGCAGAGTATAAATTTCTCTAACCGCTGGCTTACCAATCTTGAATCATAAAAGCATAGTCATTTTTTTAACTTCGTTTGCCACCCGCAGAAGCATACGAAAGAACACAAATGGCGAAAGGAATTTTAAGAAAATGGTACCACATATATATATATATATATATATATATATATATATATATATATATATATATATATATATATACTTTGACGATTCAAGGTGGCAAGTTAGCGGTTGGCGAAAAATCATTGTCATATTTTAGATGATTGTACTTAATTTAGAAGAATAAAATCCATTTATGTGACTATGGATAATATATTCATCATCAATATTTTGAAATGAGGTGTGAAATGCAAGAAATTAAAAAGCAATTAAGAAAGTTTAGCGCAGATGTGTTATGTTCGGGTCTGCTAGTTGACTATCATACTAGACTACTAGACTATCATACTAGACTACACATATGTGTAACACTAAGCCCTAAAAATGTAATTTTGCCTCAAAACTGAATCAAATCCTCATTGACTTCACTTTTTGTCAGAAACTTGAAAGTATTTTTTTGTTTAAAAGAAATAATGCAATAATATTTACCGTATTTCGATGTCTGTAGGTACTCGATGAAAAAGCCATAAAAATCAATACTGGTTTCGTCTACCATATATTTCAACACGAGATCTGAAGGAAAGAAAAAGTTATAGATTAGTTCCTCGCTGCAAAAATGATCGCTTTTACAAAAAATTCGTTATTACCAAAGACAAAGTCCTTTTTCAAATAAATGTTAACCCTCCCAAATTTGCAAGTAGTGTAGTGTTGCTTTTACTACAACATTTTAACGACTAAGCAACCACATCTTTCTTTAGAATCCATGGATTCTATCAACCTTTAGAAATAGATTATTTTGGCCCTTTCCTTAGTATATAATTCTTTGAAACGATTGTATTGGTCCTTTCTTTGGAATATAATTTTTGGTAAAGATTCAGTCGGCCCGTTCTGCAATAGAATACGGTGGGAAAATTATATTGGTCAACAAGGTCAAAATTGCTTAGAAGTCATGCAGGGAAGACCGCAGATTGCAAGGTGGGGCTATGCATGTGAGCTTTTAAGAGGGTTAAGAAGATACTTTTAAATTTCCCCGCTTTACAGTGAGAACTTCTCACATTTTACGAAACAAAATAAGAAAAGAGCAGCGTTTTGGTTGGTTGGGTTTAGTTTTATGGCGCAAGGGTATAGTAGCCTTTTGAAAAATTGCAGTATGTCTAAATTCTATGGTGCTGGGCGAGCTCTGGGCTAGTGTAATTTTGTATTGCTTGGAGTGAGGATTGAGTAAGTGGTGTTAATCGAAAACTTCCAAACTGTGCTACAAATAATTATCAGGCCTTTAATGAATAAATGCATCCTTCAATATTAATATCAAAACTGCATTTTAATCGTACAATATATAAATTCGTCGTTGACTATTTAAAGCAAGCAATCGTTCAAACTTCCCATGCCTCTTTCATTCATTCCACAGTCCAGTATCAGGCTCGAGTATTCGCGTGCGTGGAAACGACGGTTTGTGTCCGCGACGTAACCTATAAATTCTTACAATTTTACGAAATACGCTGTATCGTCATGTAACAATTAGACAGACAGATGTTTTAAAATTAAACTACTTATTTGAGTAATTTAAATCTGTACAAAGTAAGTTTACAAGTTATAAAGTTAGGGCGCAGCCATCGACATAGGAAAACCTCATTGGAGCCTAGTACCAATGTCTCCCCACAAAACAGAGACGTCTGTCTCTCGTCGAATTCAGAATCAGTCAGTCTAAAAGTTCTCAGATCCCCGTTCTCTTGGATCCGCAGAACCGCAGCTGCGAACAGGAGGAGGGGGGAAGGAATTCTGAGCCCTTCCAAGAGATGTTGAAGGTTCTCAACAGAACTGAAGACATTCCCACACAGATGCAAAAACCGTCTATAATGCCGACTTGAGTTCACAAAAGTTAATCTCCATTACATGGGATTAGGGAACCGACGGAACTCCAGCTATGTCGATGGGAAAATCGTTCCTGAAAACCCACAAAACGGTTTATCGCATCCCTGGACAGAATTGCCAGAAAGGGGCGGACCAAAACGGAACGCCAGGCTGCTAATGAGATAACTCTCTTTCGGTACTTTGTCACAAACACACGTACAACCACTGAAGTTGTTGTTGTCACCGTCTGGATGTTGATGCACATTCCCAACGCCCACGTGTTAGAGAAAAAGGGTCGGCTAGTACAATATGGTAAAACGCTGTGTACCATTCGGTTCCTCAAAGGGATAAAGGCTAATTGTATACCTCGTTCCATGCTGTTTGTAAGGACAAAAATGCATTCAAAGATCTTTAGCGATATGTTGTTACCTACCAATGTCAGGGACACATCTCGCACCGTAAGCATCCCAGTTTATCATCATCTTGTATTCGATATTATTGGTAAAGGAGTAGACCCCTACGAGTTTCTTGTGGTGTCTTTTTATTTTAGAAGATACTTTCTGGAAAGAAAGGAAATGCGTCAAATATATCAGTTAATCAGGATATCGTAGACATTATTTCAAATCTACGAATGGTTAGGGTAAAGACAAACTTTTGAGATGTTCAACTATAACAGATCAGAAACTTTTTCAAACTTGTTCCCCCCATTACAACAGTTTAAAAATTATTCCAGAGCCACAAATATATTTGTGGTAGCCATACGAATAAATAATCGGTGCCAATTTGGCCCGTCTTTGCTTATTTCTTGGCGCTATGCAGGTTGTTCGTAAACTGTTTAGAAAAAAAGGGTGATACAACCCGTCAAGACGACCAATATTTACAATAGAACCTATGGTCGCAATCCACTCAGTGGGTCAAAAAGTGAAACTTAGAAACACGTCCAACCATCTCAAGTCCTCACTTCTGACGTCAATTCTGCTCTGCCAGAGAAGCATTGATTCTCCAGAATATCACAGTGATTGTGGTTGATTAGACATGGTGGGCCTGTAGCGTGGCCTCCGCGCTCACCGGACCTAAATCCACTGGACTTCCTGTGGGGCCACATGAAATCATTGGTGTACGAGACAACTGCACACTGTTACAGCAGACAAGATGAATATGACTCCAGGAATATGCTTAAGGATATGCCAATCTTTTATTCGCCGGTGTGAACTGAAACCCCTGGATGTCACTTTGACCATCTCATTTGAGTCTTTCGCTGATCTGCACGAGATTGTGCAACTTACGATTTCGTTACATCTCTTTTTTCACTGTTGAAACTTCAACGAGAATAATTTACTTTACGCTTTTCTGACACTCTGAGTGGATTGCGACTATAGGTTCCACTGTAAATATTGATCGTTTTAATGAGTACTATACCAATTAAAAATTTTCTAAACAGTTCACGAACATCTTAGATGTACCAGGTTTTTTTTGGCGATATTTTAGCTTATTCCTTTGTTAGTGCAATGGATATCATGATTTTGGATTTACCAAGAGATGTACAAGAAGCAATGCCATTTCTTTGAGAAAAAATACTGTTCACAAAGAAATATTGTGTTCGAATAACCACCTAATGAAACTAAAACATCGAATTCGAAATGGTTGTGTAGCCTTTGTTCATGCAGGGAAGGAAAAGGTCATACCCAAACTGCTGAAAGTCTGCGGGGTTGTGCAAAATGGCGCAATAAACCCCAAAGAGGCACTTCCGCCAACATTTAGAGTATTATTCTAATTGAATTTATGTGGCGTCGGCTATATTCTAGAGATGTAAGGTAAGATAATTTTATATAACGTCGTACTAGAGCAACACAGCGGGCTGTTGACGACGGTCAGGGATCAATCCCTAAAGGAAAGATCCGAGGACACCACGTCATTTTCAACTACTGTCACATGACGAGGAAACACCTGAGCTACTACCCCACTCTCCAAATTTACACAACAATCCAACTTGAGTACTTTTGGCCACGACAGATTAAAGGTGCAGCAGCAGCCTCTACACCATACGCTTACAAATATCCATGCACTGACCCGGATTCGATGCAGGAATCTTTCGATTAAGAGGCAAACTAACACCTTAACCATATGGCTGACTATGGAGATGTAAGGATGGAATCGAAACAATAGCCTTATTTACGCAAATTGGAAGCACAATTCCAAGCTCATCCTTCTTATTCTTAGACCTAATGCCGTTTGGAAGAGTAACGGATTAGCATCCGGAGGATTGCGGGTTCGAATCTGACCAAAGACCGGCGTGTACAAAGTGGGCTGTCGCGCGTAAATCTGTCGTGACCTCAAATGTATTCACTTTGGCGTGGTGTGGAAGTTTGGAAAGTGGGGGTACCAGCTCGGGTGTGACTTGGTCATCTGACCGTGCTTCAAAATGACGTCGTGTTCCTCGAATATTATTCCAGATCGTCAAAAATATCGCCCGGTGTTTTGCTCCAGTGAGACGTTAAATTCAACAACCTACGTATCTACAAATGGACCATAAAACAGTTTGAGAAATATGCTCTAGTCTGGAAAGAAAATTACCTTCCATGTTGAAGCAAGACGCAGGATGGGTTTGAACTGTAAACCCTCCACCACTGCCCTTGCTGAATGGATGTTGTTCAGCTTGTGGAGTCGCCGTGCGAGCAAGATGAAGTTTTCCACCACTGAGGCTCTGAGCTCTACGGTTGGAGCACTGAGTACGGTTTCCCGAACCCAGGTTCTCACCTGTTGAATAAGGAAAAAAGTTATTCAAATGGATTCTATAGTTACAAATGCTTTCTTTATAAACGAATTTCCCTCTAACAATTTGGTCAGCGTTTACAGTAGAGAAAATTTAAACTTTAGACAATGGCCGATGCAACAGTTATACGATAATCGCGACAAGAAAGAATTTAGTCAACGGTCAGTACATCAGTTGTAAGTACTTGTAAGTTATAAGAATCGAGCTAAGCAATAATTTAGCTTACGACCGTTAAAGCAGCTGTACCTTGAAAGTTATAAGAATTGCTCTTGTTATATCTATAGCTGTAGTCAAAAGGTTACATCATCGTTCGATAGAAAATGTATTGAATTAATATATGGTATCGCAATTAACGTCAAACTGGAGCAACGCAACGCGTTATTGCCGACGGTTCCCTATCAATCTAGAAGGGAAAGATCCGACACAACACTGCGTCATTTTAAATCACGGTCAGATGACGAGGTCACACCTGAAATGGCACCGGACTCTCCAAATTTCCACACCTTTGAAACGGAGAACATTTGAGACGACGACAGATTTAACGTGCACTAGCTCCCTTTGTACACGATTGTCTTTGGTTGGTTTCGAAATCGCAACCCGAAAATTAGATAACAGTATATCTTAATTTAAATTTTACTCGAACTTCTTAATTACTGATGGGCCGCGGTAGCTCTGTTTGAAGCAGCAATTACAAAGTTACGATTTCCAGACTGTATCGAACAAAAGACCGCCGGGGCTGGTGAACATTAAATCTCCCGTAGCCTCAAATATCCTCACTTCGGTGAGGTGTGAAAGTTTTGAGAGTGGGGTGCCAGCTCAAGTTTTACGTCATCTGACCGTGCTTCAAAATGATCGAGTGTTGTCCTTGAATCATTCAATATGGGATGGATCTCGGACTGCTGCCAATGGACTGTTGTGTTGCTCCAGTACAACATTAAATCAGGTACCATGCCACTTTAAAAAAAATAGTGCCGTTCGAAATGCTTTTTTTTTTTTTTGTTCGTGAACTTTAGTTACCGCTTTTAAAAGATTTTGTATAAAAAGTTAAACTAATAAATTAAATATGTATAGTAGTAAATAATATAGTGTAAAAATAATAATAATAACAGTTAAATAATAGCTGGATTTTTCGTGTAATGAAACTGATACACTTATTAATCTTCCTAGTGATTGTCTTGAAGAGATATCTCGTCATTAGCAAAACGGATCAGGTCTTGATGAATGAGAAATCTCGTCAAAACCACTTGAAGGGTTAAAATTCCGTTAGTTTAAATAAAATTTAATTTGAATGTGTTATGACTCGTAATGTAGAAATAGGAGTGTTACTCCAAATCCAACGAGACATTTAATAATTATTAAGAGAGATGGCATCAGAAAAGCACAGATAACGATACAAACAGCGTTAAGACTCAGAGACAACAAACAGCCAACCCCATGCGACTCTGTCGCGAATCGACTTTTTGTTCGATTTATTTCGTTTTCGGGTCCTACAGAACTTTAAGGATTATTGCCACTGAAAGGTCAGACTCGTGGCGAGGATATTTCAAATGCTGTCAGTGAATGCATGGAGAAACATCATATTACATTCGATAAAATTCTCTCCATTTAAACAGATGGGGCAAAAAGTGTGACCGGAGTGAGAAAAGGTTTTATTTCTGTTCTGAAGGAAAAAATTAATCACGACATACTTGTTTATCATTGCATCATTCATCAAGAACAACTTTGTGCGCAGACACTTCCAGAAATTTTCAATGGTATGGAATTAGTGATTAAGATTGTCAATACAATTGTAGCTAAAGCTCTTTATCATCGCCCATTTAAGGAATATTTAGTTGAAATGTAGAGTGAATACACCGATATATTATCTGAATAATAAAGTATGTTGGCTGTCTGGAGGAAACGTGTTAAAACATTTCGCTTCCTCATTATTCAAAAATAATAATTTCTACTTATGAAGGGTGTTGACTATCCTGAACTAACGGACGGATGGACCCAGAAATTTTATTTCATGACAGACGTTAAGTCTTATTTAAATAATCTTAATTGTAAGATACAGGGGAAAGGAAGCACAACTTTTTTTATGTTGGAAGAAGTCATTTCATTCGAAAACAAATTATCCCTTTTTGCTTAAGATTTTAAAAGAGAATCATCAATCATCTTCCAGTCTTCTGAAACATCGCCATGAAATTAACTCGGTAATTGACATTTACTATTTCAAAACAACAATTTTAAATAAGATGAAAGCTTTATAACGGAGGTTTCAGGAATTCAAAAATACCATAGCAACGTTGGCCTTTGTTAAAAAACCTCTCAGGGCTGACGTAACAGAATTGAATTTTTCTCTCTTTAATATTGGCATTGGCACAATTACTATAGTTTTCTTTGAAATACCCGAAGAAGGAAGACATGAGTGAAAATTTAACGCATGGAATAGTATTCCTGACACATATGATCAGTTAAAAAAAACTAGTATTTTCTGTTCTTGCACTCTTTGGCTCTATATATTCATTCAAACAATCTTTTTCAAGAATGAACCGTATCAAAAATAAATTGAGAAATCGTCTTATTGATGAGAACCTGAAATCCTGTTTGAAATTAAAAACAACGACCTACAAACCTGTCTTATCCAAACTTTCCAAGGAAATGCAAGTCATTGTTCACATTAAACACGTGTTTTGTCATATTTTTATTTTAATGTAGAAAAACTTTTTTTGTCAATAAATAAGGTTATTATAAAATGATATCTTGTTTCATTTAACGTTAGTAACTAGTTTAAACCGATTCCTAGAAACATAGTTCTTGAAAAGAAATTTGTCCCTTAAAAGAAATTTTAAACGTTATACTGCTCATCTTTGGCTCTTTTCACTAATGAGTTTGCCTACCTCTGCATTAACGAATGAGGTTACATTACTGTTGTCTGTTTACGTATTCATGTAAACACAGGAAGTCACTAATATTAATATTAGTGATTTCACCACTCTCATTAATAAAAACACTCGAAGGTTATATGGTAAAGAATATAATTTAATGTACATAAGATTTTACATCAGGTACAGAGTCGTAAACTAAAAAGGTTTGGAAAGAACTGTCTGAAAAATCTACTCACTAAAGTTAATCCTCTCAGCATCTTGGAGATGTTAGGAGTGGGTTGACAATCTGTCTCCAAGAAGTGTCTTTGCTCCTGAAACAGTGGAATCGCATTTTATTAAGAAACGAAGACAGAGTAAATAATAAAAAACCTTAGTCAGTATAGTAATCTCAACTATTATAAAAGAAAGTATTTGTTTGTCTGTTTCTTGCCGCAAAATCCTGACGATTCTATGGCACTTACAGCAATGAGATTTGGCACACAGGTAGTACGAATTTTGTGCAATTTTTGGGTCGCGGCGAATTTTAAAATTCAATATAGAACATTTTGAAATTAATCTAATACTTTTATTCTCCATCGGTTTTTCAACTCGTTTCTTCAGAAGAAGAACCAACCCAATATAGACTTTTTCTACCCTAATGACCTTTCCGTCATCCTTTGGAACCATGCCAAGTTTTTTTCATCACGGAGAACACGGACAAGATTCTGAATTTATTTTTTCCGTTTCCGCTTTCATTTTGCACCGAGGAATGATTTTCCATCAGAGGATAAAAAAAAAGTTTTAACTTCAGTTATGTAGTTCTTTTTTCTTTCTCTTAGACCGTTAAAGATAGAGTAAAAAATTTCAACGGATTTGAAATTTGCGGAAAATTTTACACCAGATTATTACCTTACACCACGGGCACGGGCAACGCCGGGCTAGCCATGCAGTGGCTAGTCAATAATATAAAACCTCTGGAAACTGATTAAAAAGGATAGCAATACTAACGAAGTTGACAGTTCGCAGTTCATTAAATCTGACGGGGGCTCGGGTACATTAAATCTGTCGTCGCCCCAAATGTCATCACGTTAAGGTAGCGTGGAAGTTTGTGGACTGGGGCGCCAGCTCAGGTGTCGACCTCGTCACCTGATTGTAGTTCAAAATTACGAGGAACAACCCATACTGTTGCTCTAGCGTGACGCTAATAGCTATTTGCCTATCAACAAAATTACCCAAGAACAAAAGTTCCTTTTCGGTCCTGATGGTGGTGGGAATATTCCGGTATTTAGGTATTTTAACTAACGTCGAACTGGAGCAACACAACGGGCTACTGACGATGGTCACCTTTGATCAAACCCGAAGGGAATGATTCGTGGACAACCACTTGTAATTTTGAAGCACGGTCAGATGACGAGGTGGATGCATTCCGGAGAGAGAGCGACTTTCAGACGACAGTTTAGAAGTAACTATAGTAAAGTATAGTTGCAAAAATACCACTCCTTCTCAAATTTCCTATCCCTTGACCCTCTTGGTCGTCTCGACGATGTATCTTGTCATTAACAAAACCGACTACATTTCATTGGAAGGGATATATATCGTCGTTAAAAAAAAACCTGATCAGATCTTGATCTTGTCATCATAAAAAAATCACTAAATCCTAATAGATGAGGGCTACAGTAGCTCCGTTGAAAGAGCAACGGACTAACAAACGGAGAGTTGCAAATTAGAATGAATCAAAGACCATCGTGTACAGAGGAGGCTGATGCACGTTAAATTTGTCTTGGCCTCACTTTGGCGTAGAGTGGAAATTTGGAGACTGGGGTGCCAGTTCAGGTGGGACCTCGTCATCTGACCGTTGCTCAAAATGACGAGGTGTTGTCCTCAAATCTTACCCTTCGGGTGTTGATTCCGGACGTAACTAATAGCCCGTTGAGTTGCTCCAGTGTGATGTTAATTACAAATACCCACAATACTAATACTTGATGGGTGATATATTTCTTCCGAACCGTTTGGGGGTTAAAGAAAGCAACTCTGGGGTAAGTTTACTCAGAAGTGGACGCTTTTTGTCACCCCTTACCTCCCGATATATTGCAGGTTGAAGGTTGACAAGGTCATCCACGGATAAATGAGTACAAGCACTCTTGATTTACAACATTGTGGGAGCGCTTAATATGTGACCAGTCAACGAAGCAAAAATGGGAGTTGCGAAGATTTGAAACATATTCTCTTACCTCACGTGTGATACCATTAAAGGCCTTCCAGTCCATCACGGTAATTTGGTCCTGTAAAATACAGTGGAATCACAATGAGTTTACGCACGTATTCAGAAAATAGCACACAATGTGCTTCAGGTTGCAATGCCCTATTTTCGTGTCGGGAATCCAAATTTAGAGGTAAGTTTTTTTCTCATATTTTTTCTTATCCAGGGTGGTAACAAAATCCTCGTAAAAAAGTTCCTTGGTATTTCCCTGATAGTGTCACAAAAAATTTCCTAATTTTACAATTCCCTTAATAAATGTTGTGGTCCGTGATTGGTATCGATATACAGTATCCACACTTTATTTTTTAATATTTAGGGTCAGATGGGGTGAAAGGATAATTCTCCACAAATATTTTATATTTTTACTCTTCAGGTATTTTAATTGTTATTGTATGGGTTGGAACCCTTAATGGAACTCTTACAATAGCAATTGAAAAAAACTGTAGGGAAAAGTACTAAATCTTTTCATTATGATCTTATTACATCTGACCCTTCATTATCATAATATATATCGAAATCAAATGCAAATATACATAAGAAGTTCTACAAAAATGTAATTGCAAGCAACAAATATTAATTTAACACACAAAAAAAACGTCCTAATTAACACGAATTTCAAATTGTATACCACAAGTTGTATCGCCGGACTCACGACGACGAAACGCGTAAAACGGTGACGGTAGTTTTCGCGGTGTTCAAAAAATACTACGCCAATGTTCTTTATTCTAATTACAATTTCGGTGAATACCATTTATTCGATTCTCAATACTGGTAATCGCAAAAACCTAAATAGGACAAACGTACCGAATGTACGTAGGGAATAGTTGCATTTTAAATTATCAAAATTTCCCTGATTTTTTGTGAATTTTGGAAATTTTGGAAATTTTCACTGATTTTTCCAGAATTAAAAATTTCTGAGAATTCCCTGATTTTGTCCAGAATTAAAAAATTCCTGAGAATTCCCTGATTTCTAGGTTCTGTTACCTCCCTGTTATCCCATTCATGAACAGAGTGCCAGTGTTATTGATTGTAAGTTCTGGAAGCCTTCTCTGTAACAGACCCACTTAGGCAGGCAGACCTTACCACTGAGCCACGACGTCCCCCCCCCTCACGTGGTTTTTTTTTTTTTTTTTTTTTTTTTCCCATAATTTCCAAATGATATGGGTTTCTCCCTGAGTGTATTTCTCTCTTTAGTGGCAGAAAAACTTTCATTCTGTCTGTGTGTCTATTACTTGGTTTTGTATGCCTTGTGTCTGGCGCAGCATGACCAAATATGGCCCTTGCGCCATAAAATTACCAAATCAACCAACCAAATCATCTGAGCCACAGAAATTTAGTGCCGCAGTATCCCTTGTGACGTCTGGAAAAAAAACGTCAGGAATCGGATTAACTTTATCGCTTTATTTTTAACTTGTGCCATAAAATTACCAAATCAACCAACCAAATCATCTGAGCCACAGAAATTTAGTGCCGCAGTATCCCTTGTGACGTCTGGAAAAAAAACGTCAGGAATCGGATTAACTTTATCGCTTTATCGCTTTATTTTTAACTTGCGCCATAAAATTACCAAATCAACCAACCAAATCATCTGAGCCACAGAAATTTAGTGCCGCAGTATCCCTTGTGACGTCTGGAAAAAAAAACGTCAGGAATCGGATTAACTTTATCGCTTTATCGCTTTATTTTTAACTTGCGCCATAAAATTACCAAATCAACCAACCAAATCATCTGAGCCACAGAAATTTAGTGCCGCAGTATCCCTTGTGACGTCTGGAAAAAAAAACGTCAGGAATCGGATTAACTTTATCGCTTTATTTTTAACTTGCGCCATAAAATTACCAAATCAACCAACCAAATCATCTGAGCCACAGAAATTTAGTGCCGCAGTATCCCTTGTGACGTCTGGAAAAAAAACCGTCAGGAATCGGATTAACTTTATCGCTTTATCGCTTTATTTTTAACTTGCGCCATAAAATTACCAAATCAACCAACCAAATCATCTGAGCCACAGAAATTTAGTGCCGCAGTATCCCTTGTGACGTCTGGAAAAAAAAACGTCAGGAATCGGATTAACTTTATCGCTTTATCGCTTTATTTTTAACTTGCGCCATAAAATTACCAAATCAACCAACCAAATCATCTGAGCCACAGAAATTTAGTGCCGCAGTATCCCTTGTGACGTCTGGAAAAAAAAACCTCAGGAATCGGATTAACTTTATCGCTTTATTTTTAACTTGCGCCATAAAATTACCAAATCAACCAACCAAATCATCTGAGCCACAGAAATTTAGTGCCGCAGTATCCCTTGTGACGTCTGGGGGAAAAAAACGTTTTCGACACCCAGATCATCGTGGATTTTCCAAGGGATGGAAGCAGACGACGCCTCACCCCCCAAAAAAAGACCACGTGCGTTACAAATACAAATACAAATACAAATATTGACGACCAGCTACAGGCTCAAGCCCAACAAGGCAGGTCCATTGTTTATGAATTCCCCAATTCCCACTGACTATCCAATTGTATCTTAAATTCGTACACTCCCTTTGAATTAACTATATTTTCTGGCAACTCGTTCCAACTGTCTATCACCCTATTAAAGTAGTAGTTTTTCCTTAAATCCCGATTAAAATGTGTCTTATTCAATTTATACCCATGGTTACTATGGTTACATGTTACAGTTAGGAAATAAACTCAGGCAGTAAATCTGTCGGAGAGCCGGCTTGTTAATCCGATTCCTGGCTCCTAGTGGTCTTACACATCACTTTCTAACGGTTCCAATGTCCAGAGAGTGGGTACACACGCGTGGAGTTGACATCTTTACGAGTGTTGCAGGTGTCATTGGAAATCACCCGATCAACATTCCAAGAGGAAGGCGGCACCCCCGGAAGAACGCAAAGGGAGACGAGAGTCAGAAGCCACGGGAGAAAGTGGTGGACGATACAGCTCTCGCGACAGCTATACGCGGTTAGGTTAAAGACCGGTAAAAAAAACTAACTGTGGTGAGAAACTTTTGTTATTCATGAACATTCGTTCATCAATTGTCCAGTATATATATATTTTGTAAATAATTTTCCCATTGGTTAATTGAAACCTTTTAAGTGAAATAAATAATTTAAAAAGGTAATCGCTTAGTCTAATTCCATTATATTGCTTGTGATGCCCAAAACTCCACACCCTGTTGGATTAGACACTGAGGGTTGCAGGTTCGATACTCCATCCTACAAAAGACTGTGGAGAACATTAGTTCCGTCGTGGTCTCAGATGTCCTCACGTGGCGTAGAGGTTGAAAAGTGAGGAGCCAGCTTGGGTGTTGATCTCGTCAACCGACCCTGGTTCAAAATGACTAGGTGTTGTCTTCCAATCTTTCCTAAGAGTTCTAACAATTGTTACCTAGTTGTTCTACAAATGGGGCCGCCTCCCCAAAACGGGAGGGTTAAATATTAAACTATTAACGATGGATAACCAAAACGCTCACACCAGGAGCTACTAAAGCCATATGGATTCACCTACATGTACGGTCGAGGTTGAATATCCCGAAGCAGGAAGGATATGAAAGACAAATATAAAGATAATATGAGTAACTAAATATGGCAGGTTATCTCTATATCATTGCATAGTTTGACTACTTTATGTTGGGTGTTGACCTCGTCAACCGACCCTGGTTCAAAATGACTAGGTGTTGTCTTCCAATCTTTCCTAAGAGTTCTAACAATTGTTACCTAGTTGTTCTACAAATGGGGCCGCCTCCCCAAAACGGGAGGGTAAAATATTAAACTATTAACGATGGATAACCAAAACGCTCACACCAGGAGCTACTAAAGCCACATGGATTCACCTACATGTACGGTCGAGGTTGAATATCCCGAAGCAGGAAGGATATGAAAGACAAATATAAAAATAATATGAGTAACTAAATATGGCAGGTTATCTCTATATCATTGCATAGTTTGACTACTTTATGTTGGGTGTTGACCTCGTCAACCGACCCTGGTTCAAAATAACTAGGTGTTGTCTTCCAATCTTTCCTAAGAGTTCTAACAATTGTTACCTAGTTGTTCTACAAATGGGGCCGCCTCCCCAAAACGGGAGGGTAAAATATTAAACTATTAACGATGGATAACCAAAACGCTCACACCAGGAGCTACTAAAGCCATATGGATTCACCTACATGTACGGTCGAGGTTGAATATCCCGAAGCAGGAAGGATATGAAAGACAAATATAAAGATAATATGAGTAACTAAATATGGCAGGTTATCTCTATATCATTGCATAGTTTGACAACTTTATGTTGGGTGTTGACCTCGTCAACCGACCCTGGTTCAAAATGACTAGGTGTTGTCTTCCAATCTTTCCTAATTCTAACAATTGTTACCTAGTTGTTCTACAAATGGGGCCGCCTCCCCAAAACGGGAGGGTAAAATATTAAACTATTAACGATGGATAACCAAAACGCTCACACCAGGAGCTACTAAAGCCATATGGATTCACCTACATGTACGGTCGAGGTTGAATATCCCGAATCAGGAAGGATATGAAAGACAAATATAAAGATAATATGAGTAACTAAATATGGCAGGTTATCTCTATATCATTGCATAGTTTGACTACTTTATGTTGGGTGTTGACCTCGTCAACCGACCCTGGTTCAAAATGACTAGGTGTTGTCTTCCAATCTTTCCTAATTCTAACAATTGTTACCTAGTTGTTCTACAAATGGGGCCGCCTCCCCAAAACGGGAGGGTAAAATATTAAACTATTAACGATGGATAACCAAAACGCTCACACCAGGAGCTACTAAAGCCATATGGATTCACCTACATGTACGGTCGAGGTTGAATATCCCGAAGCAGGAAGGATATGAAAGACAAATATAAAGATAATATGAGTAACTAAATATGGCAGGTTATCTCTATATCATTGCATAGTTTGACTACTTTATGTTGGGTGTTGACCTCGTCAACCGACCCTGGTTCAAAATGACTAGGTGTTGTCTTCCAATCTTTCCTAGGAGTTCCAACAATTGTTGTCCAATAGTTCTACAAATGAGGCCGACCCCAACGGGCAAAAATGGCCAAAACGGGAGGGTCAAATTTTAAACTATTACCGATGGGGATGGCCAAAACACTCACACCAGGAGCTTTTAAAATCCCTTTGAGTCACCTAATACTTATACGGTAGGGGGTGAATATCCTGAAGCAGGAAGGGTAAGTACCACAAATCTAAAGATAATACGAGTTACTAAATATGGCCAGGTTATCTCTATCATTGCATCGTTCGACTACTTCATCTGCGTCCTAGAGTCCGGAGCCTCAGGGGATCAGTGGGTTTGCCCGCTGGGCTAGCAACCTGCAAGGTGTAAGCTGCATAGATTTGATTCCTGTTTGTGTGCCTTTCTCTCTTCTGTGCCAGTGACACTTTCCTTGTGTGTCTGTTATTACCTATTTCTATTACTATATGTTTGGGGCCGCGGAAGCCCTGTTGGAGGTGTAACGGATTAGCAGTTGGAGGGTTAAGAGTTCGAATCCAACCGTTGTGTACATGGGGGCAGATGCGAGTTAAATCTGTCGTGTTCTCAAATGCCTTCACGTTGGCGTGGTGTGGAAGTTTGTTAAGGTAATTTTAATTAACGGCGGTACTAGAGAAACACAACGGGCTTTTGACGACGGTCCGGGATCAATGACCTAAGAGAAAGATCGGAGGGCAACACCACGTCATTTTGAACCACGGGCAGATGATAAGGCAACACCGGAGCTAGCAACCCACTCTTCAAATTTCTACTCCAATCCAACATGAGGACTTTCGGTCACGACGATTTAAGGTGAACCGGCCGTCTCTACACTATACACTTACAAATATACATGCACTGACCCGTATTCGAACCAGGAACCTCCCGATCTAGAGGCTAACACCTTAACCACTAGACCTGTTGGTCGGCGTGTGTGAACGTTCGAAGAGAGGGGGGCCTTCGTCATCTGATTGTAATTCTAAATGACGTGTGAAGTTGCCCTTGAGATCTATCTCTTCGGGTTTGTTCCCGGACCGTCGCCAAAAGCGCGTTGTGTTGGTTCCCGTGCGACGTCAATTAAAACATCTACCTCCATTAATTGATGTTATGTGTCTTGTGTTTGGCGCAGCTTGCTTCAGTATGGCCCTTGCGATATAATCTCCCCTTGAAAAACTGGTTAAAAAACGGAGTTCTAAAAACATCCTTGAACAATTTCCGAAGTTGGTGCTACTGTTTGCGACAATTTGTTGCAACACAACGCTACCGTCCTTTTTGATGATTTTTCTATTTGGAAGTACCATGTTAATAAATTATGAAACATTTACCGAACACTATTTATCGAACATGACAATAATTTACAGGAATCCGTGTGTGAAGTGAACTTACCGCAATGTCGTCTGGCTTGTAGATCAGGAATGCTTTCACACCAGGTGGGATCTGTAGGTTTTTCTCCTGTGAATAAAATAAGAAAAAGGTTTAAAGAAGCTCTAGACTCTAGAACAGAGGGACATGGCATTTATCACTCGGCTACCAAGCTTGAGTATAAGTTGCTTAATATATTAATGAGCTGGGATTTCTACCTGAAATTTGGTAGAAAAGGTCCAATAAGAATTGTATCTGACCCGAAAACTACATAAAAATAACGTAAAAATTGACCTAAAGATTAAATCGTTTCCGAAAGTTTCCTAAAAAGAAGACATTTTTGAAACGGATAAGAATGACTAAATGTATAGATATGAATGGCAGAAAAAAAAGGGTATTTCATTAAACAAATTATGACGAGGCATAAAATTTTTTAACAAAAGCACTTTAATTTGCCCTGATTTTTATAAAACTTTTATATATACAGGGTAATTCAAAAGGTCTTCCGACAAATTTTAAAGGAAGAGCTCAGAAATACAAAATCAAACCATATTTACATAGGAACATATATACGAGGGTGTCAAAAATTATCCACACTTTCGCAATAACACTTCTTTAAGTTTGTATCACTGCCTTCTGCGCACGCATGCTTAGATTTGATACTACTATGGCCACGTTACCGAAATTTTACCTGGATAGCGTCATTTTCTTGCTTTTGCTCCAATGTAAACACGGCTGCTCCGCTAGCAGTGTGCACCATAAAGAGCAGTGATCCCACTTATGGGGTCGGAAAGTGTCTCACGGGCTGAAAGTCATCGGAGGCTCACAAAATAATTCAGAGACATGGTTCAATCACGTGGAAGTGAGGAGTATCAGTGGATCGAGAAGCTTAAAAGAGGCCGGGCAAGCGTGATGCACGAAGAAGGAGCAGCACGCCCGTCCATCTCCACCACCGAAGAAAAGACTCAGCAAAATCGAGAAATGGTTTTGGCAAACCAGCGAGCCTAGGTGCAGAATGCGTTGAAAAGTGTGACGTACGAACAAAGACAAAGTCTTTGCAGAACAATGTGTCCTTAATTTTATCAAAATTTTGGCCGATTATTTTAATCATAAGTTACGATGTTCTGAAGTGTAAAACGCGCTCTTTTCCACACCTTTTTTTTTCCTAGCTACGAAACAACCTCCCTACATCGCCCCAAATGACCACAAACACTTTAAAAATAACACATCTTCTATGTCAATGACAAAATGTTTAACTTCAAAAAAGAACGACAAAATTGCAAATTCTGAAAGCATGCCTTGGTTTTAAATAAAGTAAGTGAATTGATTTCGATGTGTGTTTTGTCATAAATATGCAATGCATATTTAGCCGATAATTGGGTTTGACGTCTGTTTTTGGTTTGACTGCAGTTTTCAAAAATCGCACAAAATGCCTGCAGAAGAATTGCAACTGCATGGAGTTGTGTTGCAGAAAACTGCATATGATTCTGCACCTGGGCCGGTGAGTAACAACCATCAGAGGCAGTGTAGCGTGTTCTCTGGACATTAGACGGACAAAAAGTGGAGGAAGTGGTTCTTCAATAATCCAGCGACACTCCGGAAACCTTCTTCTTGGAGTGAATTCGCAAGCTTGAGGACCGCTGGACCAAGTGCATCGAAAAGGAAGGAGACAGTGCGGGAAAATGACAAACTTGATCAACCCCTACATATGTGTAAATAGATTGAAAACCCAAAGTTCGGATAATTTTTGACTTTCCCTTGCAGATGTAAACGCTGAACGAGAGTTCTAGAGGGCTCTGCCAGATATTGAGTTGGGCAGCGCCGAACCATCATTGTTCTAGTAGTTCAAAACAATTTGAAATCCCCATACGAATGACTTTATTACGATGAATTACAGGCAATTCAACTCGAGCAACACCTGGAAGTATTATAATACAAGAAATGATTGATTTAAGGTGATGTTGTACATACCGAATCCAGGGCTTCGTCCGTTTCATTCAGATAGTAGTCACCAAAATCATTGGAGAAACTGAAAGAAATAAAAATGTTCATAACTTGGCATTGACCCATCTTGGCCTATGCTGTAGACGTTAAATCGAAAAAAATCGCATTATGGGTGGATTACTGGTGAAGAAAAGATGAGGTAGTGAATGTTTAAGTATGGGATTTACTTCCCTTATAGCACAGTTACTGTGAACTAAAATTCTATTTTTTTTCTTCAAAACCTGTTGATTAACACTCAATCCCAATCTTCACAAGGATCTTGCCCTTCGGTGGTTGATCCAGACCTTTGCCCGTTATGTTGCTCCAGTACGACTCTAAATGCCATTCTACCTACCTACACACAGTTTTATATATATATATATATATATATATATATATATATATATATATATATATATATATATACAGTCCAGTCTCATTAATGTGACCACCACCTACTTTCGACGTCAACGTGAAATAACCAATCACAAAAGGCAGGTGGCCAGCATATTGCAGTGGAGGGGGAAAAAAGGATGTCCTAGGGCATCGGAAAGTATTTAATGGGAAACTAGGTCCGACCAAAGAACTTTAACACGTTAAATCTGTCATGAGAATTGTTCCCGTACCGTCGCCAGTAGTCTGATGTGTTGCTCCAGTGTGACGGTAATTAACTACCGCATAGCTGCAAAAATTAAGGGGAAGCATTACCCTTTGAACAATTTTTTTGTTTTCATCTTCACAACAAATTGTTCCAATACACGTTAAACTTACACATTACAAAAGAAATAAAATCACTTTTTCATTCACAATAATTAAAAATTCAATTTCTTAAAAAAATATTTCCATATTTTAGAATTCCTTCTCCATCTGCAAATTTCAATTTGTTTTCAAGTATTTTTTTCTATTTACCTGCCACTAAGAGTGCCTTATAATGTTGTGTAAAAGAAAAATTACCACCATTATTTATTTTTACAAAATATTTTTATATCAAACACTGAAAAACAGCAACAACAAAAAATAGTCAGTTAATTTCAGTAATTTCCAAAAAATAAATATTTTTTCAAATCCTTATTCTACACATAGTCTTTAAATACAAAATAATAAACAACAATAAAAAGTTTCATATCTCTCTACATGAATTACAATAAAAGCCTTAGCATTTTAAATACAAGGGGGGGGGGAGTCATGAAAAATAAAAAACTGAATAAAGAACTTAGAAGTTTAAAATGCTCTCGATTTCGGTCCTTACATTTGACAGAAAAACTTTACTACCTCGTTAAAGTAGTTACTGTTACAAAAGTTTGTGCACATTTTCTTTAAAGCTGTATAATAATTAAATGATAGAAGATTATTATTTAGGTAAAAGTAGCTATGGACCAAAATATAAATAGATGATCAACATTGCACCAATGGCACACATAAAATGAACTTTATGGCATAGGCGAAATAATAGTCTACCACAATCAATTCTAAAAGACAATATTCTGATTTAAGTTAATTAAATTAGGCTCGTAAACGCTGAGACAAAACTAAAGTTATTTGCCGATTGGCAGTATCGTATAATTTCGAAACTGATTCGATATCACTTACAAATTCTTTAATCCTTTCCAAAATCGTCGAGCCATCTTCAGTATTCAAGGAAATCCAACAGCTCAAGTGAAGACTCAAGTGGTAAATTGATTACTTCAAAACACGGAGTGAATTCAAATCGCAGGAAATAGATCCAAATTCAAAATTAAATATTCGAAGTTCGCTTTAGAGATGCTAGCAGTTCAAAAAACTTTTCGATAAATGAAACGAAACATAGCATCGGATTGTACTCATTGGAAAAACCATTGTTATAATTAGACACGTAACAATGTTTAGGAGTTTATTGTTTGAATTTTAAATAGACTGTTTGTGAGAACATACATTGTTACAAAAAATTTTTAGAGTGGTGCATTGTTGCAAATCATTATCGTCTGCTAACTAACAATGAGCCACTGATAACAGAGACAAAATTATTAATACAACTTATACTCGAAATTTTTTTTAAAAATGTGTCACTAAAGAAATTAGAAAAAATACTTATATAAAATAAAGTATACTTATAATATGTAATTTTACACAGAATATAGTAAAAATTAAAGCAACTAGCACTGTCTGTTTTTAATTTATATTTAAAAATTACGCTATGGCTTAGGTTTTCAAAGCAAAAGATATTCAAAAACGAAATCAAAATTTTGAGAGACAAATTAAATGGAATATTTTATCAGTGTGTTTCATCAATGTATGTAAATGGGCACACCGTGTTTAATATTATTTTTATAAATGTTAAAACGCACAATATTGTAATGAGTCAAAATGCTACATATACCATTAGAGGTAGATAGTTGATCCACCTCAATTTTGAAAGATCCGAGGAAAACACCTCGGAATTTTGAAACACAGTCATTGACAAGACCAACACCAGAGCCGACTCTTCAAACTTCCACACCAATCCAACATATACACATAGAAAACGAGATAGAGCACTAAAGATATAAAGCTATTTTCAGACACAAATAACTTAGTACACATACGAATTCAAAACAGTCTTCATCGCAATTAGTGATTAGATATGTAGTGTTTTCCAGTCCTTGACATACGTACCTCATGCGACATATGACGAGCATTAATTACAAAGATTAAGGATGAGTTTCTCATGATATATAACGTCCTCGGATCTCTCCCGTAGGGATTGATCCCATTCCGTCGTCAATAGCCCTTTGTGTTGCTCTAGTAAGACGTTAATTAAAAAAATTAACAAATTACAATAAAAGGTAAGGTAATTTTAATTAACTTCGTACTAAAGCAACAGATCGGGCTATTGACGACGGTCCGGGATCTATCCCATAAGGGAAACATCCGAGGACAACACCAAGTAATTTTGAACCCGGTCTTTTGAACAACGTAATTTTGAACCCGGTTAAAAGGACTGTAGCCTAGTTTTAAGAGTAACGGATTAGCAACTGGACGGATGCTGGTTCGAATCTAACCTAAGACCATCGTGAACAAAGGGTTCCGGTGCACGTTAAATCAATCGTGCCCTCCAATGTCCTCCCGTTTGGTTGGTGTGGAATTAACGTCACACTGTAGCAACACTACAGGCTATTGGCGACGGTCCAGCATCAAATCCGAGAGGAAATATCCCTAAACATCACCACGTAATATTGAACCATGATCAGATGGCAAGGCAATGCCAGAGTTGCCCACTCCCTACGCTCTCCATACTTCCACAACACTACAACGTGAGGACATTTGATGTCACGATAGATTTAACGTGCACTAGCCCCCTCTGTACACGGCTGTCTTTGATTGGATGTGACTTCGCAACCCTCCGGTTAATGATATGTTGCTCTTACAACCGAATAAATGAAAATGTCAGGATTTAAACCGAACATTGGTGAGCAAATTGTTAAAAAATAATTATCATTGTTCGTATTAAGACAAAGCCGACCACCCGGTATAGTGGTTAAGGTGTTGGCATCTAGATCGGAAGATTCCTGATTGGAATCCGGTACAGAGCATGGATGTTTGTAAGCGTATGGTGTAGAGGCGGCTGGTGCACCTTAAATATGTCGTGGCCAAAAGTCCTCGCGTTAAGTTGGTGTGGAAGTTTAAAGATTGGGGTGCCAACTCCGGTGTTGCCTTGTCATCTGACCGTGCTTCAAAGTGGCGGTGTTTTCCTCGGAAATTCCACTTAGAGGATTGATTCGCGACTGTCGTCAATAGTCCGTTGGGTTGCTCTAGTACGACGTTAATTAAAATTACCAATTATCATATTAAGCTTAAAAGTATATTTCATGTCGTTCATATCATAATTTTATAAGAGTTAAGACTCTTTTTGGTTTTAATATATTTTAATTATTAAATTAGAGCTTGTGGAGAACATTAACTGTTCCTTTTATTTCTGAACTCTCTATGTGAGCCGCGGTAGCTCAGCAGTAGAGCGTCGGGCTCGCATCAGAAGGGTTGTGGGTTCTGTCCTCGGTGGAGCCTGAAATTCTGATGATTGCGAGATCGGCGCTTCGACCTGGCTAAAGACCGTCGTGTTCACTAATGGTGACTGGGGCACGTTAAATAGGTCGTGGTCACAAAGTCCCCCATGTTCCCATACCAAATCAATACCTCTGGGGGTACCTGATCAGGGGGTTATCGGCCTCTGATTGGGATCTAAATTACGATATGTGTGAGTGAATGGATGTATGAAAGGGACCTTCCTGTAAAACGGATGTGTCATGTATGTCGAGCTAAGTCGGACTTCCTCCCAATGGGGCTCAATAACATGGAAGGCGCACTCCCCTCGCCTCTTGCCGTCTTCGACGGGCCTGGCACTCCTCCGGTCTGCTAGTGTAGGCATAAGAAACAACAAACAACAACATTTCTGAACTCTAGGTGTTTTGTTTCCGAACTTTTAAGTTTCGTCAATTATTCTTGGTGTGTTTTTTTAGTATTTTATAATCTATTTTACGCTCAATATTTATGTGAAAAATAACGATCACTGTGGACTTATGGTGCCTCAGAAATAAGGATCACTGACGATTTGTGGGGTCTCATGTGCCTCATTTAATATTTCCTAATCTCAAGGGGTTCTTAAAATTTTTAATTTCTTAAAGGTTTATGGACTTTTATAGATTAAGGACTGTTGAGACTAAAATTGTAAACATCATTTGAATATTCAAGAATATTTTATTCGTGATATTTTATTTTATAAGTTTTGCATTTCCTTCGCCAAATAATTCTAGAATTAGTACATTTACCTATTAACATACGTTTACCTTAAAATTGAATAGCGATGTCTTTTTATGCACATAATCTGTTTTAAATTAAATGAACTGTAGAAAATAAAGTTAAGTATTACAAATTATACATATACGAGGGCTGTTCAATAAGCAATGATCATAATTTTTTTAAAGGTGATTACAAAATCCAGAAAAATAATATTCATCTTGAATGTGTAGCGGGATAAGTGGAGAATAGATAGCGCAAGTTTCATGGTCATGACGTCATTGTTGAGGCCTTGGCAGCCGGCCAAGAACGCCTAGTTTTACTTTCATCTACAGCAAAAATCGATGTGACACGCGAAATGTAATATACTGCATTGAAATTTTGTTGTCGCCTTAAAAAATCGTCAGCTGAAGTCTATGGGATGCTACAGGAAGATTATGGGGAG